>CM052665.1:26050731-26090171 GCA_028533165.1 Leontopithecus rosalia
TTTTTGTAACATTGAAAGGAAAAAAAAGATTAAAAAGAAATCAGACTTCAATTTCTTTCAACAACGTTATATAGTCTTCAAAGTTTTTCACATCTTTTGTTAAATTTATTTCTATTTTATTCTTTTTGATGAAATTATGAATGTAATTATTAATTTCATTTCAGTTTGTTCATGGTAAATGTATAAAAAGTAAAACTGATTTTTGCAATATTTAAAAAAATACACACCTGTGGAGTGGCCGGGTGTCTATTTGCTTTGTACTCATTCAGAATATCCGTGAATAATACACACCTGTGGTATAATCAGGGATCTTTTTCATAAGGCGCCTCATTCAGAGGCTGAGTGAATAATACACACCTGGGGAATAGTCAGGAATTTATTCTATATTGCCATTTATTCAGAGCCTCAGTGAATAATGCACACCTGGGAAATAGTCAGGAGTTTATTTCATATGTACACACCTTCAGAGCCTTCCTGAGTAATACACACATTAAGAAGAGTCAGGAATCTGTTTCCTATGGCCACTCACTGAGACTCACAGGGAATAGTGCACAGTCAGGGAATCGTCAGGAGTGTATTTCGTATGGCATCTCAGAGAGAACATCAGTGAATAAGACACACCTGGGGAACACTCAGGAGAGTATTTCAATTAAGCACACAATAAGAGGCAGATTGAATTATACGCAACAGGGGAAGGCTCAGAATTTAATTTCATCTGGCCTCTCTCTCAGAGCTTCCTTGAGTAATGTATTCCTCTGAAATAGTCAGGAGCCTAATTAATATAGCTACTCATTCAGATCCTCTCTGTATAATATGCACCTTTGGGATATTTAAGGGTCTATTTCCCATTACCACTGATTCATCGCCTTAGTAAATAATGCATACCATACTTGGGGAGTACTCAGCAATCTATTTCATCCGGCCACGCATTCCATACCTCAGTGAATAATGCACACCAGGAAAATAGTCAGAATACTATTTCTTATGGACACTCATTCAGACCTTCACTGAATAATGCACACATTTGGAACAGTGAGGATTCTGTTTTATATGGCCACTCATTCAGAGCCTCCCTGAATGGTACACACCTGTGGAATAGTCAGGAGACTTTGTATAGCCACACATTCGGAGCCTCAGTGAATCATGCACGCCTGAGGAGTACTGAGGATTTTATTTGAAATGACTCTTCATTCAAAGCTCAGTGAATAGTCAAGGGTCTATTTCATATGGTCACTCATTCAGAGCCTCAGTGAATGTCACACATTTGGTGAATCATCAGGATTCTATTTCATACGACCAGTATAGAGAGCCATCATGAATAATGCACAACTTGGGAAGAGTGAGGAGTCTGATAGGAACACTCTTTCAGTGCCTCTGTGAATAATACACACCAGGAAAATACTGAGGAGTCTTTTAAATATTGCCCCTTATTCAGAGCCTCTCGAAGTAGTGAAAGTTTGGAAAATTGTCAAAAGTTTATTTAGAATGGCCACTCATTCAGAGAATCAGTGAAAAATACACACCTAGGGAATAGTTAGGATTCTATTTCCAATGGCCACACATTCAGAACCTCAGTGAATAATGCACACCTGATTAATAGTCAGGAATCTATTTCATATGCCCTCTCTTTCAGAATCTCGCTGAATAACTCAACCCTGTGGAGTACTGAGAGGTCTATTTCATATGGCCACTCATTTTGAGCCTCAATGAATAATACACACCTGGGAAATAGCCAGGAGTTTATTTCTTCAGGCCAACCATTCAGAGGCTCAGTGAATTATACACAGCTGAGACATAGAAAACTACTTCACGTAGCTTTTTATTTAAAGCCTAAGTGAACAATGAACACCTGTTGAGTCCTCAGGAATGTATGTCATATTGGCACTCATTCAGCACCTCACTTAATAATACAGACGTGAGTAATAGTCTGGATTCCATTTCATATGGACACCCATTTTTAAAATCATTGGATAACCTATATCTGTAGAATAGTGAGTCTATTTCATATCTCCCCTCCTTCCGAGTCTCACTGAGTAATACACACCTGGGGAATTGTCAGAAGTCTATTTCATATGGCCTGCATTCAGAACCTTATTGAATAATGCATACCTGGAGAAAAAATTGGACTCTCTTTCATATGGCCATTTATTCAGCGTGTCGGTGAATAATGTACACATGTGGAGTAGCCAGGTGTCTGTTTCCTTTGGCCACACATTGAGAACCTCAGCGAATTATACACATATGTGAAATACACAGGAGTCTATTGCACACGGCCACTCATTCAGTGTCCGTGTGAATAAAACCCATCTGGAAAATAATCAGGAGTCTGTTTCACATTGCCTACCATTCATAGCCTCAGTGAATAACCCACACCTGATGAATAGTCAGCAATCTGTTTCATAGGTATACTTTTTCAGAACCTCTCTTAATAATGCACACATGGGAGATATTCAGAAGTCTACTTCACATGGCCACTGATTCACAGCCTCCGTGAATAATGCATACCTGGGGAGTACTCAGCAATCTATTTCATATGGCCACTCATTCAGCACCACAGTGAATAATGCACACCTGGGGAAAAGTCAGGATTCTATTTCTTATGGTCACTCATTTAGACCTTCACTCAATAATGCACACATTTGGAATTGTCAGGATTCTCTTTCATATGGCCACTCATTCAGAGCCTCACTGAATTGTACACACCTGTGGAATAGTCAGGAGTCTATTTCATATTTTTACTCATTCAGCACCGCAGCGAATAATGCATGCCTGTGGAGTACTGAGGATTCTATTTCAAATTACTCCTCATTCAGAGTCTCAGTGAATAATACACACATGGGGAGTATTCAAAGCTGTATATCATATGGCCACTCAGATCCTCAGTGAATGATACATGCCTGGGGAATAATTAGTATTTTATTCCATATGACCTGTGATACAGAGCCAAACTAAATAATGCACACCTTAGGAATAGACAGGTTTCTCTTTCATATGGTAACTCTTTTAGAGCCTCAGGGAATAATACACACCACAGGAATATTGATTAGGATATTTCATATTGCCACTCATTTAGAGCCCTCTGAATAGTGTACGTTTAGGGATTGTCTGGAGTTTGTTTACAGTGTCCTCTCATTCAGAGCCTCATTGAATAATGCATAGCTGGACAAATCTTGGAGTCCGTTTCACATGGCCATTCATTCAGAACATCGGTGAATAATACACAGCAGGTTAATAGTCAGGGGTCATTATCATATAGCCCCTCATTCAGAGCCCGTGTGAATAAAACACAACTGGAGAATAGTCAGGAGTGTACTCCATATTGAAACTCATTGAGAGCTTCAGTGAATAATGTACACATTGGGAATACACAGGAGTTTATTTCATATGAACACTCTTTCAGAGCCTCTCTGAATAATACACACATGGGGTAGAGTCATGAGTCTATTTCATATGGCCACTCAGTGAGACCCTCATGGAGTAGTGCACACCTGGGATATTGAGAGGAGTCTATTTCGTATGGCAACTCATACAGTACCTCACTGAATAACACACACCTGGGGAATAGTCAGGAGTGTATTTCAATTGGCCACACATTCAGATGCTCAGTGAATAATACACATCAGGGGAATTGTCAGGAGACAATTTCATCTGGCCTCTCATGCAGAGCTTTACTGAATAATGCACTCCTGTGGAGTAGTCAGCAGCCTAATTGATATAGCCATTCATTCAGATCCTCTCTGAGTAATAAACTCCTTGCAGATATTCAGGAATCTCTTTAATATGGTCACGCAGAACCTCACTGAATGGTACACACCTGTGGATTTGTCATATGGCCACTTATTCAGAATCTCATGGAGTAATGTACACCGGTGGATAAGTGAGGATTCTCTTTCATATGGCCACTCGTTCAGAGCCTCACTGAATGATTCACACCTGTGGAGTTGTCAGTAGTCTGTCTCATATTGCCACTCATTCAGAGCCTCAGTGAATAATGCACACCTGAGGACTACTGAAGATTCTAGTGTAAATAATAGACACTAGGGGAATAGTCAATGGTGTATTTTATATGGTCACTCAGAGCCTCACCGAGTGATACACACATGGGGAATAGTCAGGATTCTATTTCATGTTGCTGGTCATTGAGAGTCAAGCTGAATAATGCACACCTTGGGAATAGTCAGGTGTCTCTTTCATAGGGACACAGTTTCAGAGCCTCAGTGAATAATGCAAACCTGGGGAATAGGCAGGAGTCTGTTTAACATGACCACTGATTACAAGCCTCAGTGAATAATGCACACCTGAGGAGTACTGAGGAGACTAATTTATATCACCTCCGATTCTGAGACTCCCTGAATAATGAACACATGCGGAATAGTCAGAAGTCTATTTCATATGGTCACTCAGTAGGACTCCCATGAAATAATACACAACTGGGAAATTGTCAGGAGTCTATTTTATATGGCCACTTCAGAAAATCAGTGAATCATGCAGACTTGGGGAATACTCAGGAGTCTACATCACATGGCCAATAAATCAGAGCCACAGTGAATAATGCACACCAGGGTAATAGTCAGGAGCATCCTTCATATGGCCACTAATTCAGTGCCTCACTTAATGATACACACCTGTGGAATCGTCAGGATTCTATTCCATACTACCACTTATTCAGACCCTTATTGAATAATTCACAATGGGGCAATAGTCAGCAGTCTATTTTATATGGTCTCACATTCAGAGCTTCAGTGAATAATGAACCCATGTGAAGTAGACAGGACAATGTTTAAGATAGCCACAAATTAAGTGCCTCTCTGAATGATACACACCTGGTGATACTCAGCAGTATATTTCATATGACCTCTCATTCTGGGCCTCACTGAATAATACACACCTGGGAGAGTGTCAGGAGTCTCTTTAATATGGACACTCATACAAAACCTATTTGAATAATGCACACATGGAGAATAATTAGGAGTCTATGTCTTATGGTTACTAATTCAGCCAATCAGTGAATAGCGCACACATGTGGAGTAACAAGGACTCTGTGTCATATGGTCACTATTTCATAGCCTTACTGAATATTACACACTTGTGATGTAGTCTGGAGTCTATCTCTTATGGCCACTCATTCAGAGCCTTACTGAATAATGCACACCAGGCAAAAAGAGACTATTTCATATAAAAACTCATTCAGAACCTCTCTGAGTATTACATACCCGGGGAATTGTCAGGAGTCTATTTCATATGGCCACTCTTTCACAGCCTCACGGAAAAATGCACACCTGTGGAATAGTCAGAAGTCTCTTTTATATGGCTCCTCATTACGAGCCTCACGAAATGTACACACCTGGGGAAAGAGTCAGGATACTGTTTCATCCTCTCATTCAGAGTCTCATGAATAGTGTAAAACCATGGAATAGTCAGCAGTCTTTCATATGTTCTCTCATTCGGAGTGTCACTGAATAATGTGGAGTAGTCAGGAGCCTATTTTATTTAGCCACATATTGAGAGCCTCAGTGAATAATACACACCTGTAGGATAGTAAGAAATCTAATTAATATGGCCACTTATTCTGATCCTCACTGGATAATACACAGCTGGAGAGTAATTTGATGTCTCTTTCTAGTGGATTTATTCAGAGCCTCAGTGAATAATGCACACCTGTGGAGTAGCCAGGAGTCTATTTAATTTGGACACTCATTCATAGCCTAGGTGGATAATATGCACCTGTGGAATAGTCAGGAGTTTCTTTTTTTGTTGTTTGTTTCTTTTTAAATTTTTATTGCATTTTAGGTTTTGGGGTACATGTGCAGAACATGCAAGATAGTTGCCTAGGTACACACGTGGCAGTGTGTTTTGCTGCCTTCTGTCCCCTCACCCATATTTGGCATTTCTCCCCATGCCATCCCTCCTCTGCTCCCCCCCCGCTGTCCCTCCCGTATTTCCCCCAATAGACCTCAGTGTGTGGTGCTCCCTTCCCTATGTCCATGTGTTCCCATTGTTCATCACCCGCCTATGAGTGAGTATATATGGTGTTTCCTTTTCTGTTCTTGTGTCAATTTGCTGAGAATGATTTTCTCCAGATTCATCCATGTCCCTACAAAGGACACGAACTCATCATTTATTTCATATGGCCACTCATTCAAAGCCTCAGTGAATAATAGACACTTGGGGAATAGTCAAGAATCTATTTTATATGGCCACTCTTTCAGCACCTTACTGAGTGATATCCACATGGGGAATATTCAGGACAGTTTCATATGCACACTCATTGAGATCCTCACTGAATAATGCACACCTCTGTAATAGTCAGAAATCTATTTAATTTGGTCACTCTTTCAGAGCCTCAGTATGTAATACACACTTGAGGAACAGTGAGGAGTTTATTTCATGTGGCCAATCATTCAGAGCCTTATGGAATAGTGCACACCTGGAGAATTCTAAAGAGTCTACTTGGAATGGCAACACATTCGGAGACTGTGAATAACACACACCTAGGGAATAGTGAGGAATCTATTTCAAATGGCCACATATTCAGAGCCCTAGTGAAAAATGCACACCGGAGGAATAATCAGGATTTTATTGCTTATGCCCACTCATTCAGTCCAACAGTGAATAATGCACGTCTGTTGAGTACTGAGGGTTCTGTTTCATATGGCCACTAATTTCGAGCCTCACTGAATGGTTCACAGCTGGAAAAAAGTCAGGAGTGTGTCTCACATGGACACTCATTCAGAGGGTCAGTGAATAATTCACACTGTTGAGTACTCAGGAGTCTTTTTCAGATGGTGAATCATTCAGAGCCTCACTGAATGATACACACCTTGGGAATACCCAGGATTGTGTTTACTATGACAACTTATTATGAGCCTCAGTGTATAATTCAAAACTGTGGAGTACTAAAAAGATTAATTTATATCACTCCCCATTCTGAGATTTCCAGAAAAATACACACCTGTTGAATAATCAGAAGTCTATTTCATATGGCCATTCATTAGGACCCCCAAGAAATAATACAGAACGTGGGAATAGTCAGGAGTCTATTTCATGTGGAGACTCAGAGTATCAGTGAATAATGCACAGATGAGGAATACTCAGTGAATATTTGGAGTCTATTTCATATGGTGACTCAGAGCCTCAGTGAATAATGCACACCACGGTAATAGGAGCCTCTTTCATATGACCACTGATTCAGTATCTCACTGAATGATACACACCTGAAGAATCGTCAGAATTCTATTCCATATGACCACTCATTCAGAGCCTTACTGAATAATGCACAATGGAGCAATAGTCAGGAGTCTATTTCATATGGGCTCTCATTCAGAGCTTCAGTGAATAACGAACACCTGTGGAGTAGTAAAGACCCTATTTAAGATAGGGACAAATTAAACACCTCCCTAAATTATACACACCTGGGTGCATTCAGGAGTCTATTTGATATGGACACTCATACAGAACCTCTTTGAATAATGCTCATGTAGGGAACAATCACTAGTGTATTTCATATGGCGATTCATTTAGAGAATCAATGAATAATGCACACCTGTGGAGTAAAGTGGAATCTATTTCATATGGCCACTCTTTCAGTGTTTCAATAATATATATATATATATATATATATATATATATATATATATATGTCTGGAATAGTCAGGAATCTATTTCATATGGCCACTCGTTCAGGAATTCAGTGAGTAATACACCCCTGGGAAATAGTCAAGAGTCTACTTCAAATGGCTACACATTCAGAGTCTCTGTAAATAATGCACACCAAGGGAACAGACAGGAGTCTCCTTTTTTTGCCCGATTTTTGAGAGTCTCATTCAATAATACACAGCTGGGAAACAGCTAAGAGTTTCCTTCATATAGCCTGTCATTTAGAGCCTCAGTGAATAATGCACACCTGGGGAATAGACACTAATCTATTTTATATGGCCACAAAATCAAAGCATGACCTTGGAATAATGAGAAGTCTATTCCATATGCCCACTTAATCAGACTCTCAGTCAATAATACACACCTGAGGAAGAGTCAGGAATCTATTTCATATGGTCAGTTACTCAAATCCTCATTAAATAATACACACCTATGGAATAGTCAGGAGGCTATTTCATATGGCCAAACTTTCAGAGCCTCAGTGAATAATGCATACCGGAGAATACTCAGGACATTATTACTTATGGCTGATTCAGAGCTTCACTGAATAATGAACATCTGTAGAGTAGTCAGAAGTCTATTTCATGTAGCTACACATTCAGAGCCAAACTGAATAATACACACCTGTGAGGAAGTCAGGATTTTATTTTATAAAGCTACCCTTTCAGAGCCCAACCTAAAAATGCACTCCTGGGAGTATTGAGAAATCTCTTTCCTATGGCCACTTATTAAGAGCCTCATTTAATAATACACATCTATCAAAAAGTCAGGAGTGTATTTCATATAGCCACTCATTCAGAGACTCATGGAATAATGCACACCTGCAGAATACTCTGGAGTCTATTTGATATAATCTTTAATTCAGTGTCTCAGTGTAAAATGCACACCTGAGGAATAGTCAGGAGGTTATTTTATGCAGCCACACATCTATACCCTTAGTAAGTAATACACACCTGGGGAATAGACAGGAGTCTATTTCATGTGGTCACTTATTCAGAAGCTCACTGAATGATACACACCTGGCGTATAGTCAGAGTCTATGTATCTTATTCCATATGACCTGTGATTCAGAGCCAAACTCAATAATGCACACCTTGGGAATAGACAGGTTTCTCTTTCATATGGACACTCTTTTAGAGCCTCAGTGAATAATACACACCTGGGGAATATTGATTAGGTTATTTCGTATTGCCACTCGTTCAGAGCCCTCTAAATAGTTCAAGTTTGGGGAATTGTCAGGAGTTTATTTACAGTGTCCTCTCATTCAGAGCTTCAGTGAATAATGCACACCTCGGGAGTACTGAGGATTCTCTTGTAAATATTAGACACTTGACACATAGTTAATGGTCTACTTTATATGGTCACTCATTCAGAGCTTCGCTGAATGATACACACCTGAGAAATAGTCAGGATTCTATTTCTTATGACTTGTCACTGAGAGCCAAATTGAATAATGCACACCTTGGGAATAGTTAGGTGTCTCTTTTATAGGGACACTGTTTCAGAGCCTCAGTGAATAATACACACCTGGGGAATAGTCAGGAGGCAGTTTAACATGAACACTTGTTACGAGTCTTAGTGAATAACGCATGTCTGTGGAGTACTGAGGAGACTAATTCATATCACCCCTGATTGTGAGACTCCCTGAATAATGCACACATGGGGAACCGTCAGAAGTCTATTTCATATGGTCCCTCAGTAGGACCCCCATGGAATAATACACAACTGGGGAATAGTTAGGAGTTTATTTTTTATTGCCTCTCACAGAATCAGTGAATAACTCAGACTTGGGGAAGACTCAGGAGTCTATTTCACATAGCCAATAATTCAGAGCCACAGTGAATAATTCACACCAAAGTAATAGACATGAGCCTCTTTCATATGGCCACTCATTCAGTGCCTTACTGAAGGATACACACCTGGTGAATCGTCATAATTCTTTTCCATACTAACACTCATTCAGAACCTTATTGAATAATTCACAACGGGGCAATAGTCAGGAGTCTATTTTATATAGTGTCTCATTCAGAGCTGCTGAATGATACACATCTGGGTGATAGTCAGGAGTCTATTTCATATGACCTCTCATTCTGGGCCTCACTGAATAATACACACATGGGGGAGTGTCAAAAGCCAATTTGGTATGGACAGTCATAGAGAACCTCTTTAAATGCACACATGGAGAATAATTAAGAGTCTATGTCATATGGCTACTCATTCAGACAATAAGTGAATAACGCACACATGTGGAGTAATAAGGAGTCTGTTTCATATGGCCACTCTTTCACAGGCTCATTGAATATTACCCACTTGTGATATAGTCTATAGTCTGTTTCTTATGGCCACTCATTCAGGGCCTCACGGAATAATGCACCCCTGCAGAATAGTCAGAAGTCCCTTTCAAATGGTCAGTCATTAAGAGCCTCACTAAATGTACACACCTGGAGAAATAGTCAGGATTCTGTTTTATCCCCTCATTCAGAGTCTCAGTGAATAATGCACACCTGTGAAATCGTCTGCAGTCTTTCATGTGGCCTCTCATTTGGAGTGACACTGAATAATGTGGAGTAGTCAGGAGTCTATTTTATGTAGCCACATATTCAGAGCCTCAGTCAATAATACACACCTGTGGGATAGTAAGGAATCTAATTAATGTGGCCACTTATTCTGAGCCTCCCTGAATAATACACACGTGGAGAATAATTTGAAGTCTATTTCCAATGGACATTCATTCAGATCCCCAGTTAATAATGCACACCTGTGGAGTAGCCAGAAGTGTATTTCATTTGGACACACATTCATAACTTCAGTGGATAATATGCACCTGTGGAATTTTCAGGAGTCTATTTCATATGGCCACTCATTCAGAGCCTCAGTGAATAATATACACTTTGGGAATAGTCAAGAGCCTATTTCATATGGCCACTCTTTCAGCGCCGCACAGAGTGACATACATCTGGGGAATAAACAGGACAGTTTTATATGAACACTTATTGAGAGCCTCACTGAATAATGCACACATGTGGAACAGTCACGAATCTGTTTTGTTACTCCTTCAGAGCCTCAGGGAATAATACACACATGGGGAATAGTCAGGAATCTATTTCATGTGGCCACCTATTCAGAAACACACTGAGTGATACACACCTGGGGAGTAGTCAGAGTCTATGTCATATGGCCACTCAATCAGAGCATTACTGAAGGATGAATACCTTGGAAATAGTCAGGATTCTATTTCATTTGACCATTGATTAAGAGCCTCATTGTATAATGCACACCTGGGCAATAATCAGGAACCTATATCATATGAACACTCATTCAGAGTCTCAGTGAAAATTGAATGCCTGTGGAGTAGACAGGATTATATTTCATACAGCCACTCCTTCAGAGCCTCAGTGAATAATACACACCTAAGGAATACTCAGGAGTCTATTACATAGGCCCTTTCATTCAAAGCCTCACCGAACAATGCACACCTGTTGGGTACTCAGGAGTCTATTTCATATGGCCAATCATTCAACGCCTCACTGAATGATACACACGTGGGGAATAGTCAGGATTCTATTTAATATTGTGCTATAGTGGGCCTAGAGTCAGAACCAGTGCAACACCATTTTATAAGACAATGCTGTATTTTTTCAAAAATAAGTTGTACTGTCCCATTCTCCTTGAAATAACGGCTGACGTTGGCTTCTGTAAATAAAACTGCTAGCATACTCTAAAGAATGAACTGTTTTGACTTTGTTTATCAGTAATTTCCAAAATAAGCATCTGTAACGTTGCTTGCCCTGCATCCACTATGTGGTTTTACAGGTTAAATACCCTGTTACCCTGATTTCGGGGCCACGTGTTGGAGAGACATGAGTCCTCCGTGGTCGCTGGCAATAAAAACCCTGCAATTTGGCATACCCTTGTCTTGGTTGATTATTTCAATCTCCCATCCAATACTTCATTTGGAGTTCCTAGTGAGATATTATTTACATTCCTCCATCACCTAGACAAACCCATCTCAGAGTCTCACCCCTGCAGTCGCTCCCAACTTGGGAACCTTTAAGGGAGGTGCCCCCTGAGCTGTCCCAGGGCCCAAGTGCCACCGGGGAGGATAAGCAACCACCCAGCCGACATTCACCCAAAATTCTTCAGGGTCCTTAAGAAAAAGCCTCCAGAGGTAAGTTTGATCTGGAATCTGGGAACTAGATTGGATCTGGAATCTGGGAGGCATACTGGCACCATCACAATTGTTGGAAATTCAGGTGCCATAAACCACTAAAGACAGATTGGACAAATTGTAATGTACGGTTAGAGAGGCCACCACCTTACCCTGGCCCTTACTCCCTGTTCCTTTGTCTAGGACTAGAGACAGACCTACCAATTCAATTTTCTGGTTCTTGCAGGACTCGGCTGCAGAAGCCCTGCTAAAACCTGCTTTAGAGAGTGCAAAATTCAAATTTGAGGCTTTCCAAAATTGGCTATACCACAGAAAGAGGAAGACAGGAGTAGCAAGAAAGGGGCCCAAAAGGAGACAACAGAAACAGGGGAAGAAAGAGAGGAGAGAGAACAAGAAAGTAGAAGATGGAAAGAGAAGGTAGACAAAAGCAAAGAGGAGAGAGAACAAAAAACAAGGGGAAGGAAGGAGAGATAGTGAAAGTAGGGAAATAAGAGAGAAAGGGAGAAAGTAGGGAAAAAAGAGAAAGAGAGAAAGTAAACAGGGAAGGAAAGAGGAGAGAGGGGAAGAAGAGAAGAGACAGAAAAGAGAAACAAGGAGAGAGAGATAGAGAGACAGGAATTTAATGCTTTACAGGGCCGCTGTGTCAAGGTGACCAAAAGCTGCAGGGGCAGGGAACTGGAAGCCTGCCCATCGGTTCAGAGCTCAGTTATTAAACTGACACAAAAAAAGTATTTTTTCCCTTTCTCTGCCGGCTGCCAGCCCCACCTGGCTTTCAGTCAGGCCACACTGCCTCAGGGTGCAGTATTTGCATCTATCTGGCTTTAATAACAGCTTTCTAACTCTTTGTAGGGCAAGTTACTTGTTAGAACAGTAGTTAAGAGGTGGGGCCTGCAACTACAAGTTGTTGGTTCAAATCCTCAGTGAAGCCAGTCTTAAATTAATAAAATCTCTTAGGGGAAATTTCAAAAACTGAAGGAAAAACCAAAAGCTCTTATCATAGTACTGGCCATGCACCACCCCCATGCATTATGACAAATTTTAAAACAGAGTTATCCAGCCAATATTGTGTTAAACTAACCCCACAGAGGCTTTGGACCCTCTGTGAGTTAGAGTGGCTGGCCAGAAACGGGGACATGGGTCCCAAGATCACTCAAACTTTCTGGAAGAAGTTGACAGGGTCCCCAGGCCACGCCAATCAATTTCCATACATTGATCAATGGCTGAAATTGATCCAGGACCCTCCTCCTTGGCTGGAGAAATGCATAAAGCAGGCTGGACTTCAGGTTATGATGGCAGGTCCAAAGAAAAGTCCCTACCGACTGATCTTCCAGCCCCTGCCGAGGACCAAGAGTGGCCCCCACTGTATTCTTGGCACGGGGTCCCGACACCCCTCTCTGGACAATACTAATAATCTTGTCCCCCTCCACACTCGAAGCAGGACTCCACAACCGCCAAAGCTACTGCCCCTCCGGGAGACACCTCCCGCAGATGGCAGCAGCCAAAACCACCCCTACCTTGTTCATATCCCTTTTTTCTCTAGTGATTTGTATAACTGGAAGGCCCAACATCCTCCGTTTTTCGAAAAGCTCCAGGCACTCACAGGACTCCTGGAGTCAGTTTTATAAACCCACCATCGTACCTGGGACAATTGCCAGCATGGAGGGAGGATCAGCAGAAGATCGCCAGAAACAAATTAATGCATTTTCCCTTGCAACAGGCCCCACTGGGACCCAAACACCCCAGCGGGCATGCAGGCTTTGAACAATTTTTACCAGTACTTGTTAGAGGGGGTTGGGTGGCAGCCTGAAAACCCACCAACCTCTGCAAGGTAGGGACCGTGACCCAGGTTCCACATGTGTCCCCAGCCGCTTTCCTTGAGCGCCTAGAGGACACCTACTGCACCTACACCCCTATTGATCCTGAGGCCCCAAAGAATCAGTGGGCCATCAATCTGGCTTTCATTTTCCTGTCTGTTCCAGACGTCAAAAGAAAATAGCAAAAAATAGAGGGGTTCCAGGGAATGAATCTAACTCAGTTGTTGGAGATCGCCCAAAAAGTCTTTAACAATAGGGACACATTAGGGGACAAGCAAGATAAGGGAGTTACTAAGGCAGTGACAGCAGCACTGCAGAAAACCAGAGTTAATTCACGGGACCAGCTGTTGACTTGGACAGTAATGCTACAGCAGGCTTTTGACAGGCTAAAAGAAGCCTTGACCATGGCCCCGGCCTTGGCCTTGCCTGACATCTCTAAGCCCTTCCAGCTATTTGCACATGAAAAACAGGGAGTCGCTAAGCGGGTGCTCATCCAGACATTGGGACCATGATCCTGGCCAGTTGCCTACCTTTCAAAAAGTCTTGATCCTGTAGCCTCTGGGTGGCCAACTTGTTTGAGGTCAGTGGAAGCTACAGTTTTATTAGTCAAAGAGGCAGACAAGCTAACTTTGGGGCAGGAGTTAAACTTAGTGCCACCTCACGTGGTGGAGTCACTACTCTGTGGAGCTCCAGGAAAATGGATGTCTAATGCCCGCATAGTCCGATAGCAGGCCTTACTTTTGGACCAGCCCCACATAAAGTTTTA
This sequence comes from Leontopithecus rosalia, assembly GCA_028533165.1. NCBI lineage: Eukaryota > Metazoa > Chordata > Mammalia > Primates > Cebidae > Leontopithecus > Leontopithecus rosalia. The sequence continues at coordinate 26,065,136 of CM052665.1, forward strand.
AAAAAACCACAGTTCTAAATCCCACCACGTTGCTACCTGACAGTGAGCTAGAGGAGCCCCATACATGACTGCCAACTGGCAATAGATGTCCTCCACGCTTCGCAACCAGACCTCACAGACGTCCCCCTACAGAAGCCAGAGGAGGTACTGTATACAGATGGCAGCAGTTTCATGGTCAATGGAGTCAGGTATGCTGGGGCAGCTGTGGTCACCCTAGAGTGGGTTATCTGGGCCCAGACTCTTTCACACAAAACCTCAGTCCAAAAGGCAGAACTCATAGCTCTAATAAAGGCCTTGGACTGGTTAAAGGAAAAAATTGTCAACATCTGCACTGATAGCCAATATGCCTTTGCTGCATCCCATGTACACTGAGTCATTTATAAAGAAATAGGGCTGCTTACCTCAGAGGGAAAAGTCATCAAAAACAAAGGAAATTCTAGCCCTATTAGAGGCTAAATGGAAGCCCAAGGCAGTGGCATTAATACACTGCAAAGGATACCAAAAGGGAGATACACAAGAGGCAAAGGGAAATCGGACAGCTGACCTGCAAGCCAGACAGGCAGCCTTGGGGCCAGCAAAACCTATGACTCTTCTTGTGACTCTGCCAGGCCCAACCCTGTGCCCACCCCTATGTACTAACCCGATGAAGAAAACTTTGCTAAAGAACAGGAGGGATAAGATTCCACAGGATAGTGGACTCTACCAGACATGAGGATTGTGCTCCCCGAGGCTCTACGGTGGACTCTAGTTAAGGACACACACTAGGCCACGCACTTAGGACAAACAAAACTCACTGAGCTACTGAGGGCCAGATACTACATTCCACATGTACATGAAATCGTTAGGAAAACTACTACTTGATGTGATCTGTGTGCCAGGGTAAATCCAGGAGGCAGTAGGTCTAGTCAGGCAGGGATAAGACTTAGGAGTACTAGCCCAGGAGAACACTGGGAGGTAGATTTTACTGAAATAAAGCCCCCAGCATGTGGCTATAACTACCTCCTTGGGTTTGTAGACACTTTGGGTGAGTTGAGGCTTTTCCTACTAGGTCAGAAACTAAACTGGTAGTAACAAAAAGACTGTTATGGGACCTGGTTCCTCGGTTTATCTTGCACCTGACACTGGGATTAGATAATGGCCCTACATTTACAGCACAGGTTTCTCAGGGCCTATCCAAGGCCCTGGGCATATCCTGGAAATTATATGTGCCTATCGCCCCCAGAGTTCAGGGCAGGTTGAAAGGATGAACCGGATCATAAAGGAGACTTGAACAAAATTTATTCTAGAGATCGATGAAAACTGGGTCAACCTGCTTCCTTTTGTTCTCCTCTGTCCCCAATGTACTCCCTATGAAAAAGGCTTCACTACTTTTGAAATTATGTTTGGAAGGCACCCTCCCTTACTCCCCAAATTTGCAGGAACCGTACAGGCTGAAGTCCATAACCACACACTCCTTAAGTCCTTGCAGGCAGTCCAGTCTGGTCAGTCCGAGGTGCACCCGCTCATCAGGAAAACTCAACCCACCCTAGTGGACCTTACTGAGCAGCCATAACACCCTTCCCAGCCCAGGGACAAAGTCCTGGTAAAGAAATTCACAGCCTGTGGCCTAACTCCTTGCTAGAAAGGACCCTACACTGTGATCCTGGTCACCCCCACAGCAATCAAGGTGGACGGACTGACTGCCCGGATCCACCACTCACATGTCAAGACTGCACCCCCGGATTCACAATGGATAGTGACCTCAGCTTCAGCAGACCACCTAAAGCTGAGACTTTTGTGCTCCTCGCAGTAACCTTCCTTGTCCGCCTGATTCCTAGTGTAGCCCCTCGGAGAGGAACCCCCTTGACTCCCACCTATTACCCATGGGTCTTTTCTAAAAAATACAGTAAACGGTATGTTATTTCCTTAATTTAAAAGTGATCCAAAAACAGAAAAACTATTAAAGATTTAATATGTACTAAAGAACAGGGGAAATGTGCTGTAGCAGGCCTAGTTAGAACCAGAGCAACACCATTTTATAAGACAACGCTGTTTTTTTCCAAAAACAAGTTGTACTGACCCATTCTCCTTGCAATAACTGCTGACCTTGGCTTCTGTAAACAAAACTGCTAGCCTGCTCTAAAGAATGAACTGTCTGAACTTTGCTTATCAGTAGTTACCAAAATAAACATCTGTAAAGTTGCTTACCCTACATCCACTGTGTGGTTTTTCAGCTTAAATGCCCTGCTCTCCCTGATTTTGGGGCCACGGGTTGGAGAGACGTGAGCCCTCAGTGGTCGCCTGCAATAAAGACCCTGCAATTTGGCATACTTTTGTCTTGGTTGATTAATTCAGTCTCACATCCAATACTTCAATGTGAACACCCATTATGAGACTCGCTGAATTATGTATGCCTTGGAATCATGAAGAGTCTATTTCCTATCAACCGCCTTTCTGAGTCTAACAGAAAAATTAACACATGCGGAATTGTAAGAAGTAAATGTAGTATGTAACCTCCTTCAGAGCCTCATTGAATAATGTATATCTGGAGAAAAATTTGGAATCTCTTTTATATGGCCATTAATTCAGAGCATCAGTAAGGAATGCACACCTGTAGAGTGGCCAGGTGTCTATTTGTTTTGGCCACACATTCAGAACATCAGAGAATAATACACACATGTGGTAAAGTCAGGATTCTATTTCATAAGTCCCCTCATTCAGAGGCTGAGTGAATAATACAAACCTGGGGAATAGTCAGGAATCTATTCTATGTTGCCACTTATTCAGAACCTCAGTGAATAATGCACACCTTGGAAATAATCAGGAATCTATTTCATATAGATACTCTTTCAGAGCCTCTCTGAATAGTACACACATTGGGGAGAGTCAGGAATCTGTTTCTTATGGCCACTCACTGAGACTCCCAGGAAATAGTGCACACTTAGGGAATTGTCAGAAGTCTATTTCATATGGCAACTCATACAGAACCTCAGTGAATAAGACACACCTGGGCAATAGTCAGGAATGTATTTAAATTAAGCACACACTAAGAGACTCAGTGAATTATACACAATTGGGAAAGATCATGAGTCAATTTCATCTGGCTTCTCAGAGCTTCATTGAGTAATGCACTCCTGTGGAATAGTCAGCATCTTCATTAATATAGCTACTCATTCAGAGCCTCTCTGAATAATATGCACCTCGGGGATATTTAGGTATCTATTTTATATTACCGCTGTTTCAACGCCTTAGTAAATAATGCATACCATACCTGGGAAGTTCTCAGCAATGTATTTCATATGGCCACTCATTCCTTACCTCAGTGAATAATGCACACGAGGGGAATAGTCAGGATTCTATATCTTATGAACACTCATTCAGAGCTTCACTGAATAATGCACATATTTGGAATGGAGGATTCTGTTTCATATGACCACTCATTCAGAGCCTTACTGAATGGTACACACCTGTGGAATAGTCAGGAGACTATTTTATATAGGCACTCATTCAGAGCCTCACTGAATAATGCATGCCTGAGCAGTACTGATAATTTTATTTCAAATGAGACTTCATTTAAAGCCTCAATGAATAATACACACCTGGAGAATAGTCAAGGGTCTATTTCATATAGCCAGTCATTCAGAACCTCAGTGAATGACACACACTTGGGGAATAATCAGGATTCTATTTCATACGAACAGTATTGAGAGCCAAACTGAATAATGCACACCTTGGGAATAGTGAGGAGTCTGATAGAAACCTTCTTTCAGTGCCTCGGTGAATAATACACACTGTAGGAATACTGAGGAGTCTTGTTAATATTGCCCATCATTCACAGCCTCTCGAAGTAGTGCATGTTTTGGGAATTGTCAGGAGTTTATTTAGAATGGCGCCTCATTCAGAGACTCAGTGAAAAATACACACCTAGGGAATAGTGAGGATTCTATTTCCAATGGCCACACATTCAGAGCCTCAATGAATAATGCACATCTGAGGAATAGTCAGGAGTCTATTTTATATGCCCACTCTTTCAGAGTCTCACTGAATAACTCACCCCTGTGGAGTACTGAGAGATCTATTTCATATGGCCACTCATTTTGAGTCTCACTGAATAATACACAGTTTGGTAATAGCAGGAGTTTATTTCTTCAGGCCAATTATTCAGAGGCTCACTGAATTATACACACCTGGAACATAGTCAGGAGTCTACTTCTTATTGTGCCTCATTCAAAGCCTAAGTAAGCAATGTACACCCGTTGAGTCTTCACGAATGTATGTTATATGGCCACTCATTCAGCACCTCACTGAATGTTACACACGTGGGGAATAGTCGGGATTCTATTTAATATGGACACCCATTTTGAGACTCACTGAATAACTCTACCTGTACAACAGTGGGGAGTCCATTTCATATTGCCCCTTCTTAAGAGTCTCACTGAGTAATACACACCTGGGGAATTGTCAGGACTCTATTTCGTATGGCCTGCATTCAAAGCCTCATTAAATAACGCATATGGAGAAAAATTTGCAGTCTCTTTCATATGGCCATTTATTCAGTGCATCAGTGAATAATGTACACATTTGGAGTAACAACGTGTCTATTTTCTTTAGCCACACATTGAGAAACTCAGTGAATCATACACACCTGTGAAATAGAGAGGAGTCTATTTCACATGGCCCCTCATTCAGTACCCGTGTGAATAAAACCCACCTGGAAAATAATTTCAAATTGCCTCCCATTCCTAGCCTCAGTGAATAATCTACAACTGGGGAATAGTCAGCAATCTATTTCATAGGGATACATTTTCAGTACCTCCCTTAATAATGCACACATGGGTGATATTCAGAAGTCTATTTCATGTGACTACTGATTCACAGCCTCCGTGAATAATGCATACCTGGGGAGGACTCAGCAATCTATTTTATATGGCCACTCATTCAGCATTTCAGTGAATAATGCACACCTGGTCAATAGTCTGGATTCTATTTCTCATGGTCACACATTTAAACCTTCACTGAATAATGCACACGTTTGGGATAGTCCGGATTCTCTTTCAAATGGCCACCCATTCAGAGCCCTACTGAATGATACACACCTGTGGAATAGTAAGGAGTCTATTTCATATTTCCACTCATTCAGAACCGAAGTGAATAATGCATGTTGGGGGAGTACTGAGGATTCTATTTCAAATGACCTCTCATGCAGAGCCTCAGTGAATAATACATACCTGTGGGATACTCAAGGCTGTATATCATATGGCCACTCATTCAGAGCCTCAGCGAATGATACACACTCTGGGAATAATCAGTATCTCATTCTATATGACTTGTGATTCAGAGCCAAACTGAATAATGCACACGTTGGGAATAGACAGGTTTCTCTTTCATATGGACACTCTCTTAGAGCCTCAGTGAATAATGCACACCAGGGGAATATTGATTATGTTATTTCATATTGCCTCTAATTCAGAGCCCTCCTAATAGTGCAAGTTTGTGGAATTGCCAGGAGTTTATTTACAGTGTCCCCTCATTCAGAACGTCATTGAATAATGCATACCTGAAAAAATCTTGGACTCTTTTTCACATGGCTATTCATTCAAAGCATCAGTATAGAATGCACACCTGTGGAGTAGCCAGGCATTTTTTTTTTGGCGACACATTCAGAACATCAGTGAATAACACACACCTGTGGAATAGTCAGGAGTCTATTTTATAGGGCCCCTCATTCAGAATCCGTGTGAAGATAACACACCTGGAGAATAGTCAGGAGTGTATTTCACATTGAAACTCATTCAGAGCCTCAGTGAATAATGCACACCTGGGGAATAGACAGGAGTGTATTTCATATGGACATTCTTTCAGAGTCTCTCTGAATAGTACACACATGGAGTAGAGTCAGAAGTCTATTTCATATGGCCACTCAATGAGAGCCTCATGGAGTAGTGCGCATCTGCAAATTGTCAGGAGTCTATTTTGTATGGCAACTCATACAGAACCTCAGTGAATAACACACACCTGGGGAATAGTCAGGAATGTATTTCAATTGGCCACACATTCAGAAGCTCAGTGAATAATACACACCAGGGGAATTGTCGGGAGACAATTTCATCTAGCCTCTTATGCAGAGCTTCACTGAATAATGCACTCCTGTGGAGTAGTCAGCAGCCTAATTGATACAGCCATTTATTCAGAGCCTCTCTGAGCAGTAAGCTCCTTGCGGATATTCAGGAATCTCTTTAATATGGCCACTCACAGCCTCACTGAATGGTACACACCTTTGGAATACTTATATGGCCACTAATTCAGAATTTCATGGAGTAATGCACACCTGTAGATAAGTGAGGATTCTCTTTCATATGGTCACTCATTCAGAGCCTCACTGAATGATACACACCTGTGAAATTGTCAAGAGTCTATTTTATATTGCCATTCATTCAGAGCCTCAGTGAATAATGCACACCTGGGGAATACTGAGGTTTCTATTGTAAATAACAGACACTTCGAGAATAGTCAATGGTCTATTTTATATGGTCACTCAGTCAAGCCTCACTGAATAATACACACCTGGGGAATAGTCAGGAATCTATTTCATGTTGCCAGTCATTGAGAGACAAGCTGAATAATGCACACCTGTGGAATAGTCAGGAGTCTCTTTAACATGACTACTCATTAGGATCCTCAGTGAATAAGGCACGTCTGTGGAGTACTGAGGAGACTAATTTACATCACTGCCGATTCTGTGACTCTCTGAATAATGAACTCATGGGGAATAGTCAGAAGTCTATTTCATATGGTCATTCAGTAGGACCTCCACGGAATAATACACAACTGGTGAATAGTCAGGAGTCTATTTTATATGGTCACTCAGAGAATCAGTGAATCATACAGACTTGGGGAAGACTCAGGAGTCTATTACACATGGCCAATAATTCAGAGCCACAGTGAATATTGCACAACAAGGTAATAGTAAGGAGCCTCTTTCATGTGGCCTCTCATTCAGTGCCTCACTGAATGATACACACACGGGGAATCGTAAAAATTCTATTCCATACTACCACTCATTCAGAGCCTTATTGAATAATTCACAACGGGGCAATAGTCAGGAGTCTATTTTATATGGCCTTTCATTCAGAGCTTCAGTGAATAATGAACCCCTATGCAGTAGTCAGGACGCTGTTTAAGATAGCCACGAATTAAGTGCCTCCCTGAATAATACACACCTGGGTGATAGGAATCTATTTTATATGACCTCTCATTCTGGGCCTCACTGAATAATACACACCTGGTGGAGTGTCAGGATGTATTTGATGTGGACACTCATACAGAACCTCTTTGAATAATGCACACATGGAGAATAATTAGGAGTCTATGTCATATGGCTACACATTCAATCAGTGAATAACACACACATGTGGAGTAATAAAGAGTCAGTTTCATATGGCCACTCTTTCACAGCCTCAATGAATATTACGTACTTGTGATATAGTCTGTAGTCTATCTCTTATGGCCAGTTATTCAGAGCCTCACTAAATAATGCAGACCAGCTAAAAGGAGACTATTTCATACAGAAACTCATTAAGAGCGTCCCTGTATATTACATACCTGGGGAATTGTCAGTAGTCTATTTCATATGGCCACTATTTCACAGCCTCACGGAATAATGCACACCTGCAGAATAGTCAGAAGTCGCTTTCATATGGCCACACATTGAGAAACTCATTAAATGTACACACCTGTGGAAATAGTCAGGATTCTGTTCTATACCATCATTCAGAGTCTCACTGAAGAATGCACACCTGTGGAATAGTCAGCAGTCTATTTCATGTGGTCTCTCATTCAGAGCGTCACTGAATAATGTGGAGTAGTCAGGAGTCTATTTCATGTAGACATATATTGAGAACCTCAGTGAATAATACACACCTGCAGGATAGTAATTAATCTAATTAATATGGCCAACTATTCTGAGCCTCAGTGAATAATACATACTTGGAGAATAATTTGGAGTCTATTTCCAATGGACATTCATTCAGTGTTACAGTGAATAATGCACACCTGTGGATAAGAGAGAAGTCTATTTCATTTGGACACTCATTTATAGCCTCAGAGAATAATATGCTCCTGTGGAATAGTCAGAAGTCTATTTCATCTGGCCACTCATTCAGAGCCTCAGTGAATAATACACACTTGGGGAATAGTCAAGATTCTCTCTTATATGGCCACTCTTTTAGTGCCTCGCTGAGTGATATCCACCTGGGGAATAGTCAGGACAGTTTCATATGAACACTCATTGAGAGCCTCCCTGAATTATACACACCTTTGGAATAGTCAGGAAACTATTTCACTTGGTCACCCTTTCAGAGCCTCAGTGAATACTACACACCTGGGGAATAGTGAGGAGTCTATATCATGTGGCCTCTCATTCAGAGCCTCACGGAATAGTGCACATCTGGAGAATTCTAAAGAGTGTATTTGAAATGGCAATGCATTTGGAGACTCTGGGAATAACACACACCTAGGGACTAGTGAGTAGTAAGGAATCTATTCCAAATGGCCACATATTCAGAGCATCAGTGAATGATGCACACCATGGGAATAATCAGGAGTCTATTGCTTATGCCCACTTATTCAGCCCCTCAGTGAATAATGGACATCTGCCGAGTCCTCAGGGGTCTGTTTCATATGGCCACTAATTTCAAGCCTCACTGAATAGTACACACCTGGGGAAAAGTCAGGAGTGTATTTCACATGGTCACTCATTCAGAGGCTCAGTGAATAATTCACACCTCTTGAGTACTCAGGAGACTTTTTCATCTGGGGAATCATTCAGAGCCTCACTGAATGATACACACGTTGGAAATAGTAAGGATTCTGTTTAATATGACCGCTCATTATGAGCCTCAGTGAATAGCGCATATCTGTGGAGTATTGAGGAGACTAATTCATATCACCACCCATTCTGAGATTCCCTGAATAATAAACACCTGTGGAATAATGAGAAGTCGATTTCATACAGCCACTTATTAGGACCCACAAGAAATAATACACAACTGGGGAATAATCAGGAGTCTATTTTATATGGCCACTCAGAGAATCAGTGAATAATGCACACATGAGGAATACTCAGTGAATATTACGAGTTTATGTCATATGGCCACTCAGAGCCTTAGTGAATAATACACACCACGGTAATAGTCAGGAGCCTCTTTCATATGACCACTGATTCAGTATCTCACCGAATGATACAAACCTGGGGAATTGTCAGAATTCTATTTCATATGACCACTCATTCAGAGCCTTACTGAATAATGCACAGTGGGGCGATAGTCAGGAGTCTATTTTATATGGCCTTTCATTCAGAGCTTCAGTGAATAATGAACACCTATGGAGTAGTCAGGACCCTATTTAAGATAGCCACAAATTAAGCACCTCGCTGAATGAAACACACCTGGGTGATAGTCAGGAATCTATTTGATATGGACACTCATACAGAACCTCTTTGAATAATGCACATGTGGGGAATAATCAGTAGTCTGTTTCAAATGGTGAATCATTTAGAGAATCAATGAATTACGCATACCTGTGGAGTAAACTGTAGTCTATTTCATATGGCCACTCTTCCAGTGTTTCAGTGAATAATACATATATATGGAATAGTCAGAAATCTCTTTCATATGGCCACTCGTTCAGAGCCTCAGTGAATAATACACCCCTGGGAAATAGTCAAGAGTCTACTTCAAATGGCTATACTTTTAGAGTCTATGTAAATAATACACACCTGGGGAAGAGTCAGAAGTCTGTTTCTTATGCCCACTTATTCAGAGTCTCATTCAATAATACATACCTGGGGAAGAGTTAAGGGTCTACTTCATATTGTCATTCATTTAGGGACTGAGGGAATAATGCACACCTGAGAAATAAACACTAGTCTATTTTACATGGCCACAAAATCAAAGCCTGAGTGAGTAATGCCCAACTTTGGAAGAGTGAGGGGTCTATTCCATATGCCCACTTAATCAGAGTCTCTGTCAATAATACACAGCTGAGGAATAGTCAGGAATCAATTTCTAATGGTCACTAACTCAAAGCCTCATTAAATAATACACACCTGTGGAATAGTCAGGAGCCTATTTCATATGGCCAAACTTTCAGAGCCCCAGGGAATAAAGCATAATGTCTGGGGAATACTCAGGACACTATTACATATGACCCCTCATTCAGACATTCACTGAATAGTAAACACCTGTAGAGTAGTCAGAAGTCTATTTCATATAGGTACACATTCACAGACTCACTGAATAATACACACCTGGGGGAACGTCAGAATTGTATTTCAAAAAGCCACTCTTTCTGAGCCCAACCTAAAAATGCACTCCTCTGAGAATGCAGGGGTCTCTTTCCCATGGACACTCATTCAGAGCCTCATTGAATAATACACATCTATGGAAAAGCCAGGAGTGTATTTCACATGGCCACTCATTCAGAGTCTCACCGAATCATACATATCTGGGGAATACTCAGGAATCTATTTCATATAGCCACTGATTCAGAGACTCATGGAATAATGCACACCGGCAAAATAGTCTGGAGTCTATTTGAGATGATGGTTCATTCAGTGCCTCAGTGGAAAATGCACACCTGAGGAATAGTCAGGCGGCTAATTTTGTAGACACTCATCCATACCCTTAGTAAGTAATATGCATCTGGGGAATAGTCAGGAGTCTATTTTAGGTGGTCATATATTCAGAAACTCACTGAATGATACACACCTGGGGAATAGTCAGAGTCTATGTCATATGGCCACTCAATCAGCGCATTACTGAATGATGCATACCTGGGAAATAATTAGGATTCTATTTCATAAGACCATTGATTAAGAACCTCATTGAATAATGCACACCTGGGCAATAATCAGGAGGCTATGTCATATGAACACTCATTAAGAGACTCAGTGAATAATGCACACCTGTGAGAAGCCAGGAGTGTATTTCATGTGGCCACTCACTCATAGCCTCAGTGAAGAATGCAAAAATGTACAGTACTCAGCAGTCTATTTCATACAGCCACTCATTCAGAGATTCAATGAATAATACAAATAAGGGGTAATGTCAGCATCCTATTTCATATCACCACTCAGGCAGAGCGTCACTGAGTAATACACACCTGGGGAAGAGTTAGGAGTCTAATTTTATAGCCACTCATTTACAGTCTCAGCAAATAATGCACACCTGGGGGAAAGTCAGGATTCTATTTTTTATGGCCAAAAAATAAAAGCCTGAGTGAGTAAGTCACAACTTTGGTAGAGTCAGTAGTCTATTCCATATGTCCACTTATTCAAAGTCTCAGTCAATAATACACACCTGTAGAATAGTCAGGAGTCTATTTCACATGGTCACTAATGCAAAGCCTAATGAAATAATACACACCTGTGAACTAATGACGAGACTATTTTATATGGCCAAACTTTCAGAGCCTCAGTGAATAAGGCACACCTGGGGAATACTCAGGACACAATTACATATGACCACTTATTCAGAGCTTCACTGAATAAGGAACACCTCTAGAGTAGTCAGAGGTCTATTTCATACAGCCACACATTCAGAGCCTCACTGAATAATACACACCTGGGGGAAAGCCAGGATTCTATTTTGTATGGCCACTCATTCAGAGCCCAACCTAAAAATGCACGCCTGGGGTGTATTCAAAACTTCCTTCCTATGGCCACTAATTCAGAGCCTCACTGAATAATACACACCTATGAAAAACTCAGGAGTATATTTTACATAGCCACTCATTCAGAGCCTCAGTGAAGAATCATATATACCTGGGGAATACTCAGGAGTCTATTTCATATAGCCACTTATTCAGAGACTCACTGAATAATGCACACCTGGGTAATACTCTGGAGTCTATTTTATATGACCGTTCACCCAGTGCCTCAGTGGAAAATGCACACCTGAGGAATAGTGAAGAAGCTATAGTCAGGAGTCTATTTCATATGGTCAGTCGTTCAGAAACTCACTGAATGATACACACCTGGGGAATAGTCAGAGTTTATGCCATAAGACCACTCAATCAGAGCAAGACTCAATGATGCACACCTGGAAAATACTCAGGATTCTAGTTGGTATGACCACTGATTGAGAGCCTCATTAAATACTGCACATCTGGACATTAATCAGGAGGCTGTGTCGTATGAACACTCCTTCAGAGCCTCAGTGAATAATACACACCTGGGGAATACTTAGGAGTCTATTACATAGGGCCTCTCATTCATCACCTCACTGAGCAATGCACACCTGTTGGGTACTCAGGAGTCTATTTCATATGGCCACTCATTCAGCACCTCACTGAATGATACACACGTGGGGAATAGTCAGGATTGTATTTAAGAAGAACACCCATTATGAGCCTTGCTGAATTATGTATGCCTTGGAATCCTGAGGAGTCTATTTTCTATCGAACTACTTTCCGAGTCTGACAGAAAAATTATCACATGCGGAATTGTAAGGAGTAAATTTTGTATGGCCCCTCCTTCAGAGCCTCATTGAATAACATATACCTGGAGAAAAATTTGGAGTCACTTTCATGTGACAATTCATTCAGAGCATCAGTAAAGAATGCACACCTGTGGAGTGGCCAGGTATCTATTTGCTTTGGACACATTCAGAACATCAGTGAATAATACACACTTGTGGTATAGTCAGGAGTCTATTTCATAAGGCACCTCATTCAGAGGCTGAGTGAATAATACACACCTGGAGAATAGGAATCTATTATATATTGCCACTAATTCAGAGCCTCAGTGAATAATGCACACCTGGGAAATAGTCAGGAGTCTATTTCATATGGACACTCTTTCAGAGCCTCCCTGAATAATATGCACATTGGGGAGAGTCAGGAATCTGTTTCTTATGGTCACTCACTGAGACTTCCAGGGAATAGTGCACACTCGGGGAATTGTCAGGAGTCTATTTTATATGGCATCTCATACAGAACTCAGTGAATAAGACACACCTGGAGAATATTCAAGAGTGTATTTTAATTAAGAACACACTTAATTGAAATAATTAACAAGAGACTTAGTGAATTATACACAACTGTGGAAGGATCAGGAGTAAACTTCATCTGGCCGCTCACTCCTTGAATATTGTACTCATATTCCTTGAATAATGTACTCCTCTGGAAATTTAGGAGCCTAATTGATATAGCTTCTCATTCAGAGCCTCTCTGCATAATATGCACTTGGGGATAATTAGGTGTCTATTTCACATTAACACTGATTCAACGCCTTAGTAAATAATGCCTACCATACCTGAGAAGTACTCAGAAATCTATTTCATATGGCCACGCAGTCCTCACCTCAGTAAATATTGCACACCAGGGGAATAGTCAGGATTCTGTTTCTTATGGACACTCATTCAGGCCTTCACTGAATAATGCACACATTTGAAACAGTGGGGATTCTGTTTCATATGGCCACTCATTCAGAGCCTCACTGAATGGTACACAACTATGGAATAGTCAGGAGACTATTTTATATAGCCACACCATCAGAGCCTCAGTGAATCATGCACACCTGAGGAGTACTGAGGATTTTACTTCAAATGAATTCATTGAAAGCCTCAGTGAATAGTCATGGGTCTATTTCATATGGCCACTAATTCAGAGCCTCAGTGAATGACACACAGTTGGGGAATAATCAGGATTCTATTTCTTCTGACCAGTATTAAGAGCCAAACTGAATAATGCACACCTTGGGAATAGTGAGGAGTCTGATAGAAACACTCTTTCAGTGCCTCAGTGAATAATACACACCAGGGGAATACTGAGGAGTCTTGTTAATATTACCCCTCATTCACAGCCCCTCTAAGTAGTGCAAGTTTGGGGAATTGTCAGGAGTTTACTTAGAATGGCCACTCATTTAGAGACTCAGTTAGAAATACACACCTAGGGAATAGTGAGGATTATATTCCCAATGGCCACACATTCAGAGCCTCAGTGAATAATGCACACCCGAAGAATAGTCAGGAGACTATTTCATATGCCCACTCTTTCAGAGTCTCACTGAATAACTCACCCTTGTGGAGTACTGAGAAGTTTATTTCATATGGCCACTTATTTTGAGCTTCACTGAATAATACACAGCTTGGTAATAGCCAGAAGTTTATTTCGTCAGGTCAATAATTCAGAGGCTCAGTGAATTATACACACCTGGGACATAGGAGTCTACTTCATATTGCTCCTCATTCGAAGCCTAACTGAACAATGAACACCTGTTGAGTCCTCAGAGACGTATGTCATTTGGACATTCATTCAGAACCTCACTGAATGATACACAAGTGAGGAATAGTCGGGATTCTATTTAAAATGGAGACCCATTTTGAGACTCACTGAATAAGCTATACCTGTAGAATAGTGAGAAGTCTATTCCATATTGCCCCTCCTTCCGAGTTTCACTGAGTAATATGCACCTGGGGAATTGTCAGGTGTCTATTTTGTGTGGCCTGCATTCAGAGCCTCTTTGAATAATGCACACCTTGAGAAACATTTGGAGTCTCTTTCACATGGCCATTCATTCAATTTGGTGAATTATGTACACATGTTGGGTATCCAGATGTCTATTTCTTGAGCCACAAATTGAGAACCTCAGTGAATCATACACAAACGTGTAATAGACAGCAGTCTATTTCACATGGCCCTTCCTCCAGTACCTTTATAAATAAAACCCACCTGAAAAATAATCAGGAGTCTATTTCACATTGCCTTCCATTTATAGCCTCAGTGAATAATCCCAATCTGGGGAATAGGCAGCAATCTCTTTCATAGGGATACTTCCTCAGAACCTCCCTTAATAATGCACACATGCGGGATATTCAGAAGTCTATTTCACATGACCACTGATTCACAGTCTCCGTGAATAATGCATACCTGGGGAGTACTCAGAAATCTATTTCATATGGCCACTCATTCAACATCTCAGTGAGTAATACACACCTGGGGAATAGTCAGGATTCGATTTCTTATGGTCACTCATTTAGACCTTCGCTGAAAAATGCACACGTTTAGAATAGTCTGGACTCTCCTTCATATGGCCACTCATTCAGAGCCTCACTGAATTTTAAACAACTGTGCAATAGTCAGAAGTCTATTTCATATTTCCACTCATTCAGAGCTGCAGTGAATAATGCAGGATTGGGGAGTACTGAGGATTCTATTTCAAATGACCCCTCATTCAGAGCCTCAGTGAATAATACACACATGGGGAATATTCAAGGCTCTATATCATATGGCCACTCATTCAGAACCTCAGTGAATGATACACGCCTGGGGAATAATCAGTATCTTATTCCATAGTACATGTAATTCAGAGCCAAACTGAATAATGCACATCTTGGGAATAGACAGGTTTTTCTTTCATGTGGACACTCTTTTAGAGCCTCAGTGAATAATACACACCAGGGGAAAATTGATTAGGATATTTCATATTGCCACTCATTCAGAGCCCTTAGAATAGTGCAAGTTTGGGGAATTGTCAGGAGTTTATTTACAATGTCCTCTCATTCAGAACGTCATTGAATAATGCATACCTGAAAAAATCTTAAAGTATGTTTCAAATGGCCATTCATTCAGAGCATCAGCGAAGAATGGACACTTGTGGAGTAACCATGTGTCTATATTTTTGACGACACATTCAGAACATCAGTGAATAATACACACCTGTGGAATAGTCAGGAGTCTATTTCATGTGGCCCCTCATTCAGAGCCTGCATGAATAGAACACACCTGGAGAATAGTCAGGAGTGTATTTTATATAGAAACTCACTCAAAGCCTCAGTGAATAATGTACACCTTAGAAATAGAAAGGAGTGTATTTCATATGGACACTCTTTCAGAGCCCCTCTGAATAATACCCAAATGAGGTAGAGTAAGAAGTCTATTTCATATGGCCACTCAGTGAGAGCCTTAGGGAGTAGTGCACACCTGGGGAATTGTCAGAAGTTTATTTAGTATGGCAACTCATACAGATCCTAAATGAATAACACACAGCTGGGGAATAGTCAGGAGTGTATTTCAATTGCCCACACATTCAGAAGCTCAGTGAATAATACGCACCTAGGTAATTGTCTGGAGACAATTTCATCGTGCCTCTCATGCAGAGCTTTACTGAATAATGCACTCCTGCTGAGAATAATAATTCTCAGCAGCCTAATTGACAGAGCCATTCATTCAGAGCCTCTCTGTCTAATAAGCTCCTTGCAGGTACTCAGGAAACTCTTTAATATGGCCACTAAGAGCCTTACTGAATGGTACACACCTGTGAAATAGTCATATGGCCACTAATTCAAAATCTCATGGAGTAATGCACACCGGTGGATAAGTGAGGATTATCTTTCATATGGCCACACATTCAGAGCCTCACTGAATGATACACACTTGTGGAATTGTCAAGAGTATCTTTCCTGTTGCCACTCATTCAGAGCCTCAGTGAATCATGCACACCTGGGCAGTACTGAAGATTCTATTGTAAGTAATAGACACTTGTGGAATAGTCAATGGTCGATTTTATATGGTCACTCATACAGAGCCTCACTGAATGATACATACCTGGGGAATAGTCAGGATTCTATTTTATGTTGCCGGTCATTGAGAGCCAAGCTGAATAATGCACACCTTGGAAATATTCAGGTGTCTCTTTTATAAAGACAGTTTCAGAGCCTCAGTGAATAATGCACACCTGGGGAATTATCAGGAATCTGTTTAACAGGACCACTCATTAGAAGCCTCCGTGAATAATGCATGTCTGTGGAGTACTGAGGAGACTAATTCATATAACCCTGGTTCTGAGACTCCCTGAATAATGCACACCTGGGGAAAAGTCAGAAGTCTATTTCATATGGTCACTCAGTAGGACCCCCACGGAATGATACACAACTGGGGAATAGTCAGGAGTATATTTTATATGGCCATTCAGAGAATCAGTGAATCATTCAGACTTGGGGGATACTCAGGAGTCTATTTCACATGGCCAATAATTCAGAGCCACGGTAAATAATGCATACTAGTGTAATAGTCAGGAACCTCTTTCACATGGCCACTCACTCAGTGCCTCACTGAATGATACACACCTGGGGAATCGTCAGGACTCTATTCCATACTACCACTCATTCAGAGCCTTATTGAATAATTCACAATGGGGAAATAGTCAGAAGTCTATTTTATATGGCATCTCATTCATAGCATTAGTAAATAATGAACCCCTATGGAGTGGTCAGGATGCTGTTTAAGATAGCTACAAATTAAGTGCCTCCCTGAATGATACACACCTGGGTGATAGTCAAGAGTCTATTTCATATGACTTCTCATTCTGGGCCTCACTGAATAATACACACCTGCAGGAGTGTCAGGAGTCTATTTGGTATGGACACTCATACAGAACCTCTTTGAATAATGCACACATGGATAATAATTTGGAGTCGATGTCATGTGGCTACTCATTCAATCAGTGAATAACCCACGCATGGGGAGTAATAAGGAGTCTGTTCATATGGCAACTCTTTCACTGCCTCACTGAATATTACACACTTGTGAAATACTCTGGAGTCTATTTCTTATGGCCACTCATTCAGAGCCTCACTGAATAATGCACACCAGGTAAAAGGAGACGATTTCATATGGAAACTCATTCAGAATCTCACTGAATATTACATACCTGGGGAATGGTCAGGAGTCTCTTTCATATGGGCACTCTTTCACAGCCTCATGGAATAATGCACATCTGTGCAATAGTCAGAAGTCTCTTTTATATGGCCACTCATTAAGAGCCTCACTAAAGGTACACACCTGGGGAAATAGTCAGGATTCTATTTTATCCCCTCATTCACAGTTTCACTGAAAAATGCACAGCTGTGTAATAGTTAGCAGTCTATTTCATGTGGCCTCTCATTCGGACTGTCACTGAATAATGTGTTGTAGCCAGGAGTCTATTTTATTTGGACACTCATTTATAGCCTCAGTGGATAATTTGCTCCTGTGGAATAGTCAGGAGTCTATTTCATATGGCCACTCATTCAGAGCCTAGTGAATAATACACACTTGGGGAGTAGTCAAGAGTCTATTTTATATGGCCACTCTTTAAGTGGCTCACTGAGTGACAGACACCTGGGGAATAGTCAGGACAGTTTCATATATACACTCATTGAGACCCTCACTGAATAATGCACACCTGTGGAATAGTCAGGAATCTATCTCATTTGGTCACTCTTTCAGAACCTCGGTGAATAATACACACTTGGGGAACAGTGTGGAGTCTATTTCATGTGGCCCCTCATTCAGAGCCTCACGGAATAGTGCACACCTGGAGAATTCTCAAGAGTCTATTTGGAATGGTAATGCATTTGGAGACTCTGTGAATAATACACACCTAGGGACTAGTGAGGAATCTATTCCAAATGGCCACATATTCAGACTCTGAGTGAATAATGCACACCTGGGGAATAATCAATACGCCCATTCATTCAGCCCCTCAGTGAATAATGCACGTCTGTCGAGTACTGAGGGGTCTGTTTCATATGGCCACTCATTTCGAGCCTCACTGAATAGTACACACCTGGGAAAAAGTCAGGAGTGTATTTCACATGGCCACTCATTTAGAGGTTCAGTGAATAAATCATACCTGTTGAGTACTCAGGAGTCCTTTTCAAATGGTGAATCATTCAGAGCATCACTGAATGATACACACCTTGGGAATAGTCAGGACTCTGTTTAATATGACCGCTCATTATGAACCTCAGTGAATAGCGCATGTCTGTGAAGTATTGAGGAGACTAAATTCATATCGGCACACATTCTGAGATTCCCTGAATAATACACACCTGTGGAATAATCAGAAGTCGATTTCATATGGCCACTCATTAGGACACCCAAGGAATAATAAACAACTGGGGAATAGTCAGGAGTCTATTTCATACGGCCACTCAGACAGAGAATCAGTGAATAATGCACACATGAGGAATACTCAGTGAATATTTCGAGTCCATTTCATATGGCCACTCAGAGTTTCAGTGAATAATGCACACCACGGTAATAGTCAGGAACCTCTTTCATATGACCACTGATTCAGTATCTCACTAAATGATACACACCCGGGGAATCGTCAGGATTCTATTCCATATGACCACTCATTCAGAGACTTACTGAATAATGCACAATGGGGCAATAGTCAGGAGTCTATTTTATTTGGCCTTTCATTCAGAGCTTCAGTGAATAATGAACAACTGTGGAGTAGTCAGGACCCTATATAAGATAGCCACAAATTAAGCACCGCCCTGAATGATACACACCTGGGTGATAGTCAGGAGTCTATTTGATATGGACACTCATACAGAACCTCTTTGAATAATGCACATGTGGGGAATAATTACTAGTCTGTTTTATATGGTGATTCATTTAGGGAATCAATGAATAACGCACACCTGTGGAGTAAAATGGAGTCTATTTTATATGGCCACTTTTTCAGAGTTTCAGTGAATAATATATATATTTGAAATAGTCAGGAATCTCTTTCATATGGCCACTCATTCAGGTCCTCACAGGACAATACACACCTGGGAAATAGTCAAGAGTCTACTTCAAATGGCTACACATTCAGGGTCTCTGTAAATAATGTACACCTGCAGAATAGTCAGGAGTCTCTTTGTTACACGCATTTATACAGAGTCTCATTCAATATTACACACCTGGGGAAGAGTTAAGAGTCTACTTCATATAGACACTCATTTAGAGCCACACTAAATAATGCACACTTGGGGGATAGACACTAGTCTATTTTATATGGCCACAAAATCAAAGCCTGAGTGAGTAATGCCCAACTTTGGAAGAGTGAGGAGTCTATTTCATATGCCCACTTAATCAGAGTCTCCATAATTAATACATACCTGAGGAATAGTCAAGAATCTATTTCATATGGTAACTAACTCCAAGCCTCATTAGATAGTACACACCTGTGGAATAGTCAGGAGGCTATTTCATATGGCCTAACTTTCAGAGCCTCAGTGAATAATGAACACCTGTAGAGTAGTCAGAAGTCTATTTCATACAGCTACACATTCACAGTCTCTCTCAATAATACATACCTGGGATAAACTTTGGATTCTATTTCATAAAGCCATTATTTCAGAGCCCAACCAAAAATGCAGTCCTGGGAGTATTCAGGAGTCTCTTTTCTATGGCCACTCATTCAAAGCCTTATTGAATAATACACATCTATGGAAAAGTCTGGAGTGTATTACAGAAGGCCATTCACTCGGAGCCTCAGTGAATCATCCATACCTGGGGAATACTCAGCAGTCTATTTCCTATAGCCACTCATTCAGAGACTCATGACATAATGCACACCGGCGAAATAGTCTGGAGTCAATTTGAGATGATAGTTCATTCTGTGCCTCAGTGGAACATGCACACGGGAGGAATAGTCAGGAGGCTATTTTATGTAGCCACTCATCCATACCCTTAGTAAGTAATACACAGCTGTGGAATAGTCAGGAGTCTCTTGCATGTGGCCACTTATTAAGAAACTCAAAGAACAATATACACCTGGAGAATAGTCAGAGTCTATGTCATATGGCCATTCAATCAGAGCTTTATTGAATGATGCACAACTGGGAAATAATCAGGATTCTATTTCGTATGACCATTGATTAAAAGCCTCATTGAATAATGCACATGTGGACAATAACCAGGAGGCTATATCATATGAACACTCACTTACAGCCTCAGTGAATAATGCACACCTGTGGAGTAGTCAGGAGTGTATTTCATACATCCACTCATTCAGAGCCTCAGTGAATAAGACACACCTGTGGAATAGTCAGGATTTCATTTCATATGACCACACACTCATAGCCTCAGTGAATAATGCACAAACGTAGAGTACTCCACTGTCCATTTCATATGGCCACTGATCCAGAGATTCACTGAATAATACAAGCATGGGGGATATTCAGAATCCTATTCCATATGATCAGGTATGCAGAGCCTGACTGAATAATACACACCTGGGGAAGAGTTAGGAGTCTATATAGCCACTGATTTACAGCCTCAGTGAATAATGCACACCTGGGGAATCGACACTAGTCTATTTTATATGGCCAAAAAATCAAAGCCTGAGTGAGTAATGCACAACTATAGAATAGTCAGCAGTCTATTCCATATGCCCACTTATTCAGAATCTCAGTCACTAGTACACACCTGTGGACTACCGAGGAGACTATTTCAAATAGCCAAACTTTCAGAGGCTCAGTGAATAATGCATACCTGGGGATTACTCAGGACGCTATTACATATGGCCTCCCATTCAGAGCTTCAGTGAATACGGAACACCTGTAGAGTAGTCAGAAGTCTATTTCGTAAAGCCACATATTTAGAGCCTCACTGAATAATATACACCTGAGGGAAAGTCAGGATTCTATTTCATATGGCCACTCATTCAGAGCCCAACCTAAAAATGCTCGCCTGAGGAGTATTCAGCAGTCTCTTTCCTATGGCCACTCATTCAGAGCCTCACTGAATAATACACACCTATGAAAAAGTCAGGAATGTATTTCACATGGCCATTCATTCAGAGCCTCAGTGAAGCATTATATATACCTGGCTAATACTCAGGAGTCTATTTCATATAGCCACTTATCCTGAGACTCACTGAATAATGCACACCTGGGTAATAGACAAGGGTCTATTTCCTATGGCCACTCATTTAGAACCTCTGTGAATGACACACACATGGGGAATTATCAGAATTCTATTTTATACGTCCAGTATTGAGAGACAAACTGAATAATGTACACCTTGAGAACAGTGGAGGAGTCTGATAGGAACACTTTTTCAGTGCCTCAGTGAATAATACACACCAGGGAAATACTGAGGAGTCTTTTTATTATTGCCTGTTATTCACAGCCTCTGAAAGTAGTGCAAGTTTGGAGAATTGTCCATAGTTTACTTAGAATGGCCACTCATTCAGAGACTCAGTGAAAAATGCACACCTAGGGAATAGTGAGGATTCTATTTCCAATGGCCACATCTTCAGAGCCTCAGTGAATGCACACCTTAGGAATAGTCAGGAGTCTATTTCATATGCCCACTCTTTCAAT
Organism: Leontopithecus rosalia; assembly: GCA_028533165.1. Classification (NCBI taxonomy): domain Eukaryota; kingdom Metazoa; phylum Chordata; class Mammalia; order Primates; family Cebidae; genus Leontopithecus; species Leontopithecus rosalia. The sequence continues at coordinate 26,087,260 of CM052665.1, forward strand.
CTCACTGAATAACTCACCCCTGTGGAGTACTGAGAGGTCTATTTTATATGGCCACTCATTTTGAGCCTCACTGAATAATACACACCTGGGTAATAGCCAGGAGTTTATTTCTCCAGGCCAATCATTCAGAGGCTCAGTGAATTATACACACCTGGGACATAGTCAGGATTCTAATTCATATTGACCCTCATTTAAAGCCTAAGTGAACAAGAAACATCTTTTGTGTCCTCAGGAATGTGTCATATGGCTCCTCATTCAGCACCTCACTGAATGATACACACGTGGGGAATAGTCGGGATTCTATTTAATATGGACACCCATTTTGAGACTCACTGAATAACCTATATGTGTAGAATAGGGAGGTGTCTATTTTATATAACCCCTCTTACTGAGTCTTAATGAGTAATACACACGTGGGGAATTGTCAGGAGTCTATTTTGTATGGCCTGCATTCAGAGCCTCATTGAATAAGGCATACCTGGAGAAACATTTGGAGTCTCTTTTATATGGACATTCATTCAAAGGGTCGGTGAATAGTGTACACATGTGGAGTAGCCTGGTGTCTATTTTATTTGGCCACACATTGAGAACCTCAGCGAATCATACACACCTGTGGAATAGAGAGGAGTGTATTTCACACAACCCCTCATTCAGTTCTCGTGTGAGTAAAACCCACCTGGAAAATAATCAGGAGTCTATTTCACATTGCCTCCCATTCATAGCCTCACTGAATAATCCACACCTGGGGAATAGTCAGCAATCTATTCCACAGGGATACTTTTTCAGAACCTCCCATAATAATGCACACATGGTAAATATCCAGAAATCTAAGGAAATTCCAGGCAAGACAATGCAGAGGAAGGCAATTCCAGGCAAGACAATTGTAGGTATGGTAAGGCAAGGCAATTCTAGGAAAGACAACTCTAGGCAATGCAAGACAGGGCCATTCCAGGGAAGGCAATTATCGGAAATGATATTACAGAAAAATTAAGTCAAGACAAGGCAGGGAAAGGAAATCATAGACAAGGCGATTTTAGGTTTGGCAAAGCATTGCAAGTCCAGGGAAGGCAACTCCAGACAAGGCATGGCAAGGCAATTCCAGTCAATGCAAGGAAGGCAAGGCAAAAAAATTCCAGGTATGGAAATTTCAGGCAAGTCAAGGAAAGACAAGGCATGAAAAAACATTCCAGACAAGGCAATTTCAGGCAAGTCAAAGCAATGCAATGAAGAGGAATTCCAAACAAGAAAATTCCAGGCAAGGCAAGGCAGGGCAATTCTAAGCAAGTCTATTCCAGGCAAAGCAGGGAAAGTATATGTAGGTCAATTCCAGGCAAGGCTCTTTTAGGCAAGGCAAGGCAATGCAAAGCAATTTCAGGAAAGAAAATTTTAGGCATGGCATGGCAAGGCAAGGCAAGGCAATTCTAGAAAAGGCAAAACAAGGAAGGGCAATTCCAGGCAGGGCAATTTCAGTCAAGGCAAGGCAAGGCAGGGCAATTCCAGGGAGGGCAATTACAAGCAAGGCAAGGCAAAGCATGGCAATTCTAGAAAAGGCAATTCCAGGCAAGGCAACGCAAGCCACGGCAAGACAATTCCAGACAGGGCAATTCCAGGCTAGGAAAGGCAATGCAAAAAATTTCCAACAAGGCGTGGATATTTCAGGCAAAGCAAGCCAAGGCAATTTCAGACAGGGAATTTTCAGGCAAGTCAAAAAAAAGGCAATTCGATGCAAGATAATTCCAGTCAAGGCAAGGTAAGGCAAGGCAATGCAATCCTAGGCAAAGAAACTCCAGGCAAGGCAAGGCAATGTAAGGCAAGGCAAAATCAGGCAAGGTAATTTTTGGCAATGCAAGGCAGGGCAATTCCAGGCAAGGCAATTACCGGAAAGGCCATTCCAGGGAAGGCAGGGAAAACAATTCCAGGCAAGGCAATTCCAGCTAAGGCAAGGCAAGGCAAGGGCATGCAGTGTAACGCAAGGCAATTCCAGTAAATGCAAGGTAAGGCAACGCAAGACATGGCAATTCTAGGCAAGGCAATTCCAGGTGAAAAAAGGCAAGACAAGGCAATTTGAATCAAGGAAACTCCAGTCAAGGTAGGCAAGACAAGGCAATTCCATGCAAGGCTATTCCAGGGAAGGCAATCAGGGCAATTTCAGGCAAGGAAAAGCAAACCAAGGCTAGTCAATGAAATGCAAGGCAATCCCAAGCAAGGAAATCTTAGGCAAGGCAAAGCAAGACAATTCCAGACAAAGCAATACTAGGCTATGCAAGGCAATACAAAGAAATGCAGTGAAATTCTAGGGAGGAAAAGTCCAGGCAAGGCAAGAGAACGCAGGGCAAGGCAATTCCAATCAGGGAAAAATAATTCAAGGCTATTCCAGGCAAGGCAATTTCAGGTAATGCAAGGCAAAGCAAGGTAAAAAATTTCAGGTAAGGAAATTTCAGGCAAGGCAAGGAAAGGCAAGGCAAAAAATATCAGGTTAGGGAATTCCAGCCTAGGCAAGGAAATGCAAGGCAAAACGAGGACATTCCAGGCAAGGCAATTTCAGGCAAGGAAAGACAATGCAATGCAAGGGAATTCCAAGCAAGAAAATTCGAGGCGAGGCAAGGCAAGGAAAGAAAACGAAAGACAAGGAAAGGCAGGGCAATTTTAAGCAAGGCAATTTCAGGCAAGGCAGGGCAAATGTATGTAGGGCAATTCCAGGCAAGGCTTTTTTAGGCAAGAGAAGGCAACTCAAGGCAATTTCAAGAAAGTCAATTTAAGGAATGGCAAGGAAAGGAAAGGAAAGGCAATTGCAGGAAAGGCAAGGCAATGCAGTGCAATTCCAGGAAAGGCAATTCCAGACGAGGCAAGGCAAGGCAAGGCATGGCAATTCTAGGCAAGGCATGGCAATTCTAGGCAAGGCATGACAATTC
>CM052665.1:26090671-26240624 GCA_028533165.1 Leontopithecus rosalia
TAAGGCAAAGCATGTCAAATACAGTCAAGAAAAATCCAGGTAAAGCAAGAGAAGGCAAATCCAGAAAAGGCAAATACAGGGAAGGCAGGGCAAGAAAAATCCAGACAGGGCACATCCAGGCATGGCAAACCAAGGCAAAATGAGGAAAGGCAAATCCAGATCAGGTAAGGCAAATCCAGCCACAACAAATCCAGGAAAGGCAAGGCAAGACAAATCCAGGCAAAGCAAATGGAGGCACGGTAAGGCAAGTCATGGCATATTCAGGCAAAGAATATTGAGGAAAGGCAAATCCAAACAAGGCAAGTAAAGCAAATACAGGCAAGGCATATCTAGGCAATGCAAGGCAAGGTAAATCCAGGCATTGGAAAACCAGACAAGGCAAGGCAAAACAAATCCAGAATAGGCAAATCCAGACATGGCAAGGCAAGACAAATGCAGGAAAGGCAAATTCAAGCAAGGAAAATCCAGGCAAGGCAAGGAATGGCAAATCCAGGCAAAGCAAATTCCGGCAATTTAATGGAAGGTAAATCCAGGCAAGGCAAATCCATGCAAGGCAAATACAGGCAATGAAAGGAAAGGCAAATCCAGGCAAGGGAAATCCAGGGAAGACAAGGCAAAACCAATCCATAAAAGGCAAATTCTTTCACAGCAAGGCCAGGCAAATTCAGGCAAGGCAAATCCAGGCAAGTCAAAAATATCAAATCAAGGAAAGGCAAACCAGGCAAGGAAAGGCAAGCCAACTCAAGTAGAAGGAAAATCAATTCAAAGCAAGGCAAGAAAATCCAGGTAAGGCAAACCCAGGAAAGTCTAGGAAAGGGAAATCCAGGCAAGGCAAATGAAGGCAAGGCAAGTCAAGGCAAATCCAGGCAAGGCAAATCCAGGCAAGGCAAATCCAGACAAGACAAAGCAAGGCAAATCAAGGGAAGACAAAGCAAAACAAATTCAGGGAAATGAAATCCAGACAAGGCAAGGCAAGGCAAATTCAGGCAAGGCAAATCCATGCAAGGCAAAGCATGTCAAATCCAATCAAGAAAAATCCACGAAAAGCAAGGAAAGGCAAATCAAGGAAAGGCAAATCCAGTCAAGGCGACGCAAGGGAAATCCAATCAGGGTAAATCCAGGCAAGTTAAATCCAGGCAATTCAAAAAATGGCAATTCCAGGAAAGGCAAACCCTGGAAATGCAATGAAATGAAAATGCAGGCAAGAAAAATTTTTGCAACGCAAGGCAAGGCAAGGCAAATCCAGGCATGGCAAACCCAGTCAAGGCAAGGCAATGCAAATACAGTTAAGGCAAATCCAGCCAAGGCTAGGAAAGGCAAATCCAGGCAAGGCAAATCCATGAAATGCAAGGCAAGGAAAAATCTAGAAAAGGCAAATTCAGGGAAGGCAAGGCACGGCAAATCCAGACAAGGCAAGGCAAGGCAAGGCAAATTCTTGCAAGGCAATTCCAGGAACGGCAAGGCAATGCAAATGCAGGCTAGACAAATACCGGCAAGGGAAATACAGAAAAGGCATGGCAAAGCAAATCCAGGCAAGAAAAAGAGAGGCAAATCCAAGCAAAAAATATCGATGCAAAGCAGGCAAAAAAACATCCAGGCAAGGCAGGCAAAACAAATCCAGGCAAAGCAAATAAATTTAAAGCAAGGAAAGGCAAATTTAGGCATGACAAATCCAGGCAAGGCAAGACAAGGCAAATCCAGGCAAAGCAAATAAATGCAAAGCAAGGAAAGGCAAATCCAGGAACAGAAATCCAGGCAAGGTAAGAAAAGGCAAATCCAGAGAAGGCAAATCATGGAAAGGTAAGGCAACGCAAGGCAAATCCAGGCAATACAAATCCAGGAAAGGTAAAGTAAGGCAATTCCAGTCAAGGCAAATCCAGGAAAGGTAACGGAAATACAGGCAATGCAAATATAGGCAAATCCAAGCAAGGCAAATCCAGGCAAGGCAAATCAAGGCAAGGCAAGGCAAGGCCAATCCAGGCAAGGCAAGGTACGGCAAATCCAGGAAATTCCAGTCAAGGCAAGGCAAGACAAATCCAGTGAAGGCAAATCCAGGCAAGGCAAGGTAAAACAAACACAGGCAAGGGAAATCCTGGCAATGCAAGGCAAGGCAAATCGGGGGAAGGCAATTCCAGGCGAATCCAGGCAAGGCATGGCAAATCCAGGCAAAAAAATAAAGGCAAGGCAAGGAAAATAAAATACAGGCAAGGCAAATTCAGGCAAGGCAAAGCAACACAAATGCAGGCAAGAAAATCAAGGCAAGAAAAATCCAGGAAAGGAAGGCAAAGCAAATCCAGGGAAAGCAAATCCAGGCAAGGGAAGGAGAGGCAAATCCACGCAAGGCAAATTCAGGCAAAGCAAGGCAATAAAACTTAGGCAAGGCAAATCAATGCAAAACAAGGAAAGGCAATTCCAGGAATGGAAAATTCAGAAAAGGCAAGACAAGGCAAATTCAGGCAACGCAAATCCAGAAAATGTAAGGAGAGCAAAACTTAGGCAAGGCAAATCCAGCGAAGGTAAGGGAAATCCAGGCAATGAAAATACAGGCAAGGCAAGGCAGGGAAAGGCAAGACAAATCCAGGCAAGGCAAATGACGGTAAAGCAAGGCAATGCAAAACCAGGCGAGGGAAAACCAGGGAAGGCAAAGAAAAATTTATTTAGGCGAGGCAAAGCCAGGCAATGCTAGGCAAGGCAAATCCAAGCAAGGCCAGAAAAGCCAAATCCAGGCATGGAAAATCCAGGCAAGGCAAATACAGTCAATACAAGGAAAGGTCAAACAAGGCAAGGCAAATCTATGCAAGCCAAGGCAAAAAAAAAATCCAGGCAAAGGAAATCAAGGCAAAGCAAGGAAAGGCAAATCTACGCAAGGCACATCCAGACAAGGCAAGACAAGGCAAATCCAGGTATGGCAAAGCTAGGAAATACAAATCCAGGCAAGGAAAATCCAGGCAAGGCACGACAAGGCAAACCTAGGCAAGGCAAATCAAGACAAGGGAAATCGAGGCAAGACAAATCCAGGCAAGGCAAAGCAAGGCAAATCCAGGCAACGCAAATCCAGGGAAAATAAGGTGAAGCAAATACAGAAACGGTAAATTCAGGCAAGGCAAGGCACGGCAAATCCAGGCAAGGTAAGGTGAGGCAAATACATCCAAGGGAAATTCAAGAAAGGCAATGTAACTCCAGACAAGAAAAGGTAAGGCAAATCAAGACAAGGCAAATCGAGGAAAGGCAAGGTAAGAAAAATCCAGGAAAGGCAAGGTAAGGCAAATTTAGGCAAAACAAGTCCAGGAAAAGCAAAGCAAAAAGAAAAATAGAGTGATGGCAAATCAAGCAAGGCAAGGAAAGGTAAATTCAGGCAAACCAAATCCTGGCAAGGTAAGGCAAATCTAGCCAGGGTAAATCCAGGCAAGGCAAAGAAACGCAAATCCAGGCAAGGCAATTCCAGTAAAGACAAGGCAAGAGAAATCCATGCAAGGCAAATTCAGGCAAGGCAAGGCAAGGCAAGGAAAACCCTGGAAAGGCAAATCCAGGCAAGGAAAGGTATGGCAAACTCAGGAAAGGCAAATCCAGGCAAGGCAAGGTAAGGCAAAACCATCTCAGGCAAGGCAAATCAATGCAAAAGAAGTAAAGGCAAATCCAGGTATGGTAAATCCAGGCAAGGCAAGACAAGGCAAATCCAGGCAAAGCAAACAAGAAAAGGCAAATCCAGGCATGGAAATCCAGGCAAGACAAGAGAAGACAAAACCAGACTATGCAAATCATAACAAGGTAAGGCAAGGCAAGGCAACACTAACAAAGGCAAGGAAAGGCAAGGCAAATCCAGTAAACTCAAATCCAGGAATGGTAAGGCGAGGCAAATTCAGACAAGGCAAATCCAGGGAAGGTAAGGAAAATCCAGGCAATGCAAATCCAGGTGAGGCAAGGCATAGCAAATCCAGGCAAGGCAAGTCAATGTTAGGCAAGGCAAGGCAAATTCAGGCGAGGCAAATCCAGGGAAGGTATAGAAAGGCATATTTAGGCAAGACAAATCCAGGCAATGCAAGGCAAGGCAAATTCAGGGGAGGCAAATTAAGGGCAGGCAAGGCAAGGCATATCCAGTCAAGGCAAATCCAGTCAAGGCAAGGCAATAAAAATCCATTCAAGGCAAATTCAGAGAAGGTAAGGCATGGCAAATCAAGGCAAGGAAAATCCAGGCAAGGCAAGGCAAATTAAGGTAATGCTAATTGACACAAGGCAAATTTTGGCAAGGCCAACCCAGGCAAGGCTAGACAAGGCAAATCAAGTTAAGGGAAATCCAGGCAAAACAAGGCAAGGCAAATCCAGGCAAGGCAACGTAACGCAATTCGAGGCAAGGCAAATTCAGGCCAAAAAAAGTAAAGGCAAGAAAAATCCAGGCAAGGCAAGGCACGGCAAATAAAAGCAAAAGAAATCCTGGAAAGCCAAGGCAAGGTAAATCCAGGCAAGGCAAGGAAAATCCATTCAAGGCCAGAAAAGGCAAATCTAGGCATGGCAAATACAGGCAAAGCAATTCCAGGCAAGGCAAGATAAGGCAAACCCAGGCAAGGCAAGGCCAAAGAGATTCAGGCAAGGGAAATCAAGGCAAAGCAAGGAAATGCAAATCTAGACAAGGCAAACTCAGGCAAGGCAAGACAAGGTAAATCCAGGCCAGGCAAATTTAGGCAAGTCAAGGCAAAAAAAATTCAGGCAATAAAAATCAAGGCAAAGCACGGAAAGTCAAATCTAGGCAAGGCAAGACAAGGCTAGGCAAAGCAAGGAAAGGCACATCCAGGAAAGACAAATTCAGGCAAGAAAACGGAAGGCAAAAACAGCCAAGGCAAATTTAGGCAAGGCAAGGCAAGGCAATTCCAGGAAAGGCAAGGCAAGACAAATTGAGGCATGGCAAATCCAGGCAAGGTAAAGCAAGGCAAGGCAAATCCAGGAAAGGCAAGGCAAGGCAAATCCAGGCAAGGCAAATCAAGCATCGCATGAAAAGCAAATCCAGGCAAGGCAAATTCTGGCAAGGAAAGGCAAATCCAGACAAGGCAAACCCAGGAAAGGCAAGGCATGGCAAATCCAGGGAAGGCAATTCCAGTCAAGGCAAGGCAAGACAAATCCAAGCCAGGCAAATCCAGGCAATGCAAGGCAAGGCAAATCTAGGGAAGACAAGGCAATGCAAATTCGGGCAAAGCAAATTCAGCAAGGCAAATCCTGGCAAGGCAAAGTAAGGCAAATAAAGGCAAGGCAAGGCAAGGCAAATGAAGGCAAGGCAAAGCAAGGCAAATCCGGGCAAGGCAAGGCAAGGCAAGGCAAATGAAAGCAAAACAAATCCAGGAAAGGAAAAGTAAGGCAAATCAAAGAATGGAAAATCCAGGAAACACAAGCCAAATCCAGGCAAGGAAAATTCAGGCAAGACAAGGCAAGGCAAATCAAGGCAAAGCAAATCCAGGCCTGGCCTGGCAAATTCGGACAAGGTAAATACAGTCAATACAAGGCAAGGGAAATCCAAAAAGGCAAATCCATGAAAGGCAAGGCAAAAGAAATGCAGGCAAGAAAAATCCAGGTAAGGCAAGGCAACGCATATGCAGGTAAGACAAACGCAGGCAAGAAAAATTCAGACAAGGCAAGACAAGGCAAATTCAGGCAAAGCAAATCCAGGCAAGGGAAAGAGAGGCAAATCCAGAAAGGCAAATCGAGGCAAGTCCAGGCAAAACAAATCCAGAAAAGGCCAATCAATGCAGAATAAGAAAAGGCAAATTCAGGCATGACAAATCCAGGAAAACAAGGCAATGCAAATCCAGGCAAAGCAAAGCAAAGAAAGGCAAATCCAGGCACGGAAATCCAGGCAAGGCAATACAAGGCAAATCCAGACAAGGCGAATTATGGCAAGGTAAGGCAAAACAAGGCAAATCCAGACAAAGCAAGGCAAGGCAAAGAAAATTCAGGCAATGCAAATCCAGGAAAGGTAAAACGAGCAAAATTCATAAAAGGCTAAGTGAGGGAAGGTAAGGAAAATCCAGGCAATGTAAATCCAGGCAATGGAAGGCAAGGAAAATCCATGAAAGGCATGTCAAGGGAAATCCAGGCAAGGCAAATCAAGTTAAGGCAAGGCAAGTTAAATCCAGGCGAGGCAAATCCTGTGAAGACAAAGAAAGATATATTTAGGCAAGGCAAATATAGGCATGGCAAGGAAAGGAAAATCCACACCAGGCATAAACAGGGAAAACAAGGCAATGCAAATAAAGGCAATGCAAGGCAAGGAAAATTCTGGCAAGGTAAATTAAGGTAGAGCAAGGCAAGGCAAAACCAGGCAAGGCAAATCCAGACAAGGCAATACAAGGAAAATTCAGTTAAGGTAAATTCAGGCTAAACAAGTAAAGGCAAATTCAGGCAAGGTAAATTCAGTCAAGGCAAGGCAAGGCAAATCCAGCAAGGCATATCCATACAAGAAAAACACAGCAATGCAAATCAAGGGAAATCCTGGCAAGGTAAATCCAGACACGGCAAGGCAAAAAAAAGCCCAGGCAAGGTAAGGCAAGGCAAATACAGACAAGGCAAATTCATGCAATGGAAATCCAGCCAAGGCAAGGATAGGGAAATTAAGGCAAGGCAATGCACAGCAAGGCAAATCCAGGCAAGACCAGGCAAGGCAAATCCAAGAAAGGCAAATCCAGTCAAGGCAAGGAAAGACAAATCAAGGCAAGGCAAGCCCATGCAAGGTAGGTCAAGGAAAGGCAAACCCAGCAAGGCAAATTCAGGCACAGCAAATCCAGACAAGGCCAGGAAAAGCAAACCCAGGCAAGGCAAATCCTTATAAGGCAAGACAAGGCAAAACCAGGCAAGGCAAATCCAGGCAAGGGCAATAAAGCCAAGGCAAGGCTAGCGAAATGCAGGCAAGGCAAGGAAAATCCAGGCAAGACAAGGCAAGGCAAATCCAAGAAAGGAAAATTTAGACAAGGCAAAAAAGACAAATCCAGGCAAGGCAAGCCCAGGCAAGGTAAGTCAAAACAAGGCAAATCCAGCAAGGCAAATCCAGGCAAGACAAGGCAATGCAAATCCAAGAAAGTAAAATTTCGTCAAGGAATGAAAAGACAAATCCAGGCAAGGCAAGCCCAGGCAAGGTAAGTCAAAACAAGGCGAATCTAGCAAGGTAAATCCAGGCAAGTCCAGGCAAAGCTAATCCAGGCAAGGCCAGAAAAAGCAAATCCAGGCAAGGGAAATCCTTAAAAGGCTAGGCGAGGCAAACCCAGGCAATGCCAGGCAAAGATAATCCATGGAGGGCAAATACAGAGAAGGCAACGCAAGGTAAATCCAGGCAAGGCAAATCCAGGCAAAGCAATGCAAGGCAAAGCAAGGCAAACCCAGGCAAAAAAATCCAAACAAGGCAAGGCAAGGCAAATACAGGAAAGGCAAGGCAAGGCAAACCCAGGAAAGGCAAGGCAACGCAAGGCAAATTCAGGCAATGCAAGACAAGGCAAATCCAGGGAAGGCAAGGTAAAACAAATCCAAGCAAGGAACGTAAATCCAGGCAAGGCAATGTAACGCAAATCCATGTAAGGTAAATTCATTCAAGGCAAGGCAAAAGAAATATAGGCAAGGCAAATCCAGGCAAGGCAAGACAACGAAAATGCAGTCAAGACAAATCCAGGAAAGAGAAATCCATGCAAGGCAAGGCAAGGCAAGGCAAATCCAGGCGAAGCAAATCCAGGCAAGGGAAAAAGAGTCAAATCGAAGCAAAATAAATCCAGGCAAGGCAAGGCAAAACAAATTCAGGCAAGGCAAATCAATACAAATCAAGGAAAGGCAAATCCGGTTCTGGCAAATCCAGGCAAAACAAAGCAAAGAAAGAAAAATCCAGGCACGGAAATACAGTCAAGGTAAGACAAGGCAAATTCAGAAAAGGCAAATTATGGCAAGGTAAGGCAAGACAGGAAAAATCCAGGCAAGGAAAGCTAAGGCAAAGCCAGGCAAAGCAAGACAAGGCAAAGCCAATTCAGGCAACACAAATCCAGGAAAGGTGAGGTGAGGCAAATACAGGAAAGGCAAATCCAAAGAAGGTAAGGAGATTCCAGGCAATGCAAATTCAGGCAAGGGAAGTAAACGCAAATCCAGGAAAGTCAAGGAAAGGTAAATCCAGCCCAGGCAAATCAAGACAAGGCAAACCAAGGCAAATCCAGGTGAGGCAAACTTAGCGGAGGCAAGGCAGGGCACATTTAGGTGACGCAAATTCAGGCAAGGCAAGGCAAGGCAGGTAAAATCCAGGTGAGGCAAATCCAGCAAATGCAAAGCTAGGCATATTTAGGCAATGCAAATGCAGGAAAGGCAAGGCAAGACAAGGCAAGGCAAATCCAGGTGAGAAAAATCCAGGGAAGGCAAGGCAAGTCATATCCAGGCAAGGCAAATCCAGTCAATGCAAGGCAAGACAAATTAGGCAAGGCAAATCCAGGGAAGGCAAGGCAAGGAAAATCTAGGCAAGGCAAATCCAGGCAAGGCAAGGCCAATAAAGGCAATGCAAATTGAGGCAAGGAAAAGTAAGGCAAATCCTGGCAAGCAAATGAAGGTAAGGCATGGCAAGTCACGTCAAGGCAAGAAAAATCAAGGCAAATACAGGCAAGGCAAATACAGGGAAGAAAAGGCCAATCCAGGCAAAACACGGCATGGGAAAACCACGCAAGGCAAATCCAGGCATGGCAAGGCAAAGCAAAACCAGGCAAGGCAAATCCAGGCATGGCAAGGCAAAGTAAAACCAGGCAAGGCAAATCCAGGCAAGACAAATCTAGGCAAGACATGCTAAGGCAAATCCAGGCAAAGCAATGCAAGGCAAAACCAGGCATGGCAAATCCAGGCAAAATAAGGCAAGGCAAATCCAGGGAAAGCAAGGCAAGGGTAAATCCAGGCAATGCAAAAAAGGCATATCTAAGAAAGACAAGTCCAAGAAATGCAAATGCATTCAAAACAAGAAAACATAAATCCAGGCAAGGCAAGCCCAGACAAGGTAAGGCAAGGCAGGGTAAATCCGGGGAAGGTAAATCCAGGCAAGGCCAGGAAAGTCAAACCCAGGCAGGGCAAATTTTTACAAGGCAAGGCAAATAAAATCCACGCAGGGAAAATTAAGAGAAGGCAAAGCAAGGCAAATCCAGGCAAGGCAGGGCAAGCAAACCCAGGCAAGTCAAATCCAGGCAAGGCAAGGCAAGGCAAACCCAGGCAAGGCAAATCCAACCAAGCAAGGCAAGGCAAATCCAGGAAAGGCAAGGCAAGGCAAGGCAAATCCAGATCACGCAAATCCAGGTAAGACAAGTCAAGACAAATCTAGGCAAGGCAAACCCAGGCAAGGCAAGGCAAGGCAAACCCAGGCAAGGTAAATCCAGGCAAGGCAAGGCAAGGCAAATCTAGGCAAGGCCAGGCATGGCAAAAAAAAAAAAACAAATCCTGGAAACGCAGCGAAAGGCAAGAGAAATCCATGTTAGGCAAATCTAAACAAGGAAAGGCAAATCCAGGCAAGGAATATTCAGGCAAGACAAAAAAAGGCAAATCCAGGAAAGGCAAATCCAGGCAAGGCAAGGCAAGAAAAATCCAGGCAAGGAAAATCCAGGGAAGGAAGGGAAAGGAAAATACAGGCATGGCAAATACAGGCGAGGCAAATACAGTCAAGACAAGCAAAGGCAAATACAGTTAAGGCAAATCCAGGCAAGAAAAAGGAAAAGATATTCAGGAAAAAGAAATCAAGGCAAATCAAGGAAAGGCAAATCTAGGCATGGCAAGAGAAGGCAAATCCAGGCAAGGTAAATCCAGGTAAGGCAACACAAGGCAAATTTAGGCAAGGCAGATGCAGCCAAGGCAAGGAAAGGGAAGGCAAATCCAGGCAATGCAAGGCAATGAAATCCAGGTGATGTAAATTCAGGCAAGGTAAGGCGAGGGAAATTATAGGCAAGGCAAATTCAGGCAAGGCAAAACAATTCTAGGCAAGGCAAGGGAAGGCAAATTAAGGAAGGCAAATTGAGGCAAGGCCAGGAAAGGCAAGGCAAGGCAAATACAGGCAAGGCAAAGCATGGCAAGTAAAAGCAAAACAAATTCTGGAAAGGCAAGTCCAGGCAAATCCAGACAATCAAAATCCAGGCAAGGAAAATCCAGGCAAGACAACGAAAAACAAATCAAAGAAAGGCAAATCCAGGTAAGGCTAGGCACAGCAAATTTAGGCAAGGCAAATCCAGCCAAGTCTATGAAAAGCAAATCGAGGCATGACAAATACAGGCAAGGCAAATACAAAAGGCAAACCGAGGCAAAACAAATTCAGGCAAGGCAAGGCAAAAGAAATTAATACAAAGCAAGGAAAGGCAAATATAGGCAAGGCAAATTGAAGCAAGGCAAGATAAGGTAAATCCAGACAAGACAAAGCAAGAAAGGCAAATCCAGGCAATGCAAATCCAGGTAATTCAAGACAAATGCAAACAAGTCAAGTCAAGACAAGGCAAATTCAGGAAATGCAAATCCATGCCAGGTATGATGAGGCAAATACAGCCAATGCAAATCCAGGCAAGGCAAGGCAAGGCAAATTAAACAAGGCAAATCGAGGCAAGGCAAGGCAAGGCAAATTCTGAAAAGGCAAAGAAAGGCAAATACAGCCAAGGCAAGGAAAGGCAAATCCAGGCAAGCCTAATCATGTCAAGCAAGGCAAATCCAGCCAAGGCAAATCCAGACAAGGCAAAGATTCAGGCAAGGCAAGGTACGGCAAATACCAGCAAGGCAATTACAGTCAAAAGAAAGCAAGAAAAATCTAGGCAAAACAAATCAAGGCAAGGCAAGGCAAGTCAAACGAATGCAATGCAAATCTAGTCAATGCAAGGCAAGACAAATCCAGGCAAAGCAAGGCAAGGCAAATAAAACAAAAATAAATTCAGGAAATGCAAGGCAAGAAAAATCCAGTCGGAAAAATTTCAGGCAAGTCCAGGCATGGCAAGTCCAGGCAAGCCAAATCCAGGAAAGGCAAATCCAGGAAATGCAAGGCAAGGCAAATACAGGCAAGGCAAATCAAGCAACGCAAGTCAAGGCAAATAATGACAAGGCAAATCCTGACAAGGAAAGGTAAATCCAAGAAAAACAAATCCAGTCAAGGCAAAGAAAGTAAAATCCAGGTAACACAAGGCATAGTCAAAAAAGGCAAGGCAATTACAATCAATGAGAGACAAGACAAATCCATGCAAGGCAAATCCAAGCAAGGCAAGGCAAGGCAAGGCAAACACAGGCAAGAAAAATCCAGGCAATGCAAGGTAAGGCAAATCCAGGTAAGGCAAGGCACGGCAAATTCAGGCAAGGCAAGACTAAACAAATCCAGGCAATGCAAATCAATTCAAAACAATGAAAGGCAAATCCAGGCATGGCCAATCCAGGCAAGGCAAGACAAGTGAAATCCAGGCAAAGTAAATCAGGGAGAGAAAAATCCAGGCACGGAAATCCAGGCAAGACAAGACAAGGCAAATCAAAAAAAGGCAAATCATAGCAAGTTAAGGCAAGGCAAGCAAATTCAGGCAAGGCAAAGCAAGGCGAATCCAGGCAACGCAAATTCAGGAAAAATAAGGTGACGCAAATCCATGCGAGGAAAATCCATGGAAGGTAAGAAAAATACAGGCAGTTCAAATCCAGGCAAGACAAGGCAAGGCAAATCCAGGCAAGGCAAGGCAAGACAACTCAAGGCAAGGGACACACAGGCTAAAAAGCCAAGGCAAATCCAGGCAAGGCAAATCCAGGGAAGGCAAGGCAAGGAAAGCCAAGACAAAACCAGGCACGGCAAATTCAGGCAAGAAAAGGCAAGAAAAATCCAGGCAAGGCAAGGAAAGGCAAATCCAAGCAAGGTAAATTCAGGCAAGACAAGCCAAGGCAAGGCAAATACAAACAATGCAATGCAAGGGAAATTCTGGAAAGCTAAATCCAGGCAAGGCAATGCAGGAAAAATTCATGCAGGAAAAATTTATGCAAGGAAAATTAAAAAAAAAAACAAGGAAAGGAAATTCCAGGCAAGGTAAATCCAGGCAAGGCGATGCAAGGCAAATCCAGGCAATACAAGGCAAGTGAAATTTTGGCAAGGTAAATCTAGACACAGCAAGCAAAGTAAATCCAGGCAAGGCTAATTTACACAAGGTAAGGCAAGGCAAATACAGGCAAGGTAAGGCAAGGCAAATACAGACAAGAAAAATACAGGCAAAGGAAATCCAGCCAAGGCAAGGCTAGGGAAATTCAGGCAAGGCAAGGCACAGGAAGGCAAATACAGGCAAGGCAAGGGAAGGCAAATCCAGGAAAGGCAAATGCAGTCAAGGAAAGTAAAGACAAATCCAGGCAAGGCAAGCCCATGCCAGGTAAGTCAAGGAAAGGCAAATCCAGCAAGGCAAATCCAGGCATGGCAAATTCAGGCAAGGCCAGGAAAAGCAAATTCAGGCAACGCAAAACCAGGCAAGACAATGCAAGAAAACTCCTACAAGACAAAACCAGGCAAGCCAAAGAAAAGAAAATTCAGGCGAGGTAAATCCAGGGAAGGCAAGGCAAGGAAAGGCAAATCGATCAAGGCATATCCATGCAAGATAAATACAGGCAATGAAAGGCAAGAGAAATTCTGAAAAGGTAAATCCAGACACAGCAAGGCAAAACACATCCAGGCAAGGTAAATTCAGGCAAGGTAAGGCAAGGCAAATGCAGGCAAAATATGCAGCCAAGGCAAGGCTAGGGAAATCCAGGCAAGGCAAGGCAAGGCAAGGTAAACACAGGCAAAGCAAGGCAAGGAAACGCAAGGCAAACCCAGGCAAGGCGAGCTAAGGCAAATCCAAGAAAGGTAAATCCAGTCAAGGCACGGAAAGATAAATCCAGGCAAGGCAAGCCTACTTAAGGTAAGTCAAGGCAAGGCAAATCCAGAAAGGCAAATCCAGTCAAGTCCAGGCAAGGCAAATCCAGGCGAAGCAAATCCAGGCAAGGGAAAAAGAGTAAAATCGAAGCAAAATAAATCCAGACAAGGCAAGGCAAAACAAATTCAGGCAAGGCAAATCAATACAAAGCAAGGAAAGGCAAATCCAGTCATGCAAATCCAGGCAAAGCAAAGCAAGAAAAGGAAAATACAGGCACAGAAATTCAGGCAAGGTAAGAAAAGGCAAATTCAGAAAAGGCAAATTATGGCAAGGTAAGGCAAGTCAGGGCAAATCCAGGCAAGGAAAGCTAAGGCAAAGCCAGGCAACGCAAGGCAAGGCAAGTCAAGGCCAATCCAGGCAACGCAAATCCAGGAAAGGTGAGTTGAGGCATCTCCAGGCAAGGCAAGTTTAAAGAAGGTAAGGAAATTCCAGGCAATGCAAATTCAGGCAAGGGAAGGTAACGCAAATCCAGGAAAGGCAAGGAAAGGCAAATCCAGGCCAGGAAAATTAAAGCAAGGCAAAGCAAGGCAAATCCAGGCGAGGCAAATCCAGCAAAGGCAAGGCAAGTCACATTAAGGTGACGCGAATGCAGTCAAGGCAAGGCAAGGCAAATCTGGGTGAGGCAAATTCAGCGAAGGCAAGGCTAGGCATATTTAGCCACGCAAATGCAGGCAAGGTAAGGCAAGACAAGGCAAGGCAAATCCAGGTGAGGAAAATTCAGGGAAGGCAGGGCAAGGCATATCCAGGTAAGGCAAATCCAGTCAATGCAAGGCAAGACAAATCAAGCAAGGCAAATCCAGGGAAGGCAAGGCGAATAAAGGCAATCCAAATTGAGGCAAGGAAAAGTAAGGCAAATCCTGGCAAGGCAAATCCAGGTGAGGCATGGCAAGGCACGTCAAGGCAAGGGAAATCCAGGCAAAACAAGGCAAGGCAAATACAGGCAAGGCAAATCCAGAAAAGGAAAGGCAGGGCAAATCCAGCAAAGGCCACTCCAGGAAAAACACGGCAAGGGAAAACCAGGCAAGGCAAATCCAGGCATGGCAAGGCAAAGTAAAACCAGACAATGCAAATTCAGGCATGGCAAGGCAAGACAAATCCAGGCAAGGCAAGGAAAGGCAAATACTGGCAATGCAAGGCAAGAGAAATCCTCACAAGATAAATCAAGGCACGGCAAGTCAAAGCAAATCCAGGCAAGGCAAAGCAAGGTAAATTCAGGCAAGGAAAAGTTAGGCAAATCCAGGCAAGGCAAATCTAGACAAGGCATGGTAAGGCAAATCCAGGCAAGGCAAATTCAGGCAAAGCAATAGAAGGCAAAACAAGGCATGGCAAATCCAGGCAAGATAAGAAAAGGCAAATCCAGGGAAAGCAAGGCAAGGCAAATCCAAGCAATGCAAAAATGGTATATCCACGAAAGACAAATTCAAAAGAGGCAAATCCATTCAAGGCAAGGAAACCCAAATCCAGGCAAGGCAAGCCCAGACAATGTAAGGCAAGGCAGGGTAAATCCAGGCAAGGCAAATCTAGGCAAGGCAAGGCAAGTCAAACAGAGGCAAGGCAAGTCCAATCAAGGCAAGGCAAGGCAAATCCAGGCAAGGCAGGGGAAGGCAAGGCAAATCCAGGCAACGCAAACCCAGGTTAGGCAAGAAAAGGCAAACTCAGCAAGGCAAATCCTGGAAGACAATGCAAGGCAAACCCAGGCAAGGCAAATCTAGGCAAGGCAAGCTAATGCAAATTCAAGCAAGGCAAAGCACGGCAAATAAAAGTGAAAGAAATTCTGGAAAGTATAAACAAGGGAAATCGCAGCAATTCAAATAAAGGAAAGGCAAAGGAAATCCAGGAAAGGAAAATTCCAGAAAAACAAGAAAAGGCAAATCCAGGCAAAAAAAAGGCAAGGCAAATTCAGGCAAGGCAAATCCAGACAACGACAGGAAAGGCAAATTCAGGCATGGCAAATCAAGGCAAGGCAAATACAGACAATACCAGTAAACGCAAATCCAGGAAATGCAAATCGAGGCAAGGCAAGGCCCTGCGAAAGAAATCCAGGCAAGAAAAATCCAGGAAAGGCAAAAAAAATCAAGGTAAAGCAAGGTAAGGAAAATCTAGGCAAGGCAAGGCAAGTCCGGGCAACACAACTTCAGTCTAGGTAAGGCGATGCAAATCCAGGCAAGGCAAATCCAGGCTAGGCAAGGTAAATCCAGTTAAGGCAAGGTAAGGTAAATCAAGGCAAGGCAAGTCAAATCCAGGCAAGGAAAATCCAGGCCAAGCAAGGCAAGGCAAAACAAGGCATGGGAAATCCAGGGAATGCAAGGCAAGGCAAATTCAAGCAAGACAAGACAAGGGAAATCCAAAAACATCAAATCCAAACAAGGCAAATCCAGTCAACGCAAGAAAAGACAAATCCAGGCAAGGCAAAACAAACCAGACAAGGCAAATCCAGGCAATGCAAGGCAAGACAAGTCCAGAAAAGTCAAGGTAAGGCATATCCAGGCAAGGCAAATCCAGGGAAGGCATGGCAAATCCAGACAAGGCAAATACAGTGAATCCGAGGTAAGGCAAATCGATGCAAGGCACATCCAGGAAAGAAAAGGCCAAAGAAATGCAGGCAAGGCAAGGCAAGGCAACACAAATACGGAAAAGACAAATCCAGAATAGGAAAATTCAGGCAAGGCAAGGCAATGCCAATTCAGGTGAAGCAAATACAGGCAAGTAGAGAAGAGTCAAATCCAAGCAAGGCAAATCCAGTCAAGTCAAGGCAAAACAAATCCAGGCAAGGCAAATCAATACAATGCAAGGAAAGGCTAATGGAGGCATGGCAAATCCAGAAAAAGCAAAGCAAAAAAATCAAATCCAGGCACGCAAATTCAGGCAAGACAAAACAAGGAAAATCATGGCAAGGTAAGACAAGGCAAGACAAATCCAGGCAAGGAAAGGTAAGACAAATTGTGGCAATGCAAATCCAGGTAAGACAAATCACGGCAAGGCAAAGCAACACAAATCCAGGCGAGGAAAATCCAGCTAAGGCAAGGCAAGGCATATTTAGTCAATGAAAATGCAGGCAAAGCAAGGCAAGGCAAATACAGTCAATACAAAGAAAGGCAAATCGAGGCTAGGCAAATCGAGGCTAGGCAAATCCAGGCAAGGCAAGGCAAAAGAAATCCAGGCAAGGGAAATCAAGGCAAAGCAATGAAAGGCAAATCTAGGCATGGCAAATCCACGCAAAGAAAGACAAGGCAAATTCAGGCAAGGCAAAGCAGGGAAAGGCAAATCCAGAAAAGGCAAATCCAGGCAAGGCAAGACAAGGCAAATATAGGCAAGGCAAATGCAGGCAAGGTAAGTCAAGGGAAGGCAAATCCAGGCAAGGCAAAGCAAGCAAATCCACACAAGATAAGGCGAGGAAAATACAGGCAAGGCAAGGCAAGGCAAATCGAGGCAAGGCAAGGCAAGGAAAATCCAGGAAAGGCACGGCAAGTCAAATACAGGCAAGGAAAATCAAGCAAGGCAAGGAAAAAAAAATCCAGGCAAGCCAAATCTTGACAAGGCAAGGCAAATCCAGAAAAGGCAAATCCAGGCAACACAAATCCAGGTAAGGCAAGGCAAGACAAATCCAGGCAAGGCAAATTCAGGGAAGGCAAGGCAAGGCAAGCCCAGCCAAAACAAATGCAGGCAAGGCAAGGCTAGGACAGGCAAATTCAGTTAACTGAAATCCAGTTAAGTCAAATCCAGGCAAGGAAAATCCAAGCAAGACAAATCCAGGCAATGCAAGGCAAGACAAATCCAGGCAAGGCAAATTCAGGCAAGGAAAGGCAAGGCAAAATTAATCCAGGCAAGTCCAGGGAAGCCAAATCCAGGCAAGGTAAATCCAGGAAAAGCAAGGGAATGCAAATACAGGCAAGACAAATTAAGCAAGGCAGGGAAAGACAATTCCAGGCAAGGCAAGGCAAGACAAATCCAGGCAAGGCAAATAAAGTCAAGGCAAAAAAATTCTAGGCAAGGCAAATCAAGACAAACCCAGAAAAGAAAAGGCAAATCAAATCCAGGCAAGGCAAAGTAAGGCAAATCATGTTAAGGCAAATCCAGGCTAAGAAAGGCATGGCAATTCAAGGCAAGGCATGGCAAGTCAAATTCAATCAAGGCAAAAAAAAAGCAACAAATCGAGGCAAAGCAAGGTATTACAAATGCAGGGAAAAGAAAGCAAATCAAATCCAGGCAAGGAAAAGTAAGGCAGATCTTGGGAAGTCAAATACGGGCAAAGCCAGGCAAGGCAAATCCAAGAAAGGCAAGGCAAGATAAATCTAAGTGAAGCAAATGAAGGCAAAGGAAAAAGACTCAAATCCAAGCAAGGAAAATCCAGGCAAGGCAAGGCAAAACAAATTCAGACAAGGCAAATTAATACAAGCAAGGAAAGCCATATACAGCCTTGGCAAATCCAGACAAAGGAAAGAAAAAAAAAGATAAATCCAGGCACCAAAATTTCGGCAAGGCAAGACAAAGCAAATCCAGACAAGGCAAACCATGGAAAGGTAAGGCAAAGCAGAACAAATCCAGGCAAGACAAGGTAAGGTAAATCCAGGCAAGGCAAAGCAAGGCAAATCCAGGCAACACAAATCCAGGAAAATTAAGCCAAGGCAACTCCCCGCAAGGGAAATCCAGGGAAGGTAAGGAAAATACAGGCAATGCAAATCCAGGCAAGGCAAGACAAACTAGGTAAGGCAAGGCATGGCAAATCCAGTCAAGGCAAGACAAGGCAAGGCAAATCCAGGCAACGTAAGGTGAGGCAAATCCAGGCAGGGCAAATCCAGTCAAGGTAAGGCAAGACAAATCAAGGCAAGGAACGGAAAGGCAAATCCAGGCAAGGCAAGACAAAACAAATTCAGGCAAGGAAAATCAATGCAAAGGAAGGAAAGGCAAATCCAGGCATGGCAAATCCAAGGCAAAACTAGGCAAAGCAAAGCAAAGAAAAACAAATTCAGGCACAAAAATCCAGGCAAGGCAAGGCAGAGCAAATCAAGGTAAGGCAAATCCAGTGAAGGCAAGGCAGGACAAATTTAAGCAAACAAATCCAGGCAATGCAAGGAAAGGGAAATTCTGGCAAGGTAAATCCAGACATGGCAAGGCAAAACAAATCCAGACAAAGCAAAGCCAGGCAAGGTAAGACAAGGCAGATGCTGGCAAGGCAAATCCAGGCAAGGGAAATACAGGCAAGGCAAGGCTAGGGAAATCAAGGCAAGGCAAGGCAAATCCAGGCAAGGCAAGCCCAGTCAAGGTAAGTCAAGGCAAGACAAATCCAGCAAGGCAAATCCGGGCAAGTCCAGGCAAGGCAAAGTAAAGCAAATCGAGGTGAGGCAAATATTACAAGGCAAGGCAAAGGCAAATCAACGCAAGACAAGGCAAAGAAAATCCAGGCAGGATAAGTTCGTAGAAGGCAAGGCAAGGCAAATCCAGGCATGGCAAATCCAGGCAACGCAAGGCAATGCAAATCCAGGCAATGCAAGACAATACAAAACCAGGCAAGGCAAATCCAGGAAAGGAAAGGCAAATCCAGGAAAGGAAAGGCAAATCCAGGAAAGGCAAGGCAAATCCAGGAAAGGCAAGCCAAGGCAAATACAAGCATTAACAGGCAAGGCAAATTTAGGTGAAGCAAATGCACGCATGGGAAAAAGAGTCAAATCCAAGCAAGACAAATCCAGGCAAGGCAAGTTATGGGAAATCCAGTCTAGGCAAGTACAGTCAAGGCAAGGAAAGACAAATTCAAGGAAGGCAAGGCAAGGCAAACCGAGGCAAGGCAAATCCAGTCAAGGCAAGGCAAACCCAGGCAAAACAAATCCAGGCAAGGCAAGGCAAACCCAGGGAAGGCAAATCCAGGCAATGCAAGGTAAGGCAAATCCAAAAAAGACAAGGCAAGGCAAATCCCGGCAAGGCAAATCCAGGCAAGGAAAATTATGGCAAACCTATGCAAGGCAAATCCAGGCAATGCAAGGCAAGGTAAATACAGGAAAGGAGAAGCAACGCAAATCCAGGCAAGGCAAAACAAGAGAAATCCATAAAAGGCAAATCTAAACAAGACAAATCCAGTCAAGGCAATGAAACACAAATCCAGGCAAGGCAGGGCAAATTCAGGCAAGGCAAATCCAGTCAAAACATGGCAAGGCAAATCCAGTCAAGGCAAATCCAGGCAAAGAAAGGCAAGAAAAAAGCAGGCATGGGTAATATAAGCAAAGGAAGGCAAGGCAAATCCAGGGAATGTAAGGCAAGGCTAATCTGTGCAAGGCAAAAAGGAAAATGGAAAATAGGCAAATCCAAACAACGCAAATCAAGTCAAGGCAATGAAACACAAATCCAGGCAAGGCAAGGCTAATTCAGGCAAGGCAAATCCAGGAAACACAAGATGAGGCAAATACAGTGAAGGCAAGTCAAGGCAAATCCAGGCAATGCAAATCCAGGGAAGGCAAGGCAAATGAAATGCAGGCAAGAAAAATTCAGGCAAGGAAATTCCAGGCAAGGCAAATCCAGGTGAAGCAAGTGCAGGCAAGGGAAATAGAGTCAAATTTAAGCTAGGCAAATCCAGGCAAGGCAAGGCAAAACAAATTCAGGCAAGGCAAATCAATACAAATCAAAGAAAGGCAAATCCACGCATGGCAAATCCAGGCAAAGCAAAGCAAGGAAAGGCAAATCCAGGAACCGAAATCCAGGCACAGCAAAAAAAGGCAAATACAGTCAAGGCAAATCATGGCAAAGTAAGACAAAGCAGGGCAAATTTAGGCAAGGCAAGGTAAGGCAAATCCAGGCAAAAAAAGTCAAAGCAAATCCAGGTAACGCAAATCCAGGAAAGGTAAGGCGAGGCAACTACAGGGAAGGCAAATCCAGGGAAGGTAAGGAAAATCCAGGGAATGCAAATTCAGGCAAGGCAAATCAAGGCAAGGCAGAGCAAAGCAAATTCAGGTGAGAGAAATCCAGTGATGGCAAGGCAGGACATATCCAGGCAGGACTATTCCAGGCAAGGCAAGGCAAGACAAATCAGGCAAGTGAAATGCAAGGAAGGCAAGGCAAGGCAGATCAAGGCAACGCAAATCCAGGCAAGGTAATGCGAGGCAAATCCAGGCAAGGCAAATCCAAGCAAGGCAAGGCAAGGCAAATCAAGGCAACCAAGTCGAGGCAAGACAAGGCAAGGCAAACACAGGCAACACAAATCAAGCAAGGAAAGGAAAAGCAAATCCAGGCAAGACAGATCGTGGCAAGGCTAGGAAAATCTAGCCAAGGCAAATTCATTGAAGGCAAATCCAGGCAAGGCAATCAAAGACAAACCCAGGGGGCAAGGTAAGGCAAACCCAAGCAAGGACAATCCATGCAATACAAGACAGAACAAATCCCGGGAAGGCAAGGCAAAGCAAATCCAGGCAAGGCAAAGTAAGAGAAATCTAGGCAAGGCAAATCGAGGGAAGGCAAGGCAATGCAAATAAAGGGAACCCAAATCCAGGCAAAGGGACACAAATAAAGGCAATGCAAATCGAGGCAAGGCATAGAAAGGCAAATCCTGGCAAGGCATATCCAGGCAAGGGAAATTTAGGAAAAACAAGGCAAGGTAAATTCAGGCAAGTCAAATACAGGGAAAACAAGGCAAGGCAAATCCAGGCAAGGCCAATCAAGGCAAGGCAACGCAAGGCAAAGCAAATTCAGGTAATACAAATCCAGGAAAATAAAGGCAACACTAAAGCAGGCAAGTAAAATTTAGGCAAGGCAAGAAAAGCAAAATCTAGGCAAGACAAATCCAGGCAAGGCATGGAAAGGCAAAACCAGGCAAGGAAAATCCAGGCAAGGCAAAGTAAAGCAAATCCAGGCAAGGCATATCCATGAAAGGCAAATACAGGCAATGCAAGTCAAGGAAAATCCCGGCAAAGTAAATCCAGGCATGGCAAATAGAGTAAATACCAGGAAAGGCAAATTCAGGCAAGGCAAGGCAAAGAAAATACGGGCAAGTGAAATCAAGGTAAAGCAAATCCAGGCAAGGTAAAACGAGGCAAATCCAGGCAAGGCAGATTCCGTCAAGGCAAGACAAATCTAGGTAAGAAAAGGCAAGGCAGAGGAAATCCAGGCTAGGCAAGGTAAGACAAATCCAGCCAAGGCAAGGCAAGGCAAATTCAGGCAACGCAAATCCAGGAAAGGTAATCCGAGGCAACTTCAGGCAAGGCAAATCCAGGGAAAATAAGAAAAATCGGCGCAATGAATATCCAGGCAAGACAAGGCAAAACAAATCCAGGCTAGGCAAATCCATGCAAAATAAGGCAAGGCAAATGAAAGCAAGGCAAATCCAGGCAAGGAAAATCCAAGCAAGGCAAGGCAAAACAAATTTAGGTAAGGCAAATCAATACAAAGCAAAGAAAGGCAAATCCACCCATGGAAAATTCAGGCAAGCTAAGCAAGGAAAGGCAAATACAGGCACGGAAATCCAGGCAAGGCAAGGCACAGCAAATCCAGGTAAGGTAAATCCAGTGAAGGCAAGGCAGCACAAATCCAGGTAAGGCAAATCCAGGCAATGTAAGAAAAGAAAAATCCTGGCAAGGTAAATCCAGACACGGCAAGGAAAAACAAATTCATGCAAGGCAAATCCAGGCAAGGTAAGGCAAGGCAAATGTAGGCAAGGTAAGTCAAGGCAAGGCAAATAGAGCAAAGCCAATCCAGGCAAGTCCAGAAAAGGCAAACCCAGGCAAGGCAAAGAAAAGCAAATCCAGGTGAGGCAAACTGTTACAAGGCAAGGCAAAGCAAATGAAGGTAAGGCAAGGTAAATAAAATCCAGCAAGGGCAAATTCAGAGAAGAAAAGGCAAGGAAAATCCAGGCAAGGCAAGGCATGGCAAACCGAGGAAAGGCAAATTCAATCAAGACAAGGCAAGGCACATCCAGGAGAGGCAAGGCAAGGCAAATACAGGCAAGAAAAGGCAAGGAAAATCCAGACAACGCAAATTCTGGTAAGGCAAGGCAAGACAAATCCAGGCAAGACAAATCCAGGCAAGGCGAGGCAAGGAAAACCCAAGAAAGGCAAATCCGGGGAAGGCAAGGCAAGGCAAATCCAGGAAAGGAAGGCATGGCAAATAAAAGCAAAACAAATCCTGGAAAGGCAAATCAAGTCACGGCAAATACAGGCAAGGCAAGGAAAATCCAGGCAAGACAAGGAAAGACAAATCCAGGATTGGCAAATTCCGGCATGGCAAATCCGGGTAAGACAAATGCAGTCAATACAAGAAAAGGCAAATTCCAGGCAAGGAAAATCCAGGCAGGTAAGGCAACAGAAATCTAAGCAAATGATATCAAGGCAAAGCTAGAGAAATTAATTCCAGGCAATGCAAGGAAAAGCAAATTCAGGCAAACCAAATCCTTACAAGGCAAGACAAAGCAAATCCATGCAAGGCAAAGCAAAGAAAATCCAGGCAGGGAAACTTCAGAGAAGGCAAGGCAAGGCAAATCCAGACAAGGTAAATTCAGGCAAGGCAAGGCAAGGCAAACCCAGGCAAGGCAAGGCCAGACTAGGCAAGGCAAGTAAAGGCAAACCCAGGCAAGGAAAAGGATTTGGTCCTTTGATTGGTCAAAGCAAGGCAAGACAAATCCAGGCAGGAAAGGTAAGGTAAATACAGGCAAGACAAGACAAGGCAAATACAGGCAACACAAAACCAGAAAAGGCAAGACAAGGCAAATACATGCAAGTCAAATCCAGGCAAGGGAAGACAAGGCAAACCTAGGCAATGCAAATCCAGGTAGGGCAAGAAAAGGCAAATTCAGGCAAGGCTAGGCATAGCATAAAAAAGCTAAATATTCCTGGAAAGGTAAGACAAGGCAAATCCAGGAAAGGCAAATCCAGGCAATGCAAGGCAAGGAAAATCCAGGCAGAAAGAGAAAAGGGAAATACAGGCATGGCAAATCCAGGCAAAGCAAATAAAGTATACAATGATAGCTAAATCCAGGCAAGGCAAGGCAAGAAAAATTTAGGCAAGGCAATGCATGGAAAATAAGAGCAGAACAAATTCTGGAAAGGCAAGGCAAGGCAAATCCAGGACAGTCAAATTCAGGCAAGACAAAGCATATCCAGGCAAGAAAAATTCAGGCAAGACAAGGAAAGGCATATGCAAGCAAGGCAAGGTAAGGCAAATTTATGTAAGGCAAATCCATGCAAAGCAATGAAAGTCAAATCCAGGCAATGGAAATACAGTCAATAAAAGGAAAGAAAAATTCAGGCAAGGAAAATACAGACTACGCAAGGCAAAAGAAATCCAGGCAAGGAAAATCAAGGCCAAGCAAGGAAAGGCACATATAGACAAGGCAAATCCAGGCAAGACAAGACAAGGCAAATCCAGGCAAAGCAAAGAAAGAAAATGGAAACCAAGGCAAATCCAGACAAGGCAAGGTAAGTCAAATCCAGTCAAGGAAAGGCAAGGAAAATCCAGTTAAGGCAAATATAGGCAAGGTAGAAAAGGCAAATCTACGCCAGGCAAATCAAGTCAAAGAAGGCAAGAAAAATCCAGGAAAGGCAAATCCAGGGAAGGTAAGGCAATGCAAATCTATTGAAGAAAAATACAGGCAGAGCAAGGCAAGGCAAATCTAGGCTAGGCCAATCCAATCAAGGCAAGGCAAGAAAGGCAAGAAAGGCAAATCCAGGCAAGGCCAAGCAAGGCAAATCCAGGCAATGCAAATCCAGGCAAGGCAAAGCAAGGCAAGGCAAGGCAAATACAGGCAAGGCAAGGCAAATACAGGCAAGACAAGGCAAGGCAAATCCATGTAAGGCTAATCCAGGCAAAGCAACGCAAGGGAAATGCAGGCGAGGCACATCCAGGCAAAAGAAATCCAGGCAAGGCAAGGAAAGAAAAATCCAGGCAAGGCAAGGAAAGGCAAATTCAAGCAAGGGAAATTTAGGAAAGGCAAGGCAAAACAAATCCAGAAAAGGCAAATCCAGGCACCACAAGGCAAGGCAAATGCAGGCAAGGCAAATTCAGAAAAGTGAAGTGCATTCAAAGCAAGGAATGGCAAATCCAGGAAAGGCAAATCCAGGCATGGCAAGGAAAGAAAAATCCAGGCGAGGGAAATCTAGTTAAGGCAAGGCAAGGCGAATCCAGGTAAGGCAAATCCAGGGAAGTCTAGGGAAAGCAAGAACAGGCAAGGCAAATCCAGGGAAGTCTACGGAAAGCAAATCCAGGCAAGGCAAGGCATGGCAAATCTGGTCAAGAAAGATCCGTGGAAGGCAAGCCAAGGTAAATTGAGGCAAGAAAATCCAGGCAAGGCAAATCTCGACCAGGTCAATCCAGGCAAGGCCAGGCAAGCAAGACAAGTCCAGGCAAGGCAAAGAAAGGCAAATCTAGGGAAGGCAAATCCAGGCAAGGCAAGACAAATAAAATCTAGGGAAGGCAATTCCAGGCAAGACAAGGCAAGGCAAATCCAGGCAGAGTAAGGAAAAGCAATTCGAGGCAGGGCAAAAGAAATCCAGGCAAAAGAAATCCAGGCAAGGCAATGCAAGTCAAATCCAGACAAGGCAAATCCAGGCAAGGCAAGGCAAGGCAAACCCAGGCAAGGGAAACTCACGCGAAGTAAGGCAAGGAAAAACAAATCCAGGCAAGGCAAATCCAGGCAAGAAAAGGCAAAGAAAATCTAGGAAAGGCAACTCCAGGAAAGGCAAATCGAGGCAAGGAAAATCCAGGCAAGGCAAGAAAAGAAAATTCAGGCAAGGCAAATCAAGGCAGGGGAAATCCAGGCAAAATATTGCGAGGTAAATCCAGGCAAGGCAAATTTAGGCAAGGCAAGGCAAATCCTAGTAAGGCAAGGCAAGGCAAAACAAGGCAAGGCAAATCAATGCAAGGAAAGGCAAGGCATATCCAGGCAAGGCAAGTCCAAGAAAGGCAAAGCAAGGCAAATCCAGGCAAGGCAAATCAAGCAATGCAAGGAAAGTCAAATCCAGGCAAGCCAAATCCTGGCAAGGCAAAGCAAATCCACCAAAATAAAATCAGGCAAGGCAAATTTAGGCAAGGCAAGACAAGGCAAATCCAGGGAAGGCAAGGCAAGGCAAATCCAGGCAAGGCAAGGCAAGGCAAATCCAGGCAAGGCAAAGTAGGGCAAATCTTGGCAAGGCAAATCCAGGCAAGGCAAAGTAAGGCAAATCTAGGCAAGGCAAATCCAGGCAAGGCAAGGCAGTGCAAATCAAAGCAATGCAAATCCAGGCAAAGCAACGCAAATAAAGGCAATGCAAATCCAGCAAGGCGTAGCAATGTAAATCCTGGCAAGTCAAATCCAGGCAAGGCAAGGCAAGGCAAATCAAGGCAAGAGAAATCCAGGAAATACAAGGAAAGGTAAATTCAGTCAATGCAAATCCAGGGAAGGCAAGGCAGCGCAAATCAAAGCAATGCAAATCCAGGCAAAGCAACGCAAATAAAGGCAATGCAAATCCAGCAAGGCGTAGCAATGTAAATCCTGGCAAGTCAAATCCAGGCAAGGCAAGGCAAGGCAAATCAAGGCAAGGGAAATCCAGGAAATACAAGGAAAGGTAAATTCAGGCAATGCAAATCCAGGGAAGGCAAGGCAAGGCAAATTCAGGCAAGGCCAATCCAGACAAGGCAATTCAAGGCAAGACAAATCCAGGGAATGCAAGTCCAGGGAAGGAAAGATAAGGCTAAGCCAGACAAGGCAAATTCACATAAGGCAAGAAAACAATAAATGCAGACAAGACAAGGAAAGGTAAAACGAGGCAAGGAAAATCCATGTAAGGCAAAGCAAAGCATATCCAGGGAAGGCATATCCATGAAAGGCAAATACAGGCAAATGCAAGCCAACAAAAATCCCGGTAAGGTAAATTCAGGCACGGTAAATAGAGTCAATACCAGGAAAGGCAAACCCAGACAAGGCAAATCCAGGCAAGGCAAAACAAAAGAAATCCAGTCGAGGGAAATCAAGGCAAAGCTAGTCAAGGCAAATCCAGGCAACACAAATCCAGGCAAGGTAATCCGAGGCAATCCAGGCATGGCAAGGCAAATCCAGGCAAGGCAAGGCAAGGCAAATCAAGGTAAAAAATCGTGGCAAGGCAAGGCAAGGCAAGGCAAGGCAAATCAAGCAAGAAAAGAAAAGGCAAATTCAGGCAATCCAAATCATGGCAAGGCAAGACAAAACCAGCCAAAACAAATTCAACGAAAGCAAATCAAGGCAAGGCAAGGCACAGTAAATTCAGACATGGCAAATCCAGTCAAGGCAAGCAAAGGCAAATCCAGGCAAAGCAAGGCAAGGCAAACCCAGGCAAGGCAAATCCATGCAATTCAAGGCAAGGCAAATTCAGGCAATGCAAGGCAAGGCAAATCCAGGCAAGGCAAATCCAGGCAAGGCAAAGTAAGGCAAATACAGGCAAGGCAAGGCAAGGTAAGGCAAGGCAAATCCTGGCAAAGCAACGGAACTAACAGCAATGCAAATAGAGGCAAGGCATAGCAAGGCAAATTCTGGCAAGACAAATTCAGGCAAGGAAAGGCAAGGCAAATCAAGGGAAGGGGAATCCAGGAAAAACACGGCAAGGTAAATTAAGGCAAGGCAAAACCAGGAAAGGCAAGGAAAGGCAAATCCAGGCATGGCCAATCCAGGGTAGAAAAGGTAAGGCTAAACCAGGCAAGGCAAAATTAGGCAAGGCAAGGAAAGAAAAATCAAGGCAAGACAAATTCATGCAATGCATATAAAGGAAAAACCAGGCAAGGAAAATTCAGGCAAGGCTAATCAAAGCAAATCCAGGCAAGACATATCCATGGAAAGCAAATACATGCAATGCAATTCATGGGAAATTCTGACAAGTTAAATTCAGGCACGGCAAATAGAGTCAATACCAGGAAAGTCAAATTCAGGCAAGGCAAATCCAGGCAAGGCAAGACACAAGAAATCCGGGCAAGGAAAATCAAGGAAAAGAAAGGTAGGGCAAATCCAGGTAAGGCAAATCCAGGCAAGGTATGTGGAGGGATATCCAGGCAAGACAAATTCAGGCAAGGCAAGACAAATCTAGGTAAGGCAAGGCAAGGCAAGGCAAATCCAGGCAATGCAAATCCAGTCAAGGTGAGGTGAGGCAAATTCAGGCAGGGCAAATTCAGGCAAGGCAAGGCAAGGCATATCAAGGCAAGGAAAGGAAAGGGGAATCCAAGCAAGGCAAATCCAGGCAAGACAAGGCAAATCAATGCAAAGCAAGGAAGGCAAACCCAGGCATGGCAAATCCATGCAAGGCAAGACAAGACAAAACTAAGCAAAGCAAAACAAGGAAAGGCAAATCCAGGCACGGAAATCCAGGCAAGGCAAGGTACAGCAAATCCAGGTAAGGATAATCCAGTGAGGGCAAGGCAGGACAAATTTATGTAAGGTAAATCCAGTCAATGCAAGGAAAGAGAAACCCTGGCAAGTTAAATCCATACACTACAAGGCAAAACAAATCCACGCAAGGTAAGGCAAGGCAAATTCAGGGAGAGGGAAATCCAGACAAGGAAAGGCTAAAGAAATTAAGGCCAGGCAAGAAAAGGAAAGGAAAATGCAGGTAAGGCATGCCCAGGCAAGGTAAGTCAAGGTAAGGCAAATCCAGCGAGGCAAATCCAGGGAAGTCCAGGCAAGGCAAGTCCAGGCAAGGCAAATCCAATCAAGGCAAAGAAAAGCAAATCCAGGCGAGGCAAATCGTGCAAAGGCAAGGAAAGGCAAATGAAGGCAAGGCAAGGCAAAGAAAATCCAGGCAGGGCAAATTTAGAGAAGGCAAGGCAAGAAAAATCCTGGCAAGGCAAGGCAAGGGAAACCCAGGCAAGACAAAGCCAGGCAAGGCAAGGTAAGGCAAGGCAAACCCAGGCCAGGCACATCCAATCAAGTTATGGCAAGAGAAATTCAGAAAAAGCAAGGCAAGGCAAATACAGACAATGAAATACAAGAAAAATCCAGGCAACACAAATCCAGGTAAGGCAAGGCAAGACAAATTCAGACAAGGCAATTCGAGTAAAGACAAGGCAAGGCAAACCAAGGCAAGGTAAATCCAGGCAAGGCAAGGCAAAACAAATCCAGGCAAGGCAAGGCATGGCAAATAAAAACAAAACAAATCCTTGAAAGGCAAATCAAGGCAAGGCAAGGCAAATCCAGGCAAAATAAATCCAGGCAAGACAAGGAAAGGCAAATAAAGAAAGGTAAGTCCTGGCATGGCAATTCCAGGCAAGGCAAATACAGCAAATATAAAGTAAGGCAAATCCAGGCAAGGCAAATCCAGGTAAGCAAGGCAAAAGAAATGCAGGCAAAGAAATCAAGACAAAGCAAGGAAAGGTAAATCCAGGCAAGGCAATTTCAGACGAGGCAAGGAAAACCAAATCCAGGCAAGGCAAATCCTTACAAGTCCAGGCACGTCAAATCCAGACCAGGCAAGGCAACAAAAATACAGGCAGGGCAAATATAAAGAAGGCATCGTAAGGCAAATACTGGCAAGGCAAGGCAAGGCAAACCCAGGCAAGGCAAATCCAGGCAAGACAAGGCAAACCCAGGCAAGGCAAAGCCAGGCCAGGCAAGGCAAGGAAAGGCAAACCCAGGCAAGAAAAATCCAATCAAGGCAAGACAAGGCAAACCCAGAAATGGCAAGGCAAGGCAAATACAGGCAAGGCAAGTCAAGGAAAATACAGACATCGCATATGCAGGTAAGGAACGGGAAGAAAAATTCAGGCCAGGCAGGGCAAGGCAAACCCAGGCAAGACAAATCCAGGCAAGACCAGGCATGGCAAATAAAATCAAAAAGAATCCTGGAAAGGCAAGGCAAATGCAGGCAAGGCAAGGAAAGGCAAATCGGGGCCAGGAAAATCCAGGCAAGACAAAGAAAGGCAAATCCAGGAAAGGCAAATCCAGGCAAGGCAAGACAAGAAACATCCAGGCAAGGACGGAAAAGGGAAATACAGGCATGCAAATCCAGGAAAGGCAAATAAAGTATCAAGAAATGGCAAATCCAAGCAAGGCAAATCCACCAAGCAAAGCAAAATAAATCCAGGCAAGGGAAATCAAGGCAAAGCAAAAAAGGCAAATCTAGCAAGGCAAATCCACGCAAGGAATGACAAGGCAAACCCAGTCAAGGCAAAGCAAGGAAAGACAAATCCAGAGAAGACACATCCAGGCAAGGCAAGACAAGGCAAATACAGGCAAGGAAAATGCAGGCAAGGAAAGGCAAATTCAGGCGAGGCAAGCAAGGCAAATCCAGGCAAGGTAAGGCGATGAAGATACAGGCAAGGCAAATCCAGGAAAGGAAAGGCAAATTCAGGCAAGGCAAGGCAAGGCAAATCAAGGTAAGGCAAATCGAGGCAAGGCAAGGCAAAGCAAAGAAAATTCAGGAAAGGCAAATCCAGGAAAGGTAAGGCAAGGCAAATACAGGCAAGGCAAATCAAACAAAGCAAGGAAAGAAAAATCCGGGCGAGCCAAATCTTAACAAGGCAAGACAAATTTAGAAAAGGCAAATCCAGGAGACACAAATTCAGGTACGGCAAGGCAAGACAAACCCAGGCAAGGCAAATCCAGGCAAGGCAAGCTGGGCCAAGGAAAATCCAGGAAAGGCAAAACAATGCAAATCCAGGCAAAGCATAGCAAGGCAAATCCAAGCAAAAAAAATCCAGGGAAAGCAAGGCAAGTCGCAACCAGGCATGGCATATCCAGGCAAGGTAACGCAAGGGAAATCCAGAGAATGCAAGGCAATTTAAATACAGTCAAGGAAAGACAAGGAAAATCCAAAAAAGGCAAATTCAAACCAGGAAAATCAAGTCAAGCAAGAAAACACAAATCCAGGCAAGACAAGACAAACCAAGGCAAGGCAAATCCAGGCAATGCAAGTCAATGCAAATCCAGGGAAATCAAGGTAAGGCAAATTCAGGCAAGGCAAATTTAGTCAAGGCAAAGTAAGGCAAATCCAGGCATCGCAAATCCAGTCAAAACATGGAAACTACAGGCAAGGCAAATACAGCCAATTGAAGCCAAGGAAAATCCATGCAAGGCAAATATATTCAAGGCAAGGCAAAAGAAATGCAGGCAAGGCAAATCCAAGCAATACAAGACAACGAAAATGTAGGCAAGACAAATCCAGGCGAGAGAAATCAAGGCAAGACAAAGTAAGGTAAATCCAGGCGAAGCAAATGCAGGCAAGAAAAAAATACTCAAATTCAAGCAAGACAAATCCAGGCAAGGCAAGGCAAAACAAATTCAGGCAACGTAAATCAATACAAAACAAGGAAAGGCAAATTCAGGCATGGCAAATCCAAGCAAGGCAAAGCAAGAAAAGACAAGTTTAGGCAAGGCAAATTCAGGCAAGGTAAGGCAAGACAAGACAAACCGAGCAAGACAAATCCAGGTAAGGAAAGCCAATGCCAATCCAAGCATTGCAAATCTACGCAATACAAGTCAAGGCAAATCCAGGCAAGGCAAGGCAAGGCAAATACAGGCTAGGTAAGGCCAGGCAAATACAGGGAAGGCAAGGCAAGGCAAATCCAGGCAATGCAATACAAGGCATATTCAAGAAGGCAAATCAAAGCAAGGCAAATTTGTACAAGGCAAGAAAAAACAAATCCAGGCAAGGCAACCCCAGACAAGGTACGGCAACGAAGGGTAAATTTAGGCAAAGCAAATCCAGGCAAGGCAAGGCAAGGCAAACCCAGGCAAGGCAAATCCAGGGAAGAAAAGAAAAGGCAAGGCAAATACAAGCAAGGCAAGGCAAGGAAAATTTAGGCAATGCAAATCCAAGTAAGGCAAGGAAAGACAAATCCAGGGAAGGCAAAGCAAGGCAAACCCAGGCAAGGCAATCCAGACAAGGCAATGCATGGCAAATAAAAGCAAAAAAAATTTCTGGAAAGGCAAGGCAAGGCAAATCCAGGCCAGGCAAATCCAGGTAAGACAAGGCAAATCCAGGCAAGAAAAATCCAGCAGCAGAAGGAAAGGCAAATTAAGGCAAGGCAAGGCAAATTTATGCAAGTAAAATCCATGAAAGGCCTGGAAAAGCAAATCCATTCACGGCAAATATAGTCAATATAAGAAAAGTCAAATCCAGTCAAGGCAAATACAGGCAATGCAAGACAAACGATATCCAGGCAAGGGAAATCAAGGCAAAGCAAGGAAAGGCAAATCCAGACAAAGCAAATCCATGCAATACAAAACAAGTCAATTTCAGGCATGGCAAAGATACACAAATCCAGCCAAGGCAATACAGACTCCGGCATGGCAAATCCAGGCAACCCAAGGCAAGGCAAATCCAGGGAAGGCAATGTAAGAAAAATCTAGGCAAGCAAAGTAAGGCAAATTCAGGCAAGGCAAATCCAAACATGGCATGGCAAATCCAGACAAGGCAAATACAGTAAATATGAGGCAAGGCAAATCGATGCATGGAAAATCCATTGAAGGCAAGGAAAAGAAATACAGGAAAGGCAAATCCAGGCAAGACAAGGGAACGAAAATGCAGGCATGAGAAATCCAGGCAAGGGAAATCCAGGGAAGGCAAGGCAAGGCAAATCCAGGTGAAGCAAATGCAAGTAAGGGAAAAAAGTCAAATCCAAACAAGGTAAATCCAGGCCAGGCAAGGCAAAACAAATTTAGGCAAGGCAAATCCATACAAAGAAAGAAAAGGGAAATCCAGGAATGGCAAATCCAGGCAAGGCAAAGCAGGGCAAGGCAAATCCAGGCACAGAAATCCAGGCAAGGCAAGGCACGGCAAATGAAGACAAGACAAATCATTGCAAGGTAAGGCAAAGCAGGGCAAATCCAGGCAAGGCAAGGTAAGGCAAGGCAAAACCAGGCAAGGCAATGCAAGGCAAATCCAGGCAACACGAATCCAGGTAAGGGAAGTTGGGGCAACTCCAGGCAACGAATATCAAGGGAAGGTAAGGAAAATCCAGGCAATGCAAATTCAGGCAAAAAAAGGCAAGGCAAATCCCGGCAAGGAAGGCAAGGCAAACCCAGGCAAGGCAAGTCAAATCCAGGCAAGGCAAAGCAAGGCAAGGCAAAGCAAGGCAAATCCAGGTAAGCCAAATCCAGCGAAGGTAAGGCAAGGAATATTTAGGTAAGGCAAATGCAGGCAAGGCATGACAAGGCAATGCAAATCAGGCAAGGCACTTCCAGGAAAGGCAAGGAAAGGCAGATCAAGGCAAGGCAAATCCAGGCAAGGCAAGGCAAATTAAGGCAATGCAAATCAGGGCAAGTCAAAGCAAGGCAAATCCTGCCTAGGCAAATCCAGGTAAGGCATGGCAAGATAAATCAAGGCAAGGAAAATCCAGGCAAAGCAACGCAAGGAAAATTCAGGCAAGACAAATCCAGACAAAGAAATTATAGGCAAGAAAAGGAAAGACAAATAGAGGAAAGGCAAATCCAGGCAATTCAAGTCAAGACAAATTCAGGCAAGGCAAATCCAGGCAAGGCCAGGAAAGGCAAACCCAGGCATGGCAAATCCAGTCAAGTCAAATACAGTCAATACCAGAAAAGGCAAATCCAGACAAGAAAAATTTAGTCAAGGCAAGGCAAAATATATTCAGGCAAGGGAAATCAAGGCAAAGCAAGGCAAGGTAAATCCAGGCAACGCAAATCTATGCAAGGTAAGGCGAGGGACATTTACGCAAGGCAAATCTTGGCAAAGCAAGGCAAATCTTCGTAAGGCAGGAAAAGGATAATACAGGAAAAGCAGGGCAAGACAAATTCAGGCAACGCAAATCCAGACAAGGTAATGCGAGGCATATCCATGCAAGGCAAATCCAGGAAAAGCAAGACAAGGCAAATCAAGGCAAAGCAAATCGAGGCAAGGCAAGGGAAGGCAAATCAAGCAAGGAAAGGAAAGGCAAATCCAGGCAAGTCAGATTGTGGCAAGGCAAGACTAATCCAGCCAAAGCAAATTCATTGAAGGCAAATCCAGGCAAGGCAAAGAAAGGCAAATACAGGCAGGGCAAATTTAGTCAAGGCAAGCAAAGACAAATCCAGGCAAGGCAAAGTAAGGCATACCCAGTTAAGGCAAATCCAGACAATGCCACACAAGGCAAATCCAGGAAAGTCAAGGCAAGGCAAATCAAGGCAAGGCAAAGTAAGGCAAAAAAAGGCAAGGCAAATCCAGGCAATGCAACGCCAATAAAGGTAATGCAAATCGAGGCAAGACATAGCAAGGCAAACCCTGGCAAGGCAAATGCAGGCAAGGCGAATCCATGCAATGGAAATCCAGGCAAGGCAAGGCTAAAGAAATCCAGGAAAGGTAAGCCCAGGCAATGTAAGTCAAGGCAAGGCAAATCCAGCAAGGCAAATCAAGGCAAGTCCAGGCAAGGCAAATCCAGGCAAGGCAAGAAAAGAAAATCCAGGAGAGGCAAATAGTTACAAGGCAAGGCAAGGCAAAGAAAATCCAGGCAGGACAATTTAAGATAAGGCAAGGAAAGGCAAGAAAACCCAGGCAAGGCAAATCCAATCCAGGCAAGGCAAGGCAAGACAAGGCAAATCCAGGAAAGACAAGGCAAGGCAAATATAGGCAAGGAAAGGCAAGGCAAATACAGGCAAGGCAAACCCAGGTAAGGCAAGGGAAGACAAATTCAGGCAACGCAAATCCAGGCAAGGCAAGACAAGGCAAACCCAGGCAAGGTATATTCAGGTAAGGCATGGCAAGGCAAATCCAGGCAAGACAAGTTATGGTAAGTAAAAGCAAAACAAATTGTGGAAAGGCAAATCAAGGCAAGGCAAATCCAGGCAAAAATCCAGGCAAGACAACGAAAGATAAATAAAGGAAAGGCAAATTCCGTCATGGCAAATCCATGCAAGACAAATACAGTCAATACAAGGAAAGGCAAATCCGGGCAAGGCAATTCAAGGAGAGGCAAAAAAAGCAAATATAGGCAAGGCAAATTCTTACAAGGTAAGGAAAGGCAAATTCTTACAAGGTAAGGAAAGGCAAATTCAGGCAAGACAAGGCCAAGAAAATTCAGGCAGAGCAAATTCAGAGACGGTAAGGCAAGGAAAACCCAGGCAAGGCAAGGCTAAATAAATCCAGGCAAGGAAAATCAAGGCAAAGCAAGGAAAGGCAAATCTAGGCAAGGCAAATTCATGCAAGGAAAGGCAAGGCAAACCCAGGCAAGGTAAAGCAAGGAAGGCAAAGCCTGGCAAGGCAAATTTAGACAAGACAAGGCAAATATAGGCAAGGAAAATCCAGTCAAGGGAAAGCAAGGGAAGGCAAATCCAGGCAAGGCAAGGCAAATCCAGGCAAGGCGAGGAAAATCCAGGCAAGGCAAATCCAGGCAAGGCAAAGCAAGGCAAATCGAGGCAAGACAATGCAAGGCAAATTTAGGCAAGGCAAATCCAGGAAAGGGAAGGCAAGACAAATCAAGCAAGGCATGGAAGGGAAAATCCCGGCAAGCCAAATCCTGACAAGGCAAGGCAAATCCAGACAAGGCAAATCCAGGCAACCTAAATTCAGGTAAGGGAAGGTAAGAAATCCAGGCCAGGCAAGGCAAGGAAAGGCAAGCTCAGCCAAGACAAATCCAAGCAAGGCAAGGCAAGGCAAATCCAGGCAAGGCAAGACAAGTCAAATCCTGGTGAAGCAAATGCAGGCAAGGGAAAAAGAATCAAATCCAAGCAAGGCAAATCCAGGAAAGGCAAGACAAAACAAATTAGGCAAGGCAAATCAATACAATACAAAAAAGGCAAATCCAGGCATGGCAAATCCAGGCAAACCAAAGCAGGGAAAGGGAAATCCAGACACGGAAGTCCAGGCAAAACAACACAAGGCAAATTATGGCAAGGTAAGGCAAGACAAGGCAAATCCAGGCAAGGCAAGGTAAGGCAATTTCAGGCAATGCAAGGCAAATCTAGGAAAGGTAAGGCGAGGTAAGTCCCGGAAAGGCAAATCCATGGAAGGTAAGGAAAATCCAGGAAATGCAAATCCACGCAAGGCAACGCACATTAAGGCAAATCCAGGCAAGGCAAATGAAGGCAAGGCAAAGCAAGGCAAATCCAGCCGAGGTAAATCTGGTGAAGGCAAGGCAAGGTATATTTAGGCAATGCAAATGCAGGCAAGGCAAGGGAAGGCAAATCCAGGGAAGGCAAGGCACGGCAAATCAAGTCAAGGCAAGGCAAGTCAAATCCAGAAAAGGCAAACCCAGGAAAGGCACAGCAAGACAAACCAAGGCAAGGAAAATCCAGGCAATGCATACCAGGAAAATTCAGGCAAGGCAACGCAAGGCAAGGCAAATCTAGGCAAGGCAAATCCAGGGAAGACAAAGTAAAGCAAACCCAGGCAAGACAAGGAAAATACAATCAATACAAGAAAAGGCAAATCCAGACAAGGCAATGCAAAAGAATTTCAGGTAAGGGAAATCAAGGGAAAGCAAGGGAAGGAAAATCCAGGCAACGCAAATCCAGACAAGAAAAGGCGAGGCAAATTCAGGCAAGGCAAATCTAGCAAGGCAAGGCAAGGCAAATCTAGGCAAGGTAAGGCGAGGGAAATACAGACAAGGCAAATCCAGGAAAGGCAAGGCAAGGAAACACA
Organism: Leontopithecus rosalia; assembly: GCA_028533165.1. Taxonomy (NCBI): domain Eukaryota; kingdom Metazoa; phylum Chordata; class Mammalia; order Primates; family Cebidae; genus Leontopithecus; species Leontopithecus rosalia. The sequence continues at coordinate 26,126,043 of CM052665.1, forward strand.
GGCAAGGCAAATCAAGCAAGGCAAACGAAGGTAAATCCAGTCAAGCCAAATCGTGGTATGGCAAGGCAAATCCAGCCATGGGAAATCAATCAAAGGCAAATTTAGGCAAGACAAAGAAAGCCAAATCCAGGCAAGAAAAGGCACCGGAAATCCATACAAGCAAAATCCAGTTAAGTCGAGGAAAGACAAAACCAGGCAAGGCAAGGCAAACCCAGGCAAGACAAAGCCAGACAATGCAAGGCAAGACAAATTTAGGGAAGGCAAGGCAAGGCAAATCCAGGCAAGGCAAAGTAAAGCAAATCCAGGCAAGGCAAAGTAAGGCAAATCCAGGCATAGCAAATTCAGGTAAGGCAAGGCAAGGCAAACCAAGGCAAGGCAAATAAAGACAAAGCAACGGAAATAAAGGCAATGCAAATCAAGGCAAGGCATAGCAAGGCAAATTCTGGCAAGGCATATCCAAGCAACGCAAAGCAAGGCAAATAAAGGCAAGGTAAATTCAGGCAAAACAAGCAAGGTAAATCCCGGCAAAGCAAATTCAGCGAAGGCAAGACAATGCAATGCAAGGCAATTCCAGGTAAGGCAAATCCAGTAAAGGCAAGGCAAGGCCAATCCATACAAAACAAATCCAGGCAAGGCAAGGAGAAGCAAATCCAGGCAAGGTAAATCCAGGCAAGACAAGGCAAGCAAGGAAAATCCAACAAGCAAATTAAGCCAAAGAAAGGCAAGGCAAATCCAGGCACGGCAAATCTTGACAAAGCAAATCCAGGCAAGGCAAGAAAAAGCAAAACCAGGCAATGCAAATCCTTACATGGGAAGACAATGCAAATCCAGCAAGGCAAGGCAAGAAAAATTGACGAAAGGCAAATTCAGGGAAGGCAAGGGAATTCAAATTCAGGCAAGGCAAATCCAGGTAAGGTAAGGCAAGGCAAGTTAAATCCATGCAAGGCAAGGCAAATTCACGCAAGATAAGGCTAGGTAAATCCAGACAAGGCAAGGCAAATCCAAGCAACACAAGGCAAGGCAAATCGAGGCAAGGCAAATCAAGGCAAGACAAGAAAAGGCAAATCCAGGAAAGGCAAATCCAGGAAAGGCAAGGCAAGCAAACACAGGCAAGGCAAATCAAGCAAGGCAAAGGAAGGCAAATCCAGGCAAGCCAAATAGCGGCAAGGCAAGGCAAATCCAGCCAAGGAAAATCCACTGAAGGCAAATTTAGGCAAGGCAAAGAATGGCAAATCCAGGCAACACAGGGGAAGGCAAACCAAGGCAAGGAAGAAAAGGCAAACCCAAGAAAGGCAAGGAGAGGCAAACCCAGGAAAGGCAAATCCAATCAAGGCAGGGCCATGAAAATCCGGGCAAAACAATTCAAGGCAAGGCAAATACAGGCAGGGCAAATCCAGGCAAGGACAATTCAGGTAAGACAAGGTTAGGCAAATCAAGGCAAGGTAAATTCAGGCAAATAAACTGAAATAAAGACAATGCAAATCGAGGCAAGACATAGCAAGGCAAATTATGGCAAGGCAAATCCATACATGACGAGGCATGGCAAATCAAGGCAAGGTAAATCCAGGCAAAACAATCAAGGTAAATCCAGGCAAAGGAAGTCCAGGGAAGGCAAGGCAATGCAAGGCAAGGCAATTCCAGATAAGGCAAATTCAGGGAAAGCAAGGCAAGGCCAAACCAGGTAAGGCAAATCGAGATAAGGGAAGAAAAGAAAAATCCAGGCAAGGCAAGACAATGCAAATATAGGCAAGAAAAATGCAGGCATGGTAAGGCAAGGCAAGAGAAAGCCAAGCAGGGCAAATTCAGGCAAGGCAAGGCAAATCCAAGCCAAAAAATGCAAGCATAGCAAATCCAGACAAAGAAGAAATGGCAAAACCAGGCATGGCAAATTCAGGCAAGGCAAGGCAAGGCAAGGGAAATCCAATGAATACAAGTCAATGCAAATCCAGGTAAGGCAAGGTAAGGCGAACCCAGCAAGGCAAATCCAGGCAAGGCAAGGCAAGGCAAATTCCCTAGGCAAATCCAGGCAAGAAATATATAGGCAAGACAAGGACAGACAAATACAGGAAAGGCAAATCAAGGCAAGGTAAGGCAAGGCAAATTCAGGCAAGGTAAATCCGGACAATGCCAGAAAAGGCAAATCCAGAGAGGGCAAATCCAGACAAGGCAATGCAAAAAAAATTCAGGCAAGGAAAATTAAGACAAAGCAAGGCAAGGCAAATCCAAGTAACGCAAATTCAGTCAAGGTAAGACAAGGCAAATCCAGGCAAGACAAATCAATGCAAAACAAGGAAAGGCAAATCCAGGCTTAGCAAATCCAGGCAAGGCCAGACAAGTCAAATCCACACAAGGAAAATCCAGGCAAGGCAAGGCAAGACAAATATAGGCAAGGCAAGTCAAGGCAAATTCAGGCAACACAGATACAGAAAAGATAAGGCGAGGCAACTCCAGGCAAGGCAAATTCAGGGAAGGTAAGGAAAATTCAGGCAATGCAAATCCAGCAAGGCAAAGCAAGGCAAATACAGGCAATGCAAATAAAGAAAGGCAAGGAAAGACAAACCCAGGCAAGGCAAATCCAGGCAATGCAAGGCAAATCCAGAAAATCTAAGGGAAGGCAAATTCAGGCAAGGCAATGCAAGGCAAATTCAGGCAAGGAAAGACAAGGCAAATCCAACAAAGGCAAATCCAGTCAAGGCAAGGAAACACAAATCCAGGAAAGGAAAGCCCAGTCAAGGTAAGGGAAGGCAGGGTAAATTCAGGCAAGGCAAATCCAGGCTAGGCAAAAAAAAATTCAGACAAGGAAAATATAGGCAAGACAAGAAAAGGCAAATGCAGAAAAGGCAAATCCAGGCAAGGCAAGGCAAGGCAAGGTAAGGAAAGGCAAATTCAGGCAAGAAAAACCCAGACAAGGCCAGAAAACGCAAATCCAGACAAGACAAATCCAGGCAAGGCAAGGCCAAATAAAATCAGGCAAAGAAAATCAAGACAAAGCAAGGCAAGGCAAATTTAGGCAATGTAAGGAGAGGTAAATCCAGGCAAGGCATATCATTGCAAAACAAGGAAAGGCAAATCCAGGCATGGCAAATCCAGGCAAGGAGAGACAAGGCAAATCCAGGCAAAGAAAATCAAGGAAAGGCAAATCCAGTCACAAAAATCCAGGCAAGGCCAGACAAGGCAAATCCCCACAAGGCAAATTATGGCAAGGTAAGACAAGGCAAGGCAAATCCAGGCAAGGCAAGCAAGGCAAATATAGGCAAGGCAAGGCAAACTCAGACAATGCAAATCCAGGAAAAATAAGGTGAGGCAACTCCAGGCAAGGCAAATTTAGGGAAGTTAAGAAAAATCAAGGCAATGCAAATACAGGCAAGGCAAGACATGGCAAGGCAAGGCAAGGCAAATAAAGGCAAGGCAAATAAAGAAAAACAAGGAAAGGCAAACCCAACAAGGCAAATACAGGCAATGCAAGGCAAGGCAAATCCAGGCAAGGCAAGGCAAGGCAAATCCAGGGAAGGTAAGGCAAGGAAAATCCAGGCAAGGCAACTCAAGGCAAATTCAGGCAAGGAAAGGCAAGACAAATCCAAGAAAGGCAAATCCTGTCAAAGCAAGGAAACACAAATCCAGGAAAGGGCATCCCAGGCAAGGTAAGGGAATTCAGGGTAAATTCAGGCAAGGCAAATCCAGGCAACGCAAGGAGAGAGCAATCCAGGTAAGGCATACTCACGGAAGGAAAGGCAAGGCAAATCCAGGCAAGGCAAGGGAAGGCAAAGCAAGGCAAGGAAGGGAAGGCAAACCCGGGAAAGGCAAACAGAGGAAAACCCAGACAAGACATATCCAATTAAGGCAGCGCCATGCAAATCCAGGCAAAACAAGGCAAGGCAAGGCAGATCCAGGCAAGGAAGTCATGACAAATAAAAGCAAAACAAATCCTGGAAAGGGAAGGCAAGGCAAATGCAGGCAAGACAAATCCAGGCTAGGCAAGGAAAATCCAGACAAGAAAAATATAAGCAAAACAAGAAAAGGCAAATGCAGGAAACGCAAATCCAGGCAAGAAAAGGCAAGGCAAACTCAGACAAGGCAAATCCAGGGAAAACCAGGAAAGGCAAATCCAGACATTGCAAATTCAGGCAGCGCAAATACAGTCAGTACCAGGAAAGCAAAATCCAGACAAGGCAAATCCAGGCAAGGGAAGGCAAAAGAAATCCAGGCAATGGAGATCAAGGCAAAGAAGAGAAGGCAAATCCAGGCAACGCAAATCCAGGCAAGGTAAGGTAAGGCAAATCCAGGAAGCTCAAATGCAGGTAAGGCAAGGCAAGGCAAATCAAGGCAAGGCAAGAAAAGGTAAATCCAAGAAAGTCAAATTCAGGCAAGGCAATGCAAAACAAATCCAGACAAGGCAAATCACTGTAAAGCAAGGAAAGACAAATACAGGCAAGGCAAGACAAGGCAAATCCAGGCAAAGCAAAGAAAGGAAAGGCAAATTCCAGAACGGAAATCCAGGCAAGACAAGGCACGGCAAATGCAGGCAAGCAAATCCAGTGAACCCAAGGCAAGACAAACCCAGGCAAGGCAAACCCAGAGAGTGCAAGGCAAGGCAAATCCAGGGAAGGCAAGGTAAGGCAAATCCAGGCTAGCCAAATCGTGAAAAGGCATGGCAAATCCAGCCAAGGCAAATTTATTGAAGGTAAATCCAGGCAAGTTAAAAAAAAGGCAAATCCAGGCAAGGCAAACTAAGGCAAATTCAGGCAAGGCAAGGCAAGGCAAATCAAGCCAACGCAAATTCAAGCAAAGCAATTCAAATATATGCTATGCAAAACGTGGAAAGGCAAATCCTGGAAAGGCAAATCCAAGCAAGGCAAGGAAAGGCAAATCAAGGCAAGGGAAATCCAGGAAAAACATGGCAAGTTAAATTCATGAAAGGTAAATTCAGGGAAGGCAAGAAATGGCAAATCCAGGCAAGGCCAATCCAGGCAAGGCAATGCAAGGCAAGGCAAATCCAGGGAAGGCAAGGGAAGGCAAAACCACTCAAGGAAATATCAGGCATGGTAAGGAAAAGAAAATCCAGGCAAGGCAAATATAGGCAAGGCAAGGAAAAGGATATACAGCAACGTAAATTCAGGAAATGTAAAGCAAGGCAAATCCACTCAAGGCATACCCATGGAAGGCAAATACAGGCAATGAAAGTCAAGGTAAATCCCGCCAAGGTAAATCCAGGTACAGCAACACAAAACAAATGCAGGCAAGGCAAACCCAGGCAAAGGAAATCCAGCAAAAGCAAGGCAAATCCAGCCATTGCAAATTCAGTCAAGGTAAGGCAAGGATAATCAAACAAGGCAAATTTAGGTAAGGCAAGAAAAGGGAAGTCCAGGCAAAGCAAATCCCGGCAAAGCAAGGAAATACAAAACCAGGCAAGGGAAGTCCAGGCAAGCCAAGATAAGGCAAATAGAGGCAAGGCAAGGCTAGACAAATTCAGACAAGGCAAGGCAAGGCAAATCAAAGTAAGTCAAATCCAGGCAAGGCAAGACAAGGTAAATCTAGGAAAATCAAATCCAGTTAAAGTAAGGCAAGGCAAGGAAATTTCATGCAAGGCAAGGCAAGGCAAATCCAGGCAATGCAAATCCAGGCAAGGTAAAGCGAGGCAAATACAGGCAACGCAAATTCAGGCAAGGCAAATTCAGGCAAGGCAAGGCAAATCCAGCAAGGAAAATATAGGCAAGACAAAAAAGGCAAAAAAAAATCGAGGCAAGGCAAGGCAAGGCAAATTCAAGAAAGGCAAGAAAGGCAAATGCAGGAAAGGCACATCAAGCAAGGCAAGGAAAGGCAAATCCTGGCAAGTCAAATCCTGGCAAAGCAAGGCAAATCCAGCCAAGGCAAATCCAGGCAAGGCAAAGGAAGGCAAATTAAGGGATGGAAAAGTACTGCAAATCCAGGCAAAGTGAATCCAGTCAAGGCAAGGCAAGACAAATCCAGGCTAGACAAAAAAAACCCAGGCAACGCAAATACAGGCAAGACAAAAAAAACCCAGGCAAGGCAAATCCAGGCAATGCAAAGTAAGGCAAATCCAGGGAAGGCAAACTCAGCAAGGCAAGGTGAGGCAAAACCGGGTATGTCAAATTCAGGCAGGGTAAGGCAAGGCAAATTGAGGCAAGACAAGAGAAGGCAAGGCAAATCCAGCTAAGGTAAGGCAAGGCAAATCCATGAAAGGCAAATCCAACCAAGGTATATCCAATCAAGGCATGAAAACACAAATCCAGGCAAGGCAAGCCCAGGCAAGGTAAGGCAAGGTTTGGTAAATCCAGGCAAAGCAAATCCAGGCAAGGCAAGGCAAGGCAAGAAAAATTTAGGCAAGACAAATTTAGAGAAGGAAAGGCAAGGCAAATCCAGGCAAAACAAATTCATTCAATGCAAGTCATGGCAAACCCAGGACGGCAAGGCAAGACAAACCCAGCCAAGGAAAAACAAATCAAGGCAAGGAAAGGCAAATACAGGCAAAACAAGGCAAGGCAAGGAAATACAGGCAAGGCAAGGCACGGCAAATCCAGGTAAAGCAAGGCAAGTCAAACCCAGCAAGGCAAATCCAGGCAAGGCAAGGCAAGGCAACGCAAATCCAGGTAAAGTAAGACAATCAAACCCAGTAAGGCAAATCCAGGCTAGGCAAGGCAAGGCAAGGCAAACCCCAGCAAGGCAAGTCAAGGCAAGTAAAAGAAAAACAAATCATGGAAAGGCAAGGCAAGGCAAATCCCAGCAAGGCAAATACAGAAAAGGCAAGACCAATGCAGGCAAAAAATACAGGCAAGACAAGAAAAGGCAAATACCAGAAAGGCAAATCCAATCAAGGCAAGGCAAACAAATTAAGGCAAGGCAAATTTAGGCAAATCCAGGCATGGCAAATCCAGGCAAGGCAAATACAGTCAATACCAGAAAAGGCAAATCCAGACCAGCAAATTCAGGCAAGGAAAGGATAAAGAAATCCACCCAAGGGAAATCAAGGCAAAGCAAAGCAAGGCAAATCCAGGCAAGGTAAGGCGAGGCTAATCCAGGCAAGGCAAATCCAGGCAAGGTAAGGCAAGGCAAACCCAGGCAATGCAATTCCAAGGCAAGGTAAGGAGGGAAAGATTCAGGCAAGGCAAATTAAGACAATTCAAGGCAAGCAAGTCAAATCAAGGCGTGGGAAATCGAGGCAAGGAAAGAAAAGACAAATCCAGGCAAGTCAAATCAAGGCGTGGGAAATCGAGACAAGGAAAGAAAAGACAAATCCAGGCAAGTCAAATCCAGGAAAGGCAAGGCAAGACAAATACAGGCAAGGCAAATAAAGCAATGCAAGGAAAGGCAAATAGAGGCAAGTCAAATTGTGACAAGGCAAGGCAAATCCATCCAAGGTAAATCCATCGAAGCCAGATCCAGGCAATGCAAAGAAAGGCAAATCCAGTCTAGTCAAATCAAGGCAAATCCAGGCAAGGCAAATCCAGTCAAGGCAAGGAAAGACAAATTCACACAATGCAAGGCAAGGCAAACCCAGGCAAGGAAAATCAAAGCAATGCACGGCAAGGAAAATTCAAGGAAGGCAAGACAGGCAAAGCCAGGCAAGGTAAATCCAGGCAAGGCAAAGTAAGGCAAATATAGGCAAGATAAATAAAGACAAGGCAAATAAAAGCAAAACAAATGAAGGAAAGAAAGGAAAGGCAAATTCAGGCAAGGCAAGTAAGGCCAATATAGGCAAGAAAAATTTAGGAAAGGCAAATAAAAGCAAAGCAAATGCAGGAAAGAAAAGGCAAGCCAAATCCCGTCAAGGCAAGGTAAATCCAGGCAAGGCAAGGCAAATCAAGGCAAATAAAATCCAGGCGAGGCAAGAAAAGGCAAATCAAGGCAAGGCTAATCCAGGCAAGGCAAGGCAAATACAGGCACGGAAAACATAGGCAAGACAAAAAGGCAAATACAGGAAAGACAAATGCAGGCAAGGCAAGGAAAGGCAAATTCAGGCAAGCAAATCCAGGCAAGGCAAGGCAAAAGAAATCCATGCAAGGGAAATGAGGGCAAAGCAAGGCAAGGCAAATTCAGGCAACGCAAATCCAGGCAGGTAAGGCGAGGCAAATCCAGGCAAGGCAAAAAAAGGCAAAACCAGGCAGGAAAAATCCAGGCAAGGCAAAGCAAAGAAAATCCAGGGAAGGCATATCCATAGAAGGCAAATACAGGCAATACAAGTCAAGGGAAATACCGGCAAGGTAAATCCAGCACAGCAATGCAGAAGAAATCCAGGCAAGACAAATCCAAACAAATTAAGGCAAGGCAAATGCAGCCAAGGAAAATTCAGGCAAGGGTACTCCAGCCAAGGCAAGGCAAAAAAAAAAAATTCAGGAATGCCAAATCCAGGCAAGGCAAGGCAAGGCAAATCAAACAGGGCCATTTCAGGCAAGGTAATCCAAGACAAATCCAGGCAAAACAAATGCAGGCAAAGGAAGGCAAGGCAAATTCCGGCAAGGTAAATCCAGGCAAAGCAAATCCAGCAAGGAAAATATAGGCAAGACAAAAAAAAGGCAAATACAGGAAAGGAAAATCCAGGCAAGACAAGGCATGGCACATTCAGGGAAGGTAAATCCAGGCAAGACCAGGAAAGGCAAATCCAGGCATGGCAAATCCAGGCAAGACAAATACAGTCAATACCAGGAAGGGCAAATCCAGACAAGACAAGACAAGAGAAATCCAGGCAAGGGAAATCAAGGCAAAGCAAGGCAACATAAATCCAGGAAACCCAAATCCAGGCAAGGTAAAACTAGGAAAATTCAGGCAAGGCAAATCCAGGCAAGGCAAGGCAAATCTAGACAATGCAAATCCGAGCAAGGTAAGACGAGGAAAATCTAGGCAAGGCAAAACAAAGCAAGGCAAGGCAAATCAAGGGAAGGCAAGGCAGTTCAAATCAAAGCAAGAAAAATAGGGGCAAGACAAGGCAAATCCAGGAAAGGAAAGGAAAGGCAAATACAGGCAAAGCAAATCAAGCAAGGCAAGAAAAGGCAAATCCAGGAAAGCCAAATCGTGACAAGGCAAGGCAAATCCAGCCACGGCAAATCCATCGAAGCAAAATTCAGGCAATACAAAGAAAGGCAAATTCACTCAAGGCAAAACGGAAAATCCAGGCCTGGCAAATCCAGTTAAGGCAAGGAAAGACAAATCCAGACAATACAAAAAAAGGCAAACCCAGGAAATGCAAATCGACACAATGCAAGGCAAGGCAAGTCCAGGGAAGGGAAGGCAAGGCAAATCCAGGAAAGGCAAATCCAGGCAAGGCAAAGTAAGGCAAATATAGGCAAGGCAAATCCAGGAAAGGCAAATAAAAACAAAACAAATCCAGGCTCGGCAAGGCAATGCAAATGAAGTCAAGGCTAATTCAGGCAAGGCATGGCACATCCAGCCAATGCAAATACAGTAAGTATAAGGCAGAGCAAATCCAGGCCAGGCAACACAAGGCACACCCAGGCAAGACAAGGCAAGGCAAACCCAGGCAAGGCAAATACAATCAAGGCAAGGCAAGACAAATGCAGGCAAGGCAATGCAAGGCAGCACAAATACAGGCAAGGCAAGGCAAGGCAAGGCAAGGCAAATCCGAACAATTCAAATTCAGGTAAGGCAAGTCAAGGCAAATCCAGAAAGGCAAATACAGGTAAGGCAAGGCAAGGCAAACCCAGGCAAAAAAAATCCAGGCAAGGAAAGGCAAGGCAAATCCAGGGAAGGAAAGGCATGGCAAAAAAATTAAAACAAATCCTGGAATGTCCAGGCAAGGCAAATGACAGCAAGGCAAATACAGGTAAGGCAAGGCAAACCCAGAAAAGAAAAATATAGGCAAGACAAGAAAAGGCAAATACAGGAAAGGCAAATCCAGGCAAGGCCAGGAAACGCAAATTTAGGCATGGCAAATTCAGGAAAGGCAAATACAGTCAATATCAGGCAAGGCAAATCCAGGCAAGGCAAATCCAGGCAAGGCAAAACAAAATAATTCCAGGCAAGGGAAAGCAAGGCAAGACAAATCCAGGCAAACAAATAAAAGCAGAACAAATCCAGAAAAGGAAGGCAAAGCAAATCTAGGCAAGGTAAATCCTGGTAAGACAAGGCAAATTTAGGCAAGGCAAGGCAAATTTAGGCAAGGCAAGGCAAATTTAGGCAAGGCAAGGCAATTCCAGGCAATAAATATCCAGGCAAGGCAAGGCAAGGGAAATCAACGCAAAGCTAATCCAGGCAAAACATGGCAATGCAAATTCAGGTAAGGTAAGGTGAGGCAAATCTAGGCAAGACAAATCCAGGCAAGGCAAGGCAAGTCAAATCCAGCCAAGGCAAATGCAGGCAAGTCAAACCATATCGAATCCAATCAAGGCAATTCCAGGTAAGGCAAAAAAAGACAAATCCAGGCAAGGCAAATCCAGGCAAGGCAAGGCAAAAGAAATACAACAAAGGCAAATCCAGACAAGGCAAACCAATTCAAATCTAAGAAAGGCAACTCCACATAAGGTAAGGCAATGAATACAAGTCAATGCAAATCCAGTCTAGAAAAGGCAAGGCAAATCCAGTTAAGGCAACGTCAGGCAAGGGAAATCCAGGAAAGGCAAGGTAAGGTAAGGCAAGGCAAGGCAAATCCAGACAAGGAAAATTAAGGGAACTCAAGGCAAGGCAAATCCATTCAAAACAAATCCAGACAAGGCAAGACAAGGCAAATCTAGGAAAGGCAAATCCAGGCAGAGCCAAGCAAGGCAAATTGAGGCAAGGCAAAGCAATTCAAATCCAAGCAAGAAAAATCCAGGCAAGGCAAGTCAAATTTAGGCAAGGCAAATCCAGGCAAGGCAAGGCAAGGCAAATCCAGGCAAAGCCAATCCAAGCAAAACAAAAAAAAAGGTAATTCCAGGCAAGGCACACCCTGGCAATGTAACGCAAGGAAAATTTAGGCAAGACCAATCCTGTCAAGGCCAATTCAGGCAAGGGAAATCCAGACAAGGCAAAGAAAGCAAATCCAGGCACAGCAAATACATTCAAGACAAGGCAAGGCAAATCCAAGGAAGGCAAATCCAGGCAAGGGAAAGCAAAACAAAGCCATACAAAGCAAAAGAAGGCAGAGCAAGGCAAGGCAAATCCAGACGAAGCAAATCCAGGCAAGGCAAGGCAAGATAAATCCATGAAAGGCAATCAAATCAAATCCAGCCAAAAAAAGTCAAGGCAAATCAAGGCAAAGCAAAGGAAGGCAAATCCAAGTAAGGCAAACCCAGGCAAGACAAGGCGATGCCAATCCAGGCCAGGCAAATCCAGGCAAGTCAAATCCAGGCAAGGCAAAGCAAGGCAAAGTAAATCAAGGCAAGGCAAATCTAGTCAGGAAAGGCAAGACAAATCCAGAGAACTCATATTCAGGCTAGGAAAGGCAAGAAAATTTGTGAAGGCAAATCCAGGCAATGCAAAGCATATCAAATTCAGTCAATTCAAATCCAGGTAAAGCAACAGGATGCAAATCCATGCAAGAAAAGAAAAGGAAAATTTAGGCAAGGCAAACCAAGGCAAGGTAAGGCAAGGCAAGATCAATCTGGACAAGGCAAATCCAGGCAAGGCAAGGCAAGTCAAACCAGGCAAGGCAAGGCAAGGCAAGGCAAATCCAGGCAAGGCAAAGCAAAGTAAATCAAGAAGAGGCCAATCCAGGCAAGGCAAATCCAGGAAAGGGAAGGCAACACAAATCCAGACAAGGCAAAACAAGGCTAATTTAGGCAGGGCAAATCGAACCAAGCAAAGGTAACGCAACTCCGGAAAAGGGAAATCCAGAGAAGAAAACGCACGACACATCCAGCAGAGACAAGGCAAGAAAATCCAGACAAGGGAAAGCGAGGCTAATTCTGGCAAGGCAAATCCAAGGAATGGAAGACAAAGAAAATCAAGGTAATGCAAATTCTGGCAAATTCAGGCAAGGAAAATTCAGGCAAGGCAAGACAAGGCCAGGCAGACCTAGTCAAGACAAATCCAGGCAAGGAAATGCAAAACAAACCCTGGAAACGCAAATTCAGGCAAAGCAAGGCAAGGCAAATTTAGTTAAGCCCAATCCAGGCAAAGTAAGACAAGGCAAATCAAGGCAAGTCAAGGAAAGGCAACTCAGGACAAGGAAAACGCAGACAAGGAAAGGCAAGGCACATCCAGAAAAGGCAAGGCAAGGCAAATTCAGTCAAAACAAAGGAAGTCAAATCCAGGCAAGGAAAATAAACGCAAGGCAAAAAAAAAAGACAAATTTAGGCCAGGCAAAGGAAGGCCAGGCAAATGCAGGCAAGGCAAATTCAGGCCAGGCAAGGCAAGGCAAAACCAGGCAAGGCAAATACCAAAAAGGTAAGGCAAGAAAAATTTGGGCATGGAAAATTAAGGCAAGGCAAGACAAAACAAATCCAGGCAAGGCAAGACAAGTCAAATCCCGGCAAGGCAAGGCAAGGCAAATCCAAATAAAGCAAGGCAAATCCAAATAAAGCAAGGCAAAGCCAATCCATGAAATGCAAATTCTGTCAAGGAAAGGCAAGGCAAATCCAGGCAAGGCAAATTTATACGAGGAAAGACAAATCCAGGCAAGGAAAATCAAGGCAAGACAAGGAAAGGCAAATCTAGGAAAGGCATATCCAGGCAAGGCATGGTAAGGGAAATCCAGGCAAGGGAAGGGAATTTAAAGTTATGCAAAGCAAATTCAGGGAAGGGAAGGCAAGGGAAATTCAGGCAAGTCAAATTGAAGCAAGGCAACGTAAGGCAAATCACATAAGGCAAATCCAGGCAGGGCAAGGCAAGGCAAACCCAGGCAAGGCAAATCCAGGCAAGGCAAAGCAAGGCAAGCGCAGTGAAGCCAAATCCAATAAAGGCAAGACAAGACAAATCCAGGCAAGGAAAGGAAAGGCAAATACAAGCAATGCAAATTCAGGTAAGGCAAGGCAAGGCAAATCCAGCCAAGGCAAGGCAAGGCAAATCCAGCCAAAGCAAGGCAAGGCAAATACACGCAAGAAAAGGTAAGGAAAATCCAAGTAAGGCAAATCTAGGCAACGCAAGGCAAGACAAATCCAGGCAAGGCAAGGCAAGAAGAATTCAGGCAGAAAATCCCGGCAAGGCAATGCGTGTCAAATCCAGGCAAGGCAAATCCAGGAAAGGCAAGGCAAGGAAAATAGAGCCAAGCTAAATCCAGAAATGTCAAACCAAGGAAAACGCAAGAAAGGCAAATCCAGATAAGGCAAAAAAAGGCAAATCCAGGCAAGGCAAAACCAGTTAAGAGAAGTCCAGGCAAGGCTATGAAAGTCAAATCAAGGCAAGGCAAATCAAGGCAAGGCAAGGAAAGGAAAATACAGGCAAGGAAAACCCAGCCAAATCAAAACGTGTCAAATCCAGTCAAGGCAAATCCAGGGAAGTCAAGAAAAGGCAAATCCAGGCAAGGCAAATCCAGGCAATTCAAGGCAAGGAAAATACAGCCAAAGCAAATCCAGGCAAAGAGAAGCAAGGCAAAGCCAAGAAAGGCAAATCAAAATAAGGCAAGGCAAGGCATATCGAGGCAAGGCAAATTCAGTCAAGGCAAGTCAAGGCAAGGCTAGGAAAGGCAAATTCAGGTGAGGCAAATAAAGGCAAGTGAAGGCAAGGTAAATGTACGCCAGGCCAATCTATTCACGGCAAGGGAAGCAATTCAAATCCAGGCAAGGCAAAGCAAGGCAAATCCAGACAAGGCAAATTCAGGCAAGTTAAATCTGTGCGAGGTAAGACAAATCCAGGCTAGAAAGATCCAGGCAAGGCAAGGTAAGGCAAATCCAGGCAAAGCGAGGCAAATCAAATCCAAGAAATGCAAATCCAGGGAAGGCAAGGCAAGGCAAGGCAAGGCAAATCCAGGCAAGGCAAATCCATGCAAGACAAGACAAATCCAGTCAAAGTAAATCCAGGCAAGACAAGGAAAGGCAAATCCAGGAAAAGCAAATCTAGGCAAGGTAAGGTAAGGCAAATCCAGGCAAGGCAAGACAATTCAAATCCAGTCAAGGCATATCCAGGCAAGGCAATCCAGGCTATTCAAATTCAACCAAGGCAATGTAAGGCAAATGCACGTAAGGCAAGGCAAGGCTAATCTAGGCAAAGAAAGGCTAGAAAAATCCAGGCAAGGAAAATCCCCACAATACAAGGATAGATAAATCCAGGAAAGGCAAGTCAAGGCCAGGCAAACCCAGGCAGTACAAATTCAGGCAAGGAAAGGCAATCAAAGGCAGGCAAGGGAAATTCAATCAAGGCAAAGCAAGGCAAATCCACACAAAGCAATCCAGGCAAGGCAAGGCAATTCCAGGTCAGACAAATCCAGGCAAGGGAAGCAAGGCAAAGCCAGGCAAGGCAAATTTAAAGAAGGCAAGGCATGGCAAATTTAGGCAAGTCAAGTCAAACCAAATCCAGCCAAGGCAAATCCATACAAGGCAAGGCAAGTCAAATCCAGGCAAGCAAATCCAAGCAAATCAAGGCAAGGCAAGGAAAAACCAGGTATGACAAATTCAGGCAAGACAAGGCAAGGCAAATCCAGACAAGAAAAGTCCAGGCAAGGCAAGGCAATGCAAATCCAAGAATGAGAAATCTAAGCAAAAAAAAATCCAGGCAACTCAAGGGAATACCAAACCACGCAATGCAATCCCAGGCAAGGGAAGGCAAAGCAAGAAAATTCTGGGCAAGGCAAACACAGGCACAACAAGGAAAAACAAATCCAGGCAAGGCAAATTCTTACAAGACAAATAAAGGCAAATCCGGGCAAAGAAAAGCAAGGAAAATCAGGCAAGGCATATTCAGGGAAGGTAAGGCAAGGCAAACCCAGGCAACACAAATCCTGTCAAGGCAAGGCAAATCAAATCCTGGCAAGCAAATCCAAGCAAAGCAAGGCAAGGCAAAACCAAGTATGACAAATCTAGGCAAGACAAGGCAAGGCAAATCCAAGAAAGGCAAATCTAAGTAAGGAAAATTCAGGCAAGGCATGGAAATACCAATCCACGCAATGCAAGCCCAGGCAAGGTAAGACAAGGCAAGAAAAATCCGTTCAAGAAAAATCAGGGCACGAAAAGGAAAAGCAAATTAGTGCAAGGCAAATCCTTACAAGGAAAAAGAAGGCAAATCTGGGCAAGGAAAGGTAAGAAAAATCCAGGCAAGGCATATTCAGGGAAGGCAAGGAATGGCAAACCCAAGCAAGGCAAACCCAGGCAAGGCAAATCTAGGCAAGGTAAGGCAAGACAAATGCAGGCAAGGCAATCCAATAAAGGCAAGACAAGGCAAATCCAGGAAAGGCAAGGCTTGGCAAATCCAGGCAAGAAAAGGCAAGGCAAATCCATGCAATGAAATCCCAGGTAATGCAAGGTAAGGCAAATCCAGGAAAGGCAAGGCAAGGCAAATTCAGGTTAGGAAAATCCAGGCAATGCAAGATAGCACTAATCCAAGCAAGGAATATTCAAGCAAGGCAACACAAGTCCAGGCATGTTTAGGAAAGACAAATCCAGGCAAGGCAAGGCAAGCAAAATATAGGCAAGGCAAATTCAGGCAAGGCAATTCGTGTCAAGTCCAGTCAAGACAAATCCAGGTAAAGCAAGGGAAGGCAAACCCAGGCAAGGCAAGGCAAGAGAAATCCAGGAAATACAAATCCAGGTAAGGCAAGACTTGGCATATCCAGACAAAGAAAGGCAAGGCTAATCCAGGCAATGTAAGGCAAGACAAATTTAAGCAAGGAAAATCCAGGCATGGCAATACAAGGCAATGCAGTCCAGGCAAGACAAATCCAGGCAAGGCAAGGCAAGGAAAATCCAGGCAAGGCAATGTGTGTCAAATCCAGTGAAGGAAAATCCAGATAAAGCAAGGAAAGGCAATTCCAGGTAAGGCAAATTCAAAGAAGGCAAGGCAAGAAAAATCAAGGCATGGCAAATTTAGGCAAGGCAAGGCAAAACAAATTCAGCGACGGCAAATCCAGGCAAGGAAAGCCAAGTCAAATCCAGGCAAGGCAAATCGAAGCAAAGCAAGGTAAGGCAAAACCAGGAATGACAAATCCAGGCAAGACAAGGCAACGCAAATCTTGGCAAGGCAAATCAAGGAAAGGCAAGGTAATGCAAATCCAAGAAAGGCAAATCTAAGCAAGGCAAATTCAGGCACGTCAAGAAAATACCAATCCACGCAATGCAAGGGAAGGCAAAGGAAGGGAAATTTGTGCAAAAAAATTTGGGCACGGCAAAGAAAAGCAAATCTTGGTAAGGCAAATTCTTACAAAAAACCAAGGCAAATCTGAGTAAGGAAAGGCAAGAAAATTTCACAGAGGCAAATCCAGACAGGGCAGGGCAAGGCAACACCAGGCAACGCAAATCCAGGCAAGGCAAGGCAAGAGAAAGGCAGTCAAGGCAAATCCAATAAAGACAAGACAAGGAAAATTCAGGAAAGGCTAGGCTTGGCCAATCCAGGCAAGGAAAACAAGACAAATCCAGGTAAGGCAAATCCAGGCAATGCAAGTCAAAACAAACCCAAGCATGGCAAATCGAGGAAAGGCAAGACAAGGGAAGGCAGTCTAGGAAAGACAAATCCAGGCAAGGCAAGGCAAGGAAAATCCAGGCAAAGCAAATCCAGACAAGGTAATGCGTGTCAAATCCAGTCAAGGAAAATACAGGTAAAGCAAGAAAAGGCCAATCCAGGCAAGGCAAATCCAGGAAAGGCAAGGCAAGGGAAATCGAGCAAAGGCAAATCAAGGCAAGGCGACCAAGGCACATGCAACAAAGGCAAATCCAAATAAGGAAAAACAAGGCAAATCCAGGGGAGGCAAATCCAGTTAAGGCAAGTCCAGGTAAGGCTAGGAAAGTCAAATCCAGGCAAAAAAATTTAAAGCAAGTCCAGGCAATTTAAATCCAGGCAAGGCAAGGCAAGAAAAATCCAGGCAAGGTAAATCAAGGCAAGGCAAAGCAAGATAAATTCAGGCAAGGCAAATCCAAACAAGGAAAGGGAAGGCAAATCAATGAGGGTCAAATCAAGGGAAGGCAAGCCAAACCAAGGCAAGATAAGGCAAGCCAAATCCAGGCAAGGCAAAACAAAACAAGGCAAGTCCAGGCAACTCAAATCCAGGCATGACAAGGTGAGGAAAATCCAGGAAGGCAAATCCTGGTAACGCAAAGCATGTTAAATCGAGTCTATTCAAATCCAAGTAAGGCAATAAAATGCAAATCTAGGCAAGGCAAATGCAGGCAAGGCAAGAAAAGGAAAACCCAGGTAAGGTAAGACAAGAAAAGGACAATCCAGGCAAGGCAAATCCAAGCAAGAAAAGACAAAGCAAATCCAGGCAATAAAAAATCCAGGCAAGGCAAAGCAAGGCAAATCCAGGCAATGAAAGTCAAGGCAAATCAAGGAAAAACCAATCAAGGCAAGTCAAATCAGGAAAAGTGAAGGCAAGAAAAATCCAGGTAAGGCAAGGCAAGGCAAATCTGAGAAAGAAAATGAAGGGCAGGAATGGCAAGGCAAATCCTGTCAAGGCAAATTCAGGCAAGTCAAGCCAAGGCAAATCCAGGCAAAGCAAGGGATGGCATATCCTGGCAAGGCAAGGAAAGGCAAATTCAAGAGAGAAAAATTCAGGCAAAGCAAAACAAGAAAAATGCAGGGGAGGGAAATCCATACCAGGCAAGGCAAGCAAATGCAAGCAAGACAAATTAAGACAATGCAAAACAAGGCCAATCCATTCAAGGAAAACCAAGGCAAATCTAAGCAAGTCAAATCCCGTCAAGACAAGGACAGACAAATACAGGAAAAACAAGCCCAGGCAAGGTGAGGCAAGGAAAGGCATATCAAGGAAAGGGAAATTCAGTCAAGGCAAGGCAAGACAAATCCAGACAAAAGAAAACCAGGTAAGGCAAGACAAGGAAAATTTAGGCAAGGCAAATCCATGCAAGGCAAGACAAATCCAGGCAAGGAAAATCCAGGCAAGACAAGGCAAATCCAGGAAAAGCAAAGCAAGGTAAATTCTGACAAGACAATTCCATGCAAGACAAGACAAATCCAGGGAAGGAAAATCCAGGCAAGACAAGGAAAGGCAAATCCAGAAAAAGCAAATCCAAGAAGGGCAAGGTAAGGCAAATTCAGGCAAGGCAAATTCAGATACGGCAAAACAAATCCAAAGAAGGCAAGGCAAATGCAGGCAAGGCAAAAAAAATCCAGGCAAAGAAAACCCAGGCAAGGAAAGACAAAGAAAATCCATGCAAAAAAATCCATGCAAAAAAATCCAGGCAAGGCAAAGCAAGGCAAATCCTGGCAAGGAAAGTCAAGGCAAATCTAGGAAACGCCAATCCAGGCAAGGCAAATCCAGGTAAGGTAACGCAAGGCAAATTCAGGTAAGGTAAGGCAAGGCAAGGCAAATACCAGACAGAAAATGAAGGGAAGGAAGAACAAGGCAAATTCATTCAAGACAAATCCAGGCAAGCCAAGCAAAGGCAAATCCAGGCAAAGCAAGGCAAAACATATTGTGGCAAGTCAAGAAAGGCAAATCCATGAAAGAAAAATGCAGGCAAAGCAAAACAAGGCAAATCCAGGAGTGGCAAATCCAGGACAGGCAAGGCAAGGCAAATTCAGGCAAGGCAAATTTAAGCAAGGCAAATTTAGACAAGGTAAAGCAAGGCAAATCCAGGCTATGGAAGGCAAGGAAAAACCAGGCAAGGCAAATCTAAAGAAGGGAAGGCAAGAGAAATCGAGGCATGAAAATTTAGGCCAGGCAAGGCAAAACAAATCCAAGCAAAGCAAATCCAGGCAAGGCAAGGCAAATCCAGGCAAAACCAGGCAAGGCAAATTCAGGCAAAACACTGCAAGAAAAATTCAGGCAAGTCAAAGAAATGCCAATACACACAATGCAAGCCCAGGCAAGGTAAATGAAGGCAAGGGAAATCTGGGCAAGACAAATCCAGAAATGGCAGGAAAAAGCAAATCCAGCAAGGCAAACCCTTACAAGGCAAAACACGGCAAATCCAGGAAAGGAAATGCAAGGAAAATACAGGCAAGGCAAGGCAAGGCAAACCTAGGTAAGGCAAATCCAGGCAGGGCAAGGCAAATCCAGGCAGGGGAAGGCAAGGCAAACCCAGGCAAGGCAAATTCAGTCAAGGCAAGGAAAAGCAAACGCAGGCAAGGCAAATCCAATAAAGGCAAGACAAGGCAAATGCAGAAAAGGCAAGGCTTGGCAAATCCAGGCAAGGAAAGGGAAGTTGAATCCAGGCAATGCAATTCCAGATAAGTAAAGGAAAGGCGAATCCAGGCAACTCAAGGCAAGCCAAATCCAGGAAAGGCAAATACAGGAACGCAAGGCAGGACAAATGAAATCAAGGCAAAACCAGGCATTGCAAGACAAGGCAAGGCAGTCCAGGCAAGACAAATCCAGGCAAGGCATGGCAAGAAAAATCCAGGCAAGGCAAATCCAGGTAAAGCAAAGAAAGGCAAATTCAGGCAAGGCAAGGCAAGGGAAATCAAGTCCAGGCAAATCAAGCAGGGCAAACCACGGCAAACGCAAGAAAGGCAAATCCAGATAAGGCAAGACAAGGAAAATCAAGGCAAGGCAAATCCGGTTAAGGCAAGTCTAGGTAAGGCAAGGAAAGTCAAATCCAAGCAAGGCAAACATGGCAAATCCAGATAAGGCAAGACAAGGTAAATGCAGGCAAGGCAAATCCAGTTAAGGCAAGTCTAGGTAAGGCAAGGAAAGTCAAATCCAGACAAGGCAAAGCAAGGCAAATTCAAAGAAGGCAAGGCAAAGCAAACACAGGCAATGAAAATCCTTGCAAGGCAAGGCAAATCCATGCAAGCCAAGGAAAGGCAAATCCAGGCAAGGCAAATTCTGGCAAGGCAATTTCATGCAAAACAAAACAAATCCAGGGAAGGAAAATCCAGGCAAGACAAGAATATGCAAATCCAGGAAAAGCATATCCAGGCAAGGCAAGGTAAGAAAAATTTAGGCAAGGCAAGGCAAATCAAATTCAGACAAGGCAAATCCAGAGAAGGCAAGGCAAGGCAAATCCAGGCAATTCAAATACAAGCAAGGCAATGTAAGTCAAATTCACGCAAGGCAAGGCAAGGCAAATCTTGGCAAGGAAAGGCAAGGAAAATCCAGGCAAGGCAAATCCCCACAAGACAAAAATAGGCAAATCCATGCAAGGCAAGGAAAGGCCAGGCAAATCCAGGCAAGGCAAATCCAGGCAAGAAAAGGCAAGGGAAAGCCAGGGCAAGGCAAATACAATTATGGCAAAGCAAAGCAAATCCAGGGAACAGAAGGTAAGGAAAATCCAGGTAAGGGCAATCCAGGCAAGACAAGGCGAGGCAATGCAAATCTAGGTAAGGCAAATTCAGGCAAGGAAAGGCAAGGCAAAGCCAGCCAAGGCAAATCCAAAGAAGGCAAGGCAAGAAAAATCCAGGCATGGCAAAATTAGGGAAGACACGGCAAATAATTCCAGGCAAGGCAAGGCAAGTCAAATCCAGGCAAGGAAAATCCAGGAAAAGCAAGGCGAGGCAAAACCACGTATACCAATCCAGGTAAGAGAAGGCAAGGCAAATAGAGGCAAGGGAAATTCAGGCAAGGCAAGGCAATGCAAACCCAGGAAAGGCAAATCTAAACAAGGCAAATCGAGGCAAGGCAAGAAAATACCAATCCACGAAATTTAAGCCCATGCAAGGTAAGTGAAACCAAGAAAATTCCAGGCAAGGCAAATACAGGCACAGGAAGGAAAAGCAAATCCAGGCAAGGAAAATCTTTACAAGGCAAAACAAGGCAAATGCGGGAAAGGAAAAGCAAGGAAAATCAAGGCAAGGCAAACTCAGGAAAGCAATGCAAGGCAAATCCAGGCAGGGCAAGGCAAATCCCGGTAAGGCAAGGCAAGGCAAACGCAGGCTAGGCAAATCCAATAAAGGAAGACAGGGCAAATCCAGGAAAAACAAGGCTTGGCAAATCTAGGCAAGCAAAGGCAAGGCAAATACAGAAAACGCAATTTCACTTAAGGCAAGGCAAGGCAAATCCAGGCAAGGAAAAGCAAGGCAAATCCAGGTAACACAAATCCAGGTACCGCAAGGCAAGTCAAATCCAAGCAAAGCAAATTCAGGCAAGTCAAGACAAGGCAAAAAGGTTCAGGAAAGACAAATCCAGGCAAGGCAAGGCAAGAAAATCCCAGGCAAAAAAAAATCCAGGCAAGGCAAATCCAGGAAAAACAATGTGTACCATATTCAATCATGGAAAATCCAGGTAAAGCAAGGAAAGCAAATCCAGGTAAAGCAAGAAAAGCAAATCCTGCCATGGCAAATCCAAGCAAGGCAAGGCAGGGAAATCGAGCCAAAGTAAATAAAGGCATATAAAAAGGCAAACCAAAGAAAGGTAAATGCAGATAAGGAAAGACAAGAAAAATCCAGGAAAGGCAAGTCCAAGCAAGGCAAGGAAAGTCAAATCCAGGCAAGGCAAGGCAAGGCAAATCCTGGCAAGGCAAATCCAAAGAAGGCAAGGCATAGCAAATCCTGGAAGTGCAAATCATGAAAAGGCAAGGCAAGGGAAATCCACACAAGGCAAGGATAGGCAAAGGAAATCCATGCAAGGCAAGGAAAGGCAAATCCAGGCAAGGCAAGAAAAAGGCAGGCAAATCCTGGCAAAAAAATTCCATGGAACACAAGACAAATCCAGAAAAAGAAAATCCAGACAACCCAAGGAAAGGCACATCCCGGAAAACCAAATCCCGGCAAGGAAGGTAAGGAAAATGCAGGCAAGGAAAGGAAATTCAAATCCAGGCAAGGAAAATCCAGAAAAGACAAGGCAAGGCAACTCCAGGCAATTCAAATTCAAGCAAGGCAATATAAGGCAAATCCACGCAAGGCAAGGCAAGGCAAATCTAAGCAAGGAAAGGCAAGGAAAATCCAGGCAAGGAAAATCCAGCCAAGGCAAGGCAAGGCCAGGCAAATTCAGGCAAGGCAATACAAGGCAAAACCAGGCAAGGCAAATCCAAATAAGGCAAGGCAAGAAAAATCTTGGCATGGCAAATTTAGTTAGGGCAAGGCAAAACAAATCCAGGCAAGGCAAATCCAGAAAAGGCAAGGCAAGGCAAATCCAGGAAAAGCAAGGAAAAGCAAAAACAGGTGTGACTAATTCAGGCAAGACAAGGCAAGGCAAAAAGAGGCAAGGAAAATTCAGGCAAGGAAAGAAAATGCAAACCAAAGAAAGGCGAATCTAAGCAAGGCAAATCCAGGAAAGGCAAGAAAATACCAATCCACGCAATGCAAGCCCAAGCAAGGTAAGTCAAGGCAAAAAAAATTAGAGCAAGGCAAATACAGGCATGGCAAGGAAAAGGAAATCCAGGCAAGGCAAATCCAGGAAAGGCATGGCAAGCCAAATCCAGGCAATTCAAATCCGGGAAAAGCAAGGCAAAGCAAAACCAGTTATGACTAATCCAGGCAAGACAATGCAAGGCAAATAGAGGCAAGGGAAATTCAGTCAAGGAAAGGCAATACAAACCCCAGAACAATAAATCTAAGCAAGGCAAATTCAGGCAAAGCAAGGAAATACAAATCCACGCACTGCAAGCCCACGCGAGGTAAGTCAAGGCAAGAAAAATCCGAGCAAGGCAAATACAGGCATGGCAAGAAAAAGCAAATCCAGACAAGGCAAATTCTTACAAGGCAAATCCGGGCAAGGAAAGGCAAGAAAAATTTAGGCAAGGCAAATTCAGGGAAGGCAATGCAAGGCAAACTCAGGCAAGGCAAATAAAACCCAGGCAAGGCAAATTTAGACAAGGCAAGACAAGGCAAACTCCGGCAAGGCAAATCCAATAAAGGCATGACAAAGCAAATGTAGGAAAGGCAAGGTTTGGCAAACTCAGGCAAGGAAAGGCAAGACAAATCCAGGCAACGCAATTCCAGGTAAGCAAGGCAAGGCAAATTCAGGCAAGTAAAGGCAAGGCAAATCCATGTAAGACAAATCCAGACATGGCAAGGCAAGGCAAATCCAAGAAAGGCAAATCAAGGCAAGTCAAGAGAAAGCAAGGCAAGACAAGGCAGGGCAGTCCAGGAAAGATAAATCCAAGCAAGGCAAGGGAAGAAAAACATAGGCAAGAAAAATTCAGTTAAGGCAAATCCCCGCAGGACAAAAGAAGGCAAATCCAGGCAAGGCAAGGCAAGACAAACCAAAGCCCGGAAAGGCAAATCCAATAAAGGCAAAGCAGGGCAGATCCAGGTAATGCAAGGCAAGGCAAATCCAAACAAGGGCAATTCAGGCAAGGCAAGACGAGACAATGTAAATCGAAGTAAGGAAAATCCAGGCAAAAGAAGGCAAGGCAAAACCAGGAAAGGCAAATCCAAAGAAGGTAAGGCAACAGAAATAAAGACATGGCAAATTTAGGGATTGCAAGGCAAAACAAATCCAGGCAAGGAAAATCCAGGAAAGGCAAGGCAAGTCAAATCCAGACAAGGCAAATCCAGGCAAAGCAAGGCAAGTCAAAACCAGGTATGAAAAATCTAGGCAAAACAAGGCAAGGCAGATAGAGGCAAGGAAAATTCTGGCACGGCATGGCAATGCAAATTTAAGAAAGGCAAATCTAAACAAGGCAAATCCAGGAGAAGCAAGAAAATACAAATCCATGCAATGCAAGCCAACGCAAGGTAAGTCAAGGAAAGAAAAATCCGGGTAAGGAAAATACAGGCATGGCAAGGAAAAGCAAATTCTGGCTAGGCAAACCCTTACAAGACAAAACAAGGCAAATCTGGGCAAGAAAAGGCAAGGAAAATCCAGGCAAGGCAAATTCAGGGAAAGCAAGGTAAGGCAAACCCAGGCAAGGCAAATCCAGGCAAGGCAAGGCAAGGCAAATTCTAGCAAGGCAAAGCAAATCCAGGCAATGCAAATTCTTGAAAGGCAAGGCAAGGCAAATCCATGCAAGGCAAAGAAAGGCAAATCCAGACAAGGCCAGGCAAAGGCAGGCAAGGCAAATCCAGGCAAGGGAAGGCAAGGCAAATACTGGCAAGGCAATTTTATGCAAGACAAGACAAAACCAGGGAAGGAACACCTAGACAAGACAAGGGAACACAAATCCAGGAAAAGCAAATACAGGCCAGGCAAGGTAAGAAAAATTCAGGCAAGGCAAGGCAATTCAAATCCAGGCAAGGCAAATCCAGGGAAGGAAAGGCAAGACAAATCCAGGCAATTCATATTCAAGAAAGGCAATGTAAGGCAAATCCACGCAAGACAAGGCAAGCCAAATATAGGCAAGACAAGGCAAGGAAAATTCAGGCAAGGCAAATCCCTGCAAGACACAAATAGGGAAAACTAACCAAGGCAAGGGAAGGCCAGGCACATCCATACAAGACAAGGCAAAGCAAAGTCAGGCAAGGCAAATCCAATCAAGGAAAAGCAAGGCAAATCCAGACAATGCAAGGGAAGGCAAATCCAGGCAAGAGCAATGCAGGCAAGGCAAGGCAAGGCAATGCATATCTAGGTAAGGCAAATCCAAGCAAGGGAAGGCAAGGCAAAACTAGGCAAGGTAAATTTAAAGAAAGCAAGGCAAAAAATGCAGGCAAGGCAAATCCAGGCAAGGCAAGGCAAGACAAGGCAAGGCAAACCCAGGAAAGGCAAATCCAATAAAGGCAAGACAAGGCAAATTCAGGAAAGGCATGTCTTGGCAAATCCAGGCAAGGAAACGCAAGAAATATTCAGGCAATGTAATTCCAGGTAAGGCAAAGCAAGGCAAATCCAGGCAACGCAAGGCAAGTCAAATCCAGGCAAGGGAAATCAGGCAAGACAAGGCAATGCAATGCAAATTTAGGTAAAGCAAATCCAGGCAAGGCAAATCCAAAGAAGGCAAGGCAAGAAAAATCCAGGCATCGCAAATTTAGGGAAGACGAGGCAATACAAATCCAGGCAAAGCAAATTCAGACAAGGCAAGTCAAGTCAAATCGAGGCAAGGCAAAACCAGATATGACAAATCCAGGCAAGACAACACAAGGGAAATAGAGGCAAGGGAAATTCAGGAAAGGCAAGGCAATGCAGTCCCAAGAAAGGCAAATATAAGCAAGGCAAATCCAGGCAAGGCAAGAAAATACCAATACACGTAATGAAAGCCCACGCAAGGTAAGTCAAGGCAAAAGAAATCCGGACAAGGAAAATACAGGCACAGCAAAAAAAAGCAAATCCAGGCAAAGCAAATCCTTACTAGGCAAAACAAGGCAAATCCAAGCTAGGAAAAGCAAGGAAAATCCATGTAAAACAAATTCAGTGAAGGAAAGGGAAGGCAAATCCAGGCAAGGCAAGGCAATGCAAATCCAGGCAATGCAAACCCTGGCAAGGAAGTCAAATCATGGCAAATCCACGCAAGGCAAGGAAAAACAAATCCAGGCAATGCAAGGCAAGGCCATGCAAATGCAGGGAAGGCAAATCAAGGCAAGGCAAATCCAGGCAAGGTAAGGCAAGGCAAATCCTTACAAGGCAATTCCATGCAAGATAAGACAAATCTAGGGAAGAAAAATCCAGGCAAGGCAAGGAAAGGCAAATCCAGGAAAAGTAAATGCAGGCAAGGCAAGGTAAGGAAAATTCAGGCAAGACAAGGCATATCAAATCCAGGCATGGAAAATTCAAGCAAGGCAATGAAAAAAAAAATCCACGGAAGGCAAGGCAAGAAAAATCCAGGCAAAATAATAAAATACCAATCCATGCAAAGCAAGCCACACAAGGTAAGTCAAGGCAAGAAATATCCAGCAAGGCAAATACAGGCACGGCAAGGAAAAGCAAATCCAGGCAGGGCAAATTCTTAAAATGCAAAACAAGGCAAATCTGGGCAAGGAAAGGCAAAGAAAATCCAGGGAAGTCAAGTTAAGACAGATCCAGGCAAGGGAAATTCAGAAAGGGCAAGACAAGGCAAACCCAAGCAAGGCAAAGCAAGGCAAATTTAATAAAGGCAAGAAAAGGCAAATCCAGGAAGGGCAAGACTTGGCAACTCCTGGCAAGGAAAGGCAAGGAAAATCTAGGCAACGCAATTCCAAGTATGACTAATCCAGGCAAGACAAGGCAAGGCAAATAGAGGCAAGGTAAATTCAGGCAAGGCAAGGCCATGCAAACACAAGAAAGGCAAATCTAAGTAAGGCAAATTCAGGCAAGGCAGGAAAATACCAATCCACGCAATGCCAGCCCACGCAAGGTAAGTCAAGGCAAGAAAAATATGGGCAAGACAAATATAGGCACAGCAAGAAAAAGCAAATCCAGGCAAGGCAAATTTCTACAAGGCAAAACAAGGCAAATCCTGGCAAGGAAAGGCAAGGCAAGGAAAGTCAAATTCAGGCAAGTCAAACAAGGCAAATCATGGCAAGGAAAATGCAAAGAAGGCAAGGCAAAGCAAATCCAGACCATGAAAATCCTAGAAAGGCAAGGCAAGGCAAGGCAAATCCACGAAAGGCAAGTAAAGGAAAATCCAGACAAGTCAAAGCAAATCCAGGTAAGGCAAAGCAAGGCAAATCCTGGCAAGGCAATTCGATGAAAGACAAGACAAATCCAGGGAAGGAAAATCCAGCCAAGACAATAAAAGACAAATCCAGGAAAAGCAAATCCAGACAAACCCAGGTAAGAAAAAATCAGGCGAGGAAAGGAAATTCAAATCCAGGCAGGTCAAATCCAGGGAAGGCAGGGCAAGGCAAATCCAGTCAATTCAAATTAAAGCAAGGCAATGTAAGGCAAATCCACGCAAGGCAAGAGAAGGCAAATCCAGGCAAGCAAAGGCAATGCAAACACAGATAAGACAAATCCAGTCCAGGCCAGGCAAGACAAATCCAACCAAGGCAAATCCAGGGAAGGCAAGAGGAAGCAAGGCAGTTCAGGCAAGTAAAATTCAGGCAAGACAATGCGTGTTAAGTTTAGTCAAGGCAAATCCAGGTAAAACAAAAAAAAGGCAAATACTGGCAAGGCAAATTCAGGCAAGTCAAGGCAAAGGAAATCGAGCCAAGGCAAATCAAGGCAAACGCCAGAAAGAAAATCAGGATAAGGCAAGACAAAGAAAATCCAGACAAAGCAAATCCAGTTAAGGCAAGTCCAGGCAAGGCAAAGGAAGGCAAATCCTGGCAAGGCAAATGCAAAGAAGGCAAGGGAAAGCAAATCCTGGCCACGCAAATCCTGACAAGGCAAGGTAAGGCAAATTCAAGCAAGGCAAAAAAAGGCAAATCCAGGCAATACAAGACAAGGCAAGGCAAATGCAGGCAACGCAAATCCAGGCAAAGCAAGGCAAGGCAAATCCTGGCAAGGCAATTCCATGCAAGACAAGACAAATCCAGGGAAGGAAAATCCAGACAAGGCAAGAAAAGGAAAACAAATTCAGGCAAGTCAAGGTAAAGAAAATTCAGGCAAGGAAAGGCAGATTAAATTCAGGAAAGGCAAATCCAGGGAAGGCAAGTCAAGGCAAATCCAGGCAGCTCAAAATCAAGTAAGGCAATGTAAGGAAAATCCATGGAAGGCAAGGCAAAGCGTATCTAGGCAAGGCAAGGAAAGGAAAATCCTGGCAAGACAAATCCAGGGAAGGCAAGGCATGGCAAAACAAAGCCAGGCAAGGCCAATCCAATCTAGTCAAAGCAAGGCAAATCCAGTCAATGCAAGGTAAGGCAAATCCAGGCAAGGGCAATCCAGGGAACGCAAGGCAAGGCAATGCAAATCTAGGTAAGGCAAATTCAGGAAAGGAAAGGAAAGGCAAAACCAGGCAAGGCAAATCCAAAGAAGAAAAGGCAAAAAAAATCCAGGCATGGCAAATTTAGGGAAGGCAAGGCAAAACAAATCTAGGCAAGTCAAATCCAGACAAGGCAAGGCAATTCAAATCCAGGCATGGCAAATCCAGGCAAAACAAGGCAAGGCAAAACCAAGTATGACAAATCTAGGCAAGACAAGGCAAGCCAAATCCAAGAAAGGCAAATTCCGGAAAGGCAAGACAACGCAAGGCAGCCCAGGCAAGTCAAATCCAGGCAAAACAAGGCAAGGAATATCCAGGCAACCCAACGCGTGTCAAATCCAGTCAAGGCAAATCCAGGTAAAGCAAGGAAAGTCAAATCCAGGCAAGGGATGGTAAGGGAAATCGAGCCAAGGCAAATCAAGGCAAGGCAAACCAAGGCAAACGCCAGAAGGGAAATCCAGATAAGGCAAGACAAGGAAAATCCAGGCAAGGCAAATCCTGTTAAGGCAAGTCCAGGCAAGGCAAGGCAAGGCAAATACAAAGAATGCAAGGCAAAGCAAACACAGGCAATAAAAATCCTGGCAAGGCAAGACAAGGGAAGGCAAATCTACACAAGGCAAGGAAAGGAAAATCTAGGCAAGGCCAGACAAATGCAGACATGTCAAATCCCGGCAAGGCAAATCCGGGCAAAGCAAGGCAAGGAAAAACTAGGTATGACAAACACAGTCAAGACTAGGCAAGGCAAATAGAGGCAAGGCAAATCCAGGCAAGGACAGGACAGGCAAATCCTGGCAAGGCAATTCCAAGAACGACAAGACAAATTCAGGGAAGGAAAATCCAGGCAGGACAGGGAACGACAAATCCAGGAAAGGCAAATCCATGCAAGGCAAGGTAAGGAAAATTCAGGCAAGGCAAGGCAATTCAAATCCAGGCAAGGAAAATCCAGGGAAGGCAAGGCAAGACAAATCCAGGCATTTAAAATTCAAGCAAGGCAATGTAAGGCTAATCCAGACAAGGCAAGGCAAGGTAAATCCAAGCAAGGCACAGCAAGAAAAAAACAGGCAAGGCAAATCCCCACAAGACAAAAATAGGCAATTCCCAGCAAGACAAGGCAAGGTCAGACAAATCAAGGTAAGGAAAATCCAGGCAATGGAAGGCAAGGCAAGGCAAATCCAATCAAGACAAAGCAAGGCAAATCCAGACAAGGCAATGCAAACCTAGGTAAGGCAAATCCAGGCAAGGGAAGGCAAGGCAAAACCAGACAAGGCAAATCCAAAGAAGGCAAGGCAGGAAAAACTCAGGCAAGACAAATTTAGGGAAGTCAAGGCAAAACAAATTTAGGCAAGGCAAATCCAGGCAAGGCAAGACAAGACAAATACAGGCAAGGCAAATGCAGGCAAAGCAAGGCAAGACAAATCCAGGTATGACAAATCCAGGCAAGGCAACTCAAGGCAAATAGAGGCAAGGGAAATTCAGGCAAGGCAAGGAAATGCAAACCCAAGAAAGGCAAATCTAAGCAAGGCAAATCCAGGCAAGAAAAGAAAATACCAATCCTCGCAATGCAAGCACACGCAAGGTAAGTCAAGGCAAGGAAAATCCGGGATGGCAAATACAGGCAGGGCAAGAAAAAACAAATCCAGGCAAAGCAAATCCTTACAAGAAGAAACAAGGCAAATCCGGGAAAGGAAAGGCAATGAAAATCCAGGCAACGCAATTACAGGTAAGGCAAGTTAAGGCAAATCCAGGCAATGAAAGTCAAGGCAAATCCAGGCAACGGAAGGCAAGACAAATCCAAGCAAGGCAAATCCAGTCAAGGCAAGACGAGGCAAGGCAGTCCAGCCAAGACAAATCCAGGCAAGATAAGGCAAAAAAAAAATCCAGGCAAGGAAAATATAGGCAAGGCAATGCTTGTCAAATCCAGTCAAGGCAAATCCAGGTAAAGCAAGGAAAGGCAAATCCAGGCAAGGCAAGTCAAGGGAAATCGAGCCAAGGCAAATCAAGGCAACACAAACCAAGGCAAACGCCAGAAAAATCCAGATAAGGCAAGACAAGGAAAACCCAGGCAAGGCAAATTCGGTTAAGGCAAGTCTAGGTAAGGCAAGGAAAGTCAAATCCAGGCAAGACAAGGCAAGGCAAATCCAAAGAAGAAAAGGCAAAGCAAATCCAGGCAATGCAAATCCTGGCAAGGCAAGGCAAATCCATGCAATTCAAGGAAAGGCAAATCCAGGCAAGGCAAGACAAGGCAAATTCAGGCAAGAAAAGGCAATGAAAATTCAGGCAAGGTAAATTCAGGGAAAGCAAGGCAAGCAAACCCTGGCAAGGCAAATCCAGGCAGGGCTAGGCAAGGCAAACCTAGGCAAGGCAAATCCAGGTAAGGCAAGGCAAGAAAAACACAGGCAAGGCAAATCCAATAAAGGCAAGACAAGGCAAATCAAGGGAAGGGAAGGCAAGGCAATTCCAGGCAAGGAAAGGCAATGCCATTCCAGTTAAGGCAAGGCAAGCCAATTCCAGGCAAGGCAAGGCAAGGTAGTACCAGGCAAGGCAAAGGAAGGCAAGGCAAGGCAAAGGAAGGCGAGGCAAGGCAATGCAATTCCAGGGAAGGCAAAGCAAGGTAATTCCAGGCAAGGCAATTAAGCAATTACAGGAAACACAAGGCAAGGCAATCCCAGAGAAGGCTAGGTAAGGCAACTCCAGAAAAGGCACGGCAATTTAATTCCAGGCAAGGTAAAACAAAGCAAGCCATGGGAAGCCAAAACAATTCCAGGCAAGGCAAGGCAAAGCAATTCCAAGCAAGGCAGGTTAAGGCAATTCCAACCAGGCAATGAAAGGCAAGGCAATTACAAGCAACGCAATTTTAGGCAAGACATGGCAAGGCAATTTTCGGTAAGGAAAGGCAAGTCAATTCGAGGCAAGGCAAGGCAATTCAATTACAGTAAAGGCAAGGCCAGGCAATTCCAGGCAAGGCAAAACTAGGCAATTCCAGGCAAGGCAAAACAAGGAAATTTCAGGCAAGGCAAATCCAGGAAAGGTAATGCAAGGGAATTACAGGCAAGGCAAGGAAAGACAATTTTAGACAATGCAAGTTATGCAATTTCAGAAAAGGCTAGGCAAGGCAAGGTAAGGCAGTTCAAGGCAAGTCAAGTCAAGGCAATTTTAGGCAAGGCAATTCCAGGGAAGAAAAAAGAAGGCAATTACAGGCAAGACAAGGCAAGATAACTCAAGGCAAGCCAAATCAAGGAAATTACAGGCAAGGCAAAGGAAGGAAATTGCAGGCAAAACAAGGCAAGTCAATTTCAGGCATGGTAAGGCCAAGCAAGCCCAAGCAAGACAAAACAATTCCAAGCATGGCAAAGCAGGGCAATTCCAGTCAAGGCAAGGCAAGACAAGGTAAGTCCAAGCAAGGAAAGGCAATTCCAGGAAAGGTAAGGCAAGGCCAGGCAATTCTAGATAAAGCAAGGCATGGCAAGAAAAGGCTAGGCAAGGTAATTTCAGGCAAGACAAGGTAAGGCAATTCCAGGCAAGGCCAGGAAATTCCAGGCAAGGCAATTTCAGGCAAGGCAAAAGAAGGCAATTCCAGGCAAGTCAAGGCAATTCTAGACAAGGCAAGGCAATTGCAAGCAACACATTTACAGACAAGGCAAGACAATTCCAGGCATGGCAATTCCAGGCAAGATAAGGGAAGGCAACTCAATGCAAGGCCAGGCAAGACAAGTCAAGGCAATGCCAGGCAAGGCAAGGCAATGCACTTCCAGGCAAAGGATAAAAAGGCAAGAAAATTCCAGGCAATGCAAGGCAAGGAAATTCTGAGCATGGCAAGGCAAGGCAAATCCAGGAACGAAAAGGCAAGGCAAGGAAAGGTAAGGCAATTCCAGTCAAGGCAATCAAGGTGAGACAATTCCTTGCAAGGCAAGACAAGGCAATTTCAGGCAAGGCAAGGCAAGACAAGGCAATTCCAAACAATTCCAGGCAAGGTAAGGCAATTCCAGGAAGGCAAGGCAAGGCACTTCCAGGCAAGACAATTCCACTTAATTCCAGGCAAGGTAATTCCAGGCATTCCAGGCAAGGCAATTTAAAAAATTTCTGGCAAGGCAATTCCAGGCAATTGCAGGCAAGGCAATTTCAGGCACTGCAATTTTTGGCAATTCCAGGCAAGGCAATTTCAGGCCAGGCAATTTCAGGCAAGGCAATTCCAGGCAAGGCAATTTCAGTCCAGGCAATTCCAGGAAAGGCAATTCCAGACAAGGCAATTTCAGGAAAGGCAAATCCTGGAAAAGCAATTCCAAACATATTCAGAAAGGAAATTTCTGGCAAGAAAATTTCAAGGAATTCCATGCCACTCAATTCCAGAAAATTTTAGGCAAGGCAATTTCAGGCAAGGCACTGCCAGGCAAGAAAATTTTTCCAGGCAAGTTTGTGCCAGGCAAGGCAATTATTCCAGGAAAGGCAAGAAAAGGCAAGGCACTTCCAGGCAATTCAAGACTTTGCCTTGCCTTGCTTAGATTTGCCTTGCATTGCTTACAAGGATTTGCCTTGCCTGGATTTGCCTTGTCTTCCCATGCGTGGATTTTTTTATACCTGGATTTCCCTTCCCTAGCAGTGCCTGGATTTCTTTGACTGGATTTGCCTTGCCTGGATATTCCCCTTGCCATGCCTTACCTGGATTTGCCTTGCCTGGATTTGACTTGCGTTGCCTTGCCTAAATATACCTTGTCTGGATTTACCTTGCCTTGTCTTGCCGGAATTTGTCTCACATCAATTTGCCTTGCCTTGCTTTGACTGTATTTGCCTTGCCTGGATTTGCGTTGCCTTGCCTTGCCTTGCCTGGATTTGCCTTGTCAGGATTTGCCTTGCACTGCTTTGCCTGGATTGTCCTGCCTTGCCTTGATTGGGTTTCTTTTCATTGTATTTGCCTTGCTCTGCCTTGTCTTGCCTGTATTTACGTTGCCTGGATTTGCCTTCCCTTTGCTTGGCTTGATTCTATTTGCATGGATTTGCCTTGCCTGAATTTTCCCTGCCTCGATTTGCCTTGTCTGAATTCGCCTTGCCTTGATTTGACTTGTTTTGCCTTGCCTAAATATGCCTTGCCTCGATTTACCTTGCCTTGTCCTGCCTGAATTTGCCTGACCTGGATTTGCCTTGTCTTGCCTTGCCTGAATTTGCCTTGTCTTCATTTGTATTGCCTTGCCTTCTATAAATTGGACCTGCCTGGGTTTGACTTGGATTGACCTGTCTGGATTTGCCTTGTCTAAATTTGCCTTGCCTTGCTTTGCCTGGATTTGCCTTGCCTTGCTTTGACTGGATTTGCCTAGCCTGGATTTGCCTTACCTTGCTTTGCCTGGATTTGCGTTGCCTCTATTTGCCTTGCCTTGCATTGCCTGAATTTGCCTTGCTAGTATTTGCCTTGCATTTCTTTGCCTGGAATTGACTTGCCTTGCATTTCCTGGGTTTGCCTTGCCTATATTTGTTTTGCCTTGCCTTGCCATCCCTGGATTTGCCTTGCCTGGATTTACCCTGACACGTCTTGCTTGGATTTGCCTTGCCTTACTTTGCTTGGATTTGTCTTGCCCTGGTATTTCTTTTCTTGCCTTGGCTGGATTTTTCTTGCCTGGATATCCCTTGCCTTGCATTGCACGGATTTGCCTTGCATTGGTTTGCCTGGATTTGCCTTGCCTTGCCTTGCCTTGCCTTGTCTTGCATAAATTTGCGTTGCCTAAAATTGTCTTGCTTTGTTTTGCCTGGATTTAGCTTGCTTGAATTTGCCTTGCCTTGTCCGGATCTACCTTACATTGCCTCACGTAGATTTGCCTTGCCTCGATTTCCCTCGCCTGGATTTGTTTTGCCTTACCTTGCCTGGATTTGCTTTGCCCGGATTTGCCTTGCTTTGCTTGGATTTGCTTATCCTGGATTTGCCTTGTCTTGCCTGAATTTGACTGTCTTACATTTGCCTTGCCTTTCCTTGCCTGACCTTGCCTCAATTTATCTTGCCTTGTCTTCTCTTGCATCGATACACCTTGCCTGGATTTTCCTTGCATTGTTTTGCTTGGATGCAACTTGCCTGGATTTGCTTCGCCTTGCCTTGATTGGTTTGCCTTGCATAGTGTTGCCTTGCCTTGCTTTTGCCTTGCCTGCGTTTGCCTTGGCTGGTCTTGCCTGGATTTTCCTTGTCTTTCATTCCTTTCCTTGCCTTCCCTGAATTTGCCTTGCCTTGCTTTACCTCACCTTGCCTGGATTGGCCTTGCTTCGTCTTGCCTTTCCTTGCCTGGATTTTCCTTTTTTTCCTTTTCTTTCCTTGCCTTTCCATGCCTTTCCTGGATTTGTTTGATTTGCCTTTGCTAAATTTGATTCGCCTTTCCTTGCCTGGATTTGTCTTGCTTAAATTTGTCTTGCCTGATTTTTCCTGGGTTTGCCTTACCTGGATTTGCCTTGCCTTGCCTTTCTTGGTTTTGCTTTGACTTGCCATGCCATTTTTTGCCTGGATTTGCCTTGTTTTGTCTTTCCTTGCCTTGCCTTACCTGAATTTGTCTTGTTGGATTTGCCTTGCCTTGCCTTGCCTTGCCTGAATTTGCCTAGCCTGGATTTGCTTTGTCTTGCTCCGCCTGAATTTGCCTTGCCTGGATTTGCCTTGCCTCGCCTTGTCTTGCCTTACCTGCCAGAATTTGCCTTACCTGGATTTACCTTGCCTTGGTTTGCCTAGATTTGCCTTTTAAGGTAAATCACCTTTCGAGGCGTTGCTTGGATTTGCCTTGCCCAGATTTGCCTTGCGTTATCTTGCCTGGATTTGTCTTCCCTGGATATTTCTTTCCTAGCCTGGCTGGATTTGCCGTGCCTGGATTTGCCTTGCCTTGCATTGCCTGGATTTGCCTTCCCTGGATTCGCCTCGCCTTGATTAGTCTTGCATGAATTTGCCTTGCCTTGCCTTGCCATGTATGGATTTGCTTTGCCTTGATTTGTCTTGCCTTGCCTTGCCTAGATTTAGCTTGCTTGGATTTGCCTTGCCTTGCCTTGCCTTGCCTGGATTTTCCTTGCTTTTCCTTCCCTGTATTTGCCTTGCCTTTCCTTGCCTGGATTTTCCTTGCCCCTAGTTTCCTAGCTTTCCCTTGCCTAGATTTGCCTTTCCTTTTCTTCCCTGTATTTGCCTTGTCTTTCCTTGCCTGGATTTGCCTTGCCCCTAGTTTCCTAGCCTTGACTTGCCTAGATTTGCCCTTGCTAAATTCGACTTGCTTTGCCTTGCCTAGATTTGCCTTGCCTTGCCTTGCCTAAATTTGCCTTGCCTTACCTTGCCTGAATTTGCCTTGCCTTGCCTTGCATGAATTTGCCTTACCTGGATTTGCTTGTCTTTGCTTTTTCAGGATTTCTCTTGCCTGTATTTACCTTCCGTTGCCTTGTTTGGATTTGGGTTGCCAGGATTTGTCTTGCTTTGTTTTGCCCATATATGCATTGCCTTGCCTTGTTTGTATTTGCCTTGCCTAAATTTGCCTTGCCTTAGCTTTCCTGGACTTGCCTTTCCTGGATTCGCCTTTCCTTTCCTTGACTGAAGTTTCTTTGCCTTGATTTGCCTTTCCTTGCCTTGCATGGATTTTACTTGCTTGGGTTTGCCTTGCCTTGCCTTGCCTTGCCTGGATTTGTTCTGCCAAAATTAAACTTGCCTTGCTTTGCCTGAATTTGCCTTGCTAGGATTTGCCTACCCTTGCCTTGCCTGAAATTGCCTTGCCTGAATTTGTCTTGCTTTGCCTTTTCTGGATTTGTCTTTTTTTTGCCTTGCCTTGTTATGACTGGATTTGCCTTGCCTTACCTTGCCTTGCCTTGCCTTGCCTTGCCTTGCCTTGCCTTGCCTTGCCTTGCCTTGCCTTGCCTTGCCTGGATTTGCCTGGCCTTACCTTCCTTGTTTTGCCTGGATTTGTGTTGCCTTGCCTTGCCTGGATTTGCCTTTTTTGGCTTCCCTGGATTTGCCCTGTCGGAATTGGCCTTTTTTTTCATACCTGAATTTGTGTTTTTTAGATTTGCCTTTCCTTTCTTTGCCTGGATTCTCTTTGCCTGGATTTGCCTTTCCTTGCCTTGCCTTGATTTGCTTTGCATTGTCCTGCCTGGATTTCCCTTTCCTTTCCTTGCCTAGATGTGCCTTGCATTGCCTTGCCTTCCCTTGCATAGATTTGCCTTACCTTGACTTGTCTTGCTTTTCGTTGCCTTGCCTGGATTTGCGTTTTCATGCCATGCCTATACTTGCTTTGCAAGAATTTGCCTTGCCTTATTTTGCCAGGATTTGACTTGCCTGGATTTGTTTTGCCTTATTGTGCCTAAATTCTCCTTACTAGGATTATTGTTGCCTGAATTTCCCTTGCATTTTTTCGCCTGTATTTGCCTTGCCTGAATTTGTTTTTCCTTGCCTTGCCTGGATTTGCCTTTCCTGGATTTGCCTTGACTTGCCTTGCTGGGATTTGCCTTGCCTGGATTTGCCTGGAGTTACCTTGCCTGAATTTGCTTTTCCTTGCCTTCCCTGTATTTGCTTTTCCTTACCTTCCGTGAATTTGCCTTGTGTGAATTTGCCTTTCCTTTTCTTGCTTGGATTTGCCTTGCCTATGTTTGCCTTTCCTTTCCTTGCTTAGGTTTGCCTTGCCTTGCCTCGCCTTGCCTTGCTTGGAATTGCCTCGACTTGCCTTGCCTGGATTTCCTTTGTCTGGATTTGCCTTTCCATCCCTTGCCTTGCCTTGCAATGTCTACAGTGACCTTGCCTGTATTTGCTTTGCCTTACCTTCCCCAGATTAGCCATGCCTGAATTTGCCTTGTCTTGCTTTGCCTGGATTTATTTTGCCTTGCCTTTTTTGGATTTGCCTTGCCTTCCCTTGCTTTGCCTTTCCTTCCCTGTATTTGCCTTGCCTGGATTTGTTTTGCCTTGCCTTGTCTGGTTTTGCCTTGCTTGAATATGTCTTGCCTTGCCCGGACTGGATTTGTCTTGCATATATTTGCCTTGCCTTACATCACCTGAATTTCCATTTTTTGGATTTGCCTTGCCATGCCTTGCCATGCCTTGCCTTCGTTTGTCTGGCCTTGTCTTGCCTTGCCTGGATATACCTTATCTTGATTTGTCTAGCCTTGTTTTTCTTGGATGTAACTTGCCTGGGTTTTCCTTACCTTGCTTTGCCTGGGTTTGCCTTGCATGGTTTTGCCTTTCCTTGCCTTTATTGCATTTGCCTTGCACTTCCTAGCCTGTATTTGCCTTGCCTTGCCTTGCCTTGCCTTGATTTGTCTTCCCTTGCCTTGCCGTTTTTTGCCATCCATGGATTTACCTTGGCTTGTCTTATTTTTTCTTTCCTGGATTTGCCTTGTTTTGCCTTGACACGCCTTGCCTGAATTTTCACTGCCTAGGATTTTTTCTCTTGCTCTGCCTGAATTTGCCTTTCCTGGATTTGCCTTGCATTCCCTTGCCTTGCCTTGCCTGGATTTGCCTTCCCTTCCTTTGCCTGCATTTGCCTTGCCTGGATTTGCCTTTCCTTCCCTGCCAGGATTTGGCTTGCCTGGATTTGCCTTCCCTTTTCTCATGTAGATGTGCCTTGCTTTGCCTTGCCTTCCCTTGCCTGGATATGCCTTAACTTGCCTTGCCTTGCTTTGCGTTGCCTTGCCTGGATTTGCCTTAACTTACCATGCCTGGATTTGCTTTGCCTGGATTTGCCTTGCCTTATTTGGCCTGGATTTGACTTGTCTGGATTTGTTTTGCCTTATTATGCCTGTATTCTCCTTGCTAAAATTTTTCTTTCCTGAATTTTCCTTGCCTTGCTTTGCCTGAATTTGCCCTGCCTAATTTTGCTTTACATGGTTTTGCCTTTCTATCCCTTGCCTTGCCTTCCCTGGATTTGCATTGCTTGGATTTGCCTTGCCTTGTCTTGCCTGGAATTGCCTTGCCTTCCTTTCCCTGGATTTGCTTAGCCTGGATCTGCGTTCCCTAGCCTTGCCTTTCCTTGCCTAAATTTTTGATGCCTTGCCTTGCCTCAGCTTGCATTGCCTTGCCTGTCTTTGCCTTGCCTTTTCTTACCTTGTTTACACTGTATTTGCCTTGACTTGCCTTGAGTTGCATTGCCTGGATATTCCTTGTATGGATTTGCCTTGCCTTGCCTTGACAAAATTTAACTTGCCTGGATTTACCTTGCCATGCCTTGCCTTGGTTTGCCTTGCCTAGATTTGCCTTGTCTTACCTTGCCTGGATTTTCCTTGCCTGGCCTCGCCTGGATTTGCGTTGCCTTTTCTTGTCTTGCCTTGCCTTGCCTGGATTTGCCTTGCCTTGCCTTGCCTGGGTTTGCTTTGCCTTGCCTGGATTTGCCTTGCCTTGCCTGGATTTGCCTTGTTTGCCTTGCCTTGCCCTTCCTGGATTTCTCTTGCCTTGCCTTGCCTTGCCTAGATTTCCCTTGCCTAGATTTGCTTTCCTTGCCTTCTGGGGCTTTGACTTTCCTGAATTTGTCTGGACTTGCCTTGCCTGAATCTTCCTTGCCTGGATTTGCTTTTTTTTGCCTTTCCTGAATTTTCCTTCCCTGGATTTGCCTTGCCATTTATTGCCTAGATGTGCCTTGCCTTGCCTTGCCTTCTCTTGCCTGGATTTTTATTACCTTGCCATGCCTTGCTTTGTGTTGCCTTGACTGGATTTGTCTTACCTTGCCATTCCTGGATTTGCCTTGCCTGGATTTGTATTGCCTTATTGTGCCTGAATTCTCCTTGCCAAAATTTTTCTTGCCTGGATTT
Organism: Leontopithecus rosalia; assembly: GCA_028533165.1. Taxonomy (NCBI): domain Eukaryota; kingdom Metazoa; phylum Chordata; class Mammalia; order Primates; family Cebidae; genus Leontopithecus; species Leontopithecus rosalia. The sequence goes on from CM052665.1 coordinate 26,164,418, forward strand.
GCCTTGCATTGCTTTGCTTGAATTTGCGTTGCGTGTATTTTTTTTGCCTTGTCTTGCCTTGACAGGCTTTGCATTTCCTGGATTTGCTTTGCCTTGCCTTCCATTGATTTGCCTTGCTTGAATTTACCATGCTTTGTCTTGCATGGATTTGTTTTGCCTGGATGTGCCTTGCCTATTTTTGCCTATATTTGTCTTGCCCTGCCTTCCTTGGAATTGCCTTGATTCCCTTTTATGGTTTGCCTTGCCTGGATTTGCTGTGCCTGAATTTGCCTTGCCTTACCTTACCTTACCTTGCCTTGCATGAATTTGCCTTGCCTGGATTTGCTTTCCCTTGCATTTCCTGGATTTTCCTTGACTGAATTTGCCTTGCCTTGCCTTGCCTGAATTTGCATTCCCTTATTTTGCTTAAATTTACCTTTTCTGGATTTGCCTTGCTTTCCCTGCCTGGATTTGCATTACCTGGATTTGCTTTGCCTTGCCTTCCCCTGATTTGTCATGCCTGGATTTGTTCCGCCTTGCCTTGCCTGGATTTGCTTTGCCTGGCCTTGCCGTGTCTTTTCTAGATTTCCCTGGCCTTCCAATGCCTTGCCATGCCTGGCCTTGTTTTGCGTTGCCTGAATTTGCCTTGCCTGGATTTGCCTTGTAATGCTTTTCCTGGGTTTGCCTTGCCTCTATTTGTTTTGCCTTGCCTTGTCTTGCCTTGTCTGGATTTTTTTTGCCTTTCTTTGCTTTGCTTTTTTTGCCTGAATTTGTGTTGCCTTGCCTTTCCTGTATTTGCTTTTCCTGGATTTGCCTTCCCTTATTTTGAATGGAGTTGCCTTGCCTGGATTTGCCTTGCTTTATTTTGTCTGGATTTTCTTGCCTGAATTTGTCTTATTTTGTCTTCCCGGAATTTGCCTTGACTGGATTTGCCTTGTCTTGCCTTGCCATGCTTGGATTTTCCTTGCCTATATTTTCCTTAATTGTCTTTCATGGTGTTTTCTTGCCTGGATTTGCCTTGCAGTGACTTGCCTGGATTTACCTTGCCAGGTTTTGCCTTGCAGTGTCTTGCCTGTCGTTTATAACCTGGATTTGCCTAGCCTTCCCTTGCCGTGCCTGATTGTGCCCTGCCTTGCCTTCCCTGCATTTGCCTTGCCTAGATTTCTCTCGCCTTGCCTTGCTTGCATTTGACTTGCCATGACTTCCATAAATTTGCCTTGCCAGGTTTTGCCTTGCAGTACCTTGCCTATATTTGATAACCTGGATTTGCCTAGCCTTCTTTTGACTTGATTTGCCTTGACTTGCCTTGCCTTGCCTGGATTTGCCTTGCCTGAATTTGTCTTGCCTTGCCTTGCATTGATTTGTCTTTCCTAAATTTTTCCTGCCTTTTTTTACTAGATTTGCCTTGCCTTGTTTTGCCTTGCCTTAACTAGATTTGCCTTTCCTTTCCTTGCGTTTTCTTGCCTGCCTTGATTTGCCTTGCCTTGCCTTGCCTGGATTCGCTTTGAATGGACTTGCCATGCTTCATTTTGCCTGGAGTTGCCTTGCCTAAATTTTCTTACATAGATCTGCCTTACCCTGCCTTGCCTGGATTTGCCTTGCCTTGACTTGCCTGGATTTGCATTGCCTCGATTTATTTTGTGTTTCCTTTTCTGAATTTGCCTTGCTAAAATTTGCCTTTCCTTACCTTTCCTGGAATTGCCTATTTTTCCCTTGCCTAGGCTTGCCTTGCCTGGATTTGCCTTGCCTAGTTTTTCTTTGCCTTGCCTGTATTCGCCTTGCTTTGTTTTTTCTTGCCTTGTCTGGATTTGTATTGCCTTGCCTTGCCTTGCTTGGATTTGCCTTGACTGAATTAGCCTTCCTTTGCCTTGACATGTCTTGCCTGGATTTTCCTTGCCTTGTCAGAATTTCCCTTACCTGGATTTGTTTTGCCTTGCCTTCCCTGGATTTGCCTTGCCTGGCTTTGACTTGCCTTGCCTGGCTTGGATTTGCATTGCCTGGATTTGTTTTGCCTTTCCTTCACTGAATTTGCGTTGTCAGAATTTACCTTGCCCTGCATTTCCTGGAATTGCGTTTCCTTTCCTTACCTTGCCTTACCTTGCCTGAATTTGACTTTCCTTGCCATTCTTTGCTTTTCCTGGATGTGCCTTGCCTTGCCTTCCCTTAATTTGCCTTGCCTTCCCTTACTTTTCCCGGCTTTGACTTGACTTGCCTTGTCTGGATTTGCCTTGCCTTCTGAGGATTTGTTTTACCTGGATTTGCTTTACCTTGCCTTTTCTGGATTTGCATTGACTCTATTTTCCTTGCCTTTTTTGGCTAGATTTGCCTTGCTTTGCCTGAATTTGCCTTTCCTTGCCTTGTTTTGCTTTGCATAGCCTTGTCTGTATTTTTTTTTACCTTGGCATGACGGGATCTGCTTTGTCTGCATTTGTGTTGATTTATTTTGCCTGGATTGGCCACACCTGGATTTGTGTGTTCTTGCCTTTTCTTCCCTTGCCTGGATTTGTTTTGTTTGAATTTTCCTTGCCTTGTTTTGCTTGGATTTGCTTGGACTTGCCTTGCCTTGTTTTTCCTGGATTTTCCTTCCCTTGCCTTTCCTTTACTTTCCTTGCCTTGCCTGAATTTGCCTTGCCTGTATTTGTCTTGCTGTGCCTTTTCTGTATTTATTTTGTCTGGATTTGCATTGCCTTATTTTGCGTGGATTTGCCTTTGCTTGATTTGCCTTGTTTTACCTTGCCTAAATTTGAGTGGCCTGGATTTACTTGCCTTCTTTGCCTGGATTTGCCTTCCGTGGATTTGCCTTCTTTGCCTTGCTTTTATTTGCCTTATTTTGCCTTGCTTGGCCTTGCCTGGATTTGCCTTGCCTTGCCTTTCCTGGATTTAACTTGCCTGGATTTACCTTGCCTTGCCTTGCCTGAGTTTGCCTTGCCTAGGTTTGCCTTGCATTGCCTTGATTGGTTTTTCCTAGCCTGGCCTTGTCTGGATTTACCTTGCCTTCCCTTCCCTTGCCTTGCCTTGCCTGTATTTCCATTCCTTGACTTAACTTTCCTTGCCTGGATTTGCCCTCTTTTGCCTTTCTTTGCCTTGCCTGGATTTGTCTTGACTTGCCTATCCTTGCCTTGCCTTGACTGCCTGGATTTGCTTTGCCTTGCCTTGCATGAATATGAGTTGCCTGGATTTGTCTTGCCTTACCTTGCTTGGATCTGCCTTGCCTGGAATAGTTTATTTTGCTTTGCCTGGATTTGCATTGACTGGATTTGCATTGCCTTTCCTTACTGAGATGTGCATTGCCTTGCCTTGTCTTGCCTTGTCTTGTCTGGATTTGTTTTGCCTTGCCTTGCCCTGCCTTGCCTGGGTTTGTATTGCCTTGCCTTTCGTAGATTTGAGTTGACTGGATTGGCATTGGATCTGCCTTGCTTGGATTTGCTTTATCTCGCCTTGCCTGGATTTGCATTGAATGGATTAGGCTTGCCTTGCCTTGCCTTGGTCGCATTGCACTGCCTTGATTTGCCTTTCCTTTACTTGCCTTGTTTTTTGGTGCATTGCCTGAATTTGCCTTACCTTGCCATGCTTGGATCTGCTTTGCCTGTATTTGCCTTTCTTATTTTTCCTGGATTTGCCTTGCGTGGATTTTTTTTGCCTTGTCTTGTCTTGTATGAATTTGCCTTGCCTTTTCTTGCCTTGTCTGTATTTGCCTTGCCTTGCCTTTTCCGGATTTGCTTTGCCTGAATTTTTCTTGCCTTATTTTGAATGGAGTTACCTTTTCTGGATTTGCCTTGCCTTATTTTGCCTGTACTTTTCTTGCCTGGGTTTGCCTTACATTGCCTTACCTAGATTTGCCTTGCCTGGATTTGTTTTGCTTTGCCTTGCGTGAATATGCTTTCCCTGGATTTGTCTTGCCTGGATTTTTCTTACCTTGCCTTGCCTGGTTTTGCCTTGCTGTGCCTTGCATGGATTTGCTTTTTCTGGATTTGCTTTACCTTGTCTTTCTTGGATTCGCCTTTCCTGAATTTGCATTCCGTTGCATTGCCTGGATTTGCCTTGCCTTGCCTTGCCATGCTTAGAATTTCTTGCCTGGATTTTTCTTGCTTTGCCATTCCTGGTGTTTTCTTGCCTGTATTTGCTTTGCCGTGACTTACCTGGATTGGCCTTGCCTGGTTTTGACATTCTGTGCTTTGCCTGGATTTTCTAAACTGGATTTGCCTAGCCTTCTATTTCGTTGCCTGGATTTGCCTTGCCTAGATTTTCGTTGCCTTGCCTTGCCTGGATTTGCCTTGCCTTGCTTTGCCTGGTTTTGCCTTACCGTGATTTTTTTGCCTTGCCTTGCCTGGATTTGCCTTGCCTTGATTTGCCTTCTTTTGCTTTGCCTGGTTTTGCTTTCCCTTGATTTGTTTTTTCATGCCTTGCCTGGATTTGCCTCCCTTGGATTTGCCTTGTCTTGCCTTGAATGGATTTGCCTTGCCTGGATTTGTCTTTCTTTGTCTTGCCTGGATTTCCCTTGCCTGGATTTGTCTAGCCAGGATTTGTCTTGCCTGGATTGTTTTTGCCTTGCCCTCCTGGGGTGTGCCTTTCCTGGAATTGCCTTTTTGTTCTTGCCTATATTTGCCTTGCCTAGTCCTGCCTGGATTTGTCTTGTCTGTTTTTGCCTTGCGTTGCTTTGCCTTAATTTGCCTTTCCTGAATTTGACTTGCTTTGCCTTGCTTGAATTTGCGCTCCTTGGGTTTGCCTTGCCTTGCCTAGATTTGCCTTACTTTGACTTGCCTGTGTTTCTCTTGCCTGGATTGGCCTTGCAGAATTTGTCTTGCCTGGATATATTTTGCTTTGACTTGCCGGGGTCTGCCTTGCCTGGATTTACCTTGCCTGGATTTGCCTTGCTTTGTCTTGCCTCGGTTTGCCTTGTGTTACATTGCCTTGATTTGCCTTTACTGGATTTGCCTTGCTTTGCCTTGCCTGGATTTGCCCTGCTTGCCTTGCCTTGCCTGGATTGGTCTGGCATCGATTTCCCCTGCCTTCCCTTGCCTGGATTTGTTTTGAATGGATTTGCATTGCCCTGCCTTTCCTCCATTTGCCTTGCTTGGATTTGCCTTGTCATGCCTTGCCTTGATTTGCCTTGCCTGAATTGGCCTTTTTTAGCCTTGCCTAGATATGCCTTAACTGGATTTGCCTTGCTGTGCTTGACTGGATTTGCCTTGCCTAGACATGCCTTAACTAAATTTGCCTTGCCTTTCCTTGACTGGATTTGCCTTGCCTTGATTTGCCTCGCCTAGATTTGCCTTGCCTTGCCTTGCCTGTATTTGCCTTGCCTTCCCTTTCTTGGATTTAACTTGCCTATATTAAACTTGCCATTCCTTGCCTTGCCTAAGATTGCCTTGCCTAGATTTGCCTTACCTTGATTTGCCTAAATTTTTCTTGCTTGGTTTTACCTGAATTTGCTTTCCCTTCCCCTTTTTGTTTTGCCTTTCTTAAATTTGTCTTTCCTTGCCTTCCCTTTATTTTTCTTGCCTGGATTTTCCTTGCCTGGGTTTTCCTTGCCTTACCTTACTTTGTGTTGTCTGGATTTGTCTTGTTTTGCCATCCTTTGCTTTGACTGGATTTGCCTTTTTTTGCCTTGCCTTGCCTTCCCTCACCTGGATTTGCCTTGCCTGAATTAGCCTTTCCTGGTTTTGAGTTACCTGGATTTTTCCTGCCTTCCTTTGCCTGGATTTCCTTCCCTGGATTTGTCTTGCCTTGCCCTAGCTGGATTTGCCTTATTTTGCCTTGCTTTGCCTTGCCTTGCCTGGATTTTCTTGCCTTCCCTTCCCTTGCCTTGCCTTGCCTAGCCTAAATTTGCCATGGCTTGCCTTGTCTTACCTTGACTTGTCTTGACAGGATTTGCCTTGCATTGCCTTGCGTTGCGATGCCCGGATATGCCTTGCATGGATTTGCCTTGCCTTGTTTTCCTGTATTTAACTTGCCTGGATGTACCTTGCCTTGCCTTGCCTGGGTTTGCCTAGACTGAATTTGCCTTACCTTGCCTTGCATGGCTTGCCTGGATTTGCCTTGCCTTCCCTTATTTTGTCTTGTGTTGTCTGGATTTGCCTTGTCTTGCCTTACTTTGCCTTACCTGGATATGCCTTGTTTTGCTTTGCCTTGCCTTGCTTTGCCTGGTTTTGCCTTGCCTTGATTTGTTTTTTCTTGCCTTGCATTGCCTGGATTTGCCTTCTTTTGCTTTGCCTGGTTTTGCCTTCCCTTGATTTGTTTTGCCTTGCCTTGCCTGGATTTACCTTCCTTGGATTTGCCTTGTCCTGCCTTAATGGATTTGCCTTGCCTGGATTGGCCTTTCCAGGATTTGTCTTGCCTGGATTTTTTTTGCCTTGCCTTGCCGGTGTGGGATTTGCCTTGAATTGATTTTTTTGCCTTTTCTGGATTTGTCTTGCCTGGATTTGCATGGTTTTGTCATGACTAAATTTGTCTTGCCTGGGATTGCCTTGTGTTACATTTCCTTGATTTGCCTTCCCTGGATTTGCCTTACATTGCCTTGCCTGGATTTGTCTTGCTTGCCTTGCCATGCCTGGATTGCCTGGGCTCGATTTGCCCTGCCTTGCCTTGCCTGGATTTGCCTTAAATGGATTTCCATTGCCTTACCTTTCCTGGATTTGCCTTGTCCTGCCTTGCCTTGATTTACCTTGCTTGGATTGGCCTCTTTTAGCCTTGGTCTTAACTGGATTTGCCTTGCCTACATTTGCCTTGCCTTGCCTTGCCTTGTCTGGATTTTCCTTGTTTTACCTTGACTGGACTTGTCTTGCCTGGATTTGCCTTGCCTTGACTTACTTGTATTTGCCTTCCTCAAATTTTCTTGGATTGCCGTACCTGGGTTTGCCTTCCCTGGATTTTTCTTTCCTCGCCTTTTCTGGATTTGCCTTGCCTTGCCTTGATTAGCCTTGCCTGAATTGGCCTTTCGCCGCCTTGCCTAGATTTGCCTTAACTGGATTTGCACTGCCTTGCCTTAACTGCATTTGCCTTGCCTGAATTTGCCTTGCCTTGCCTTGCCTTGCCTGGATTTGCCTTGTCTTACGTTCACTGGATTTGCCTTTCCTGGATTTGCCTTGCCTTGCCTTATCTGAATTTGTCTTTCTTGGATTTCCTTGGACTGCCTTTCATGGGTTTCTCTTGCCTGGATTTTCCTTGCCTTGCTTTCCTTGCCATTCATTGCCTTGCCTGGATGTGCCTTTCATTGCCTTACCTGAATTTGCCTTGACTAAATTTGACATGTTTTGCCTTACTGGATTTGCCTTCCATGAATTTTCCTTGCCTTGACATGCCTGGATTTGCCTTGCCTGGACCTGCCTTGCCTTGTCTTGCTTTGCTTGGATATGTCATGCATTAATTTGCCTTACCTTTCATCGCCTGAAGTTCCCTTACCTGGATTTGCCTTGCTTGCCCTGCCTGCACTTGCCTTGCCTTGCCTTCCCGGCATTTGTCTTGTGTTGCCTTGCCTTGCCTTGCCTGGGTATAACTTTTCTGGATTTGCCTTGCCTTGCTTTTTATTGAATGCCATGGATTTGTCTTGCCTGAAATTGCCTTGCTTTGCCATGCTTGGATTTGCCTTTCTTTTCTTTGCCTGGATTTGCCTTGCCTTTCCTGGATTTGTGTTTCCTGGGTTTATTTTGCATTGCCTTGTCTGGATTTGCCTTGCCTAAATCAGCCTTGCCTTATCTTGCCTACAACTACTTTCCTGAATTCGCCTTGACTTGCCTCGCCTGGATTTACACTGCTTGGATTTGTTTGCCTTACCTTCGTTGGATTTGTTTTGCCAGAATTTGCCTTGCCTTGCATAGCCAGGATGTACCTTGCCTTCCTTTGCCTGTATTTGCCTTACCTTGCCTGCATTTGCCTTGCCTTGCTCTACTTTGCCTTGTTTTGGTTTGCTTGCTTTGCCTTGCCTTCCCTTCCCTGGGTTTGATTTGCCTTGTCTAAATTTTCCTCACCTGAATTGGTCTTGCCTTGCCTTGCCTGGATTTGTCTTGCATGAATTTGCTTTGCCTTGCCATGCCTGGATTTGCCTTGCCTAGATTTGCTTTGCCTTTCCTTGCTTGAGTTTGCTATGACTTGCCTTGCCTTATTTTGCCTGTATTTGTCTTGCCTGAATTTGCCTTGCCTTGCTTTGACTGGATTTGCCTTTCCTGAATTTTTCTTGCCTTTTCTTTACTATATTTGCCTTGCCTTCACTTACCTTGCCCTGCATAGATTTGTTTTGCCTTTCCTCGCCTTTTCTTGTCTTCCGTTGATTGGCCTTGCCTTGTCTGGATTCTATTTGCCTGGACTTGCCATGCCTTATTTTGCCTAAAGTCGCCTTGCCTGGATTTGCCTTACATAGATCTGCCTTGCCCTGTCTTTTCTGGATTTGCCTTAACTTGACTTGCCTGGATTTGCATAGCCTGAATTTCTTTTGCATTGCTTTTCCTGGATTTGCCTTGCCAGGATTTACCTTGCTTTGCATTTCCTGAAATTGCCTTCCCTTTCCTTGACTTGCCTTTCCTTACCAGGATTTGTCTTGCCTTGATTTTCATTTTATTAACAGGATTTGCCTTGCTTTGCCTTGCCTTGCCTTGCCTGGATTTGCCTTGATTTGCCTTGCTTTGCCTTGCCTTGCTTTGTCTTGCCTTACTTTGCTTAGATTTTTTTTTGCCTTGCCTTGCCTTGCTTTGCCTTGCCAGGATTTGCCTTGCCTTGACTTTTCTGGAATTGCCTTCACTTGCCTAACCTTTTTTTGCCTTGCCTGGATTTTCCTTGCCTTGCCGGGTTTTGCCTTTTCTTTCCTGGGTTTGCCTTTCCTTTCCTGGGTTTGCCTTGCCTGTAATCGCCTTGCTTTGCCTTGCCTAGATTTGCCTTGCCTTGCCTGGTTTTGCCTTTCCTTCCCTGGGTTTGCCTTGCCTTTCCTGGGTTTGTCTTGCCTGTAATCGCCTTGCTTTTCCTTGCCTTGTCTTGCCTTGCCAGGATTTGCCATGCCTTGCCTTGCCTTGCTTGGATTTGCCTTTCCTTGCTTGCCTGGATTTGTCTTGCCTTGCCTTACCTTTCCTTGCCTGAATTTGTCTTGCCTTGCCTTGTCCTGTCTGGCCTAGATTTGCCTTGCCTTGCCTTACTTTGCCTTGCCTGGATTTGCCTGGATTTGGCTTGACTTGCCTTGCCTGAATTTGCCTTGCCTTTGTCAGTTTTGCTTTACCTGGATTTGCCTTGCCTCGTCATGCCTAAATTTGCCTTGCCTTGATTTGCTTTGCCTGGATTTACCTTGCCATGTCTTGCTTGGATTTGCTTTGACTTGCCTTACCTTGTTTTGACTGAATTTACCTTGCCTTGCCTTGCCTTGCCTTGCCAAGATTTGCCTGAATTTGCTTTGACTTGCCTTCCTTGGTTTTGCTTTGCCTGAATTTGCCTTTCGTTGCCTTGCCTGGATTTGCTTTGCCTGGAATTACCTTGCTTTCCTTGCCTGCATTTGCCTTTTCTGAATTTTCCTTGCCTTTCCTTTACTAAATTTATTTTGCCTTGCCTTGCATTGCTTTTTCTTGCCTAGATTTGCCTTGACTTTTCTTGCCTTTTATTGTTGTGCATTGATTTACCTTGCATTGCCTGGATTCGCTTTGTGTGGACTTGCCATGCCTAATTTTGCATGGGGTTGCCCTGCCTGGATTTGCCTTACATAGATCTGTCTTTCCCTGCCTTGCCTGGATTTGCCTTGCTTTAATTTGCCTAGATTTGCGTTGCCTGGATTTGTTTTGCCTTGCCTTCCTTGGATTTGCCTTGCCAGGATTTGCCTTGCCTTGCCTTGCCTTGCTTGGATTTACTTTGACTTGCTTTGCCTTGTTTTGCCTGGATTTGCCTTGCCTGGGTTTGCCTTGGCTTGACATGCCTGGATATGTGTTGCCCGGATTTGCCTTGACTTGCCTTTCCTGGATTTGCCTTGCCTGGGTTAACCTTGATTTCCCTTGCTTTGCCTTGCCTTGCCTTGCCTTGACTTTCCTTTCCTTGCCTGGATTTCCGTTGTATTGCCTTACTTTCCCTTGCCTGTTTTCTCCTTTCTTTCTCTTGCTTTGCCTTGCCTGGATTTTCCTTGCCTAGGCTTTTCTGGATTTAGCTTGCCTGGCCTTGCCTGGGTTTGCCTTGTCTTCCCTTTCTTTGCCTTACCTTGCCTGAATTTGCCTTGCCGTGGCTGGAATTGTCTTGTTTACCTTGCATTGACTAGGCTATGTTTGTCTTGCCTCGTTTTGCCATGCCTTGCCTGAATTTGCGTTGCCTTATTTTGCCTGGATTTGCTTTTTTTGGATTTCCCTTACCTTGCCTTTCCTGGATTTGCCTTGCCTGGATTTGTTTTGACTTGCTTTGCCTGGATTTGCCTTGTCATAAATTTTTTGCCTTCTCTTGACTGGATTTGCCTTGACTTCTTTTGCCTAAACATTTTTTGCATTGCTTTTTCTGGATCTGCCTTTTCTGGATTTGCCTTTCCTTGTCTGGGTTTGCCTTCACTGGATTTACCTTTCCTTGTCTTGCCTAAATTTGCTTTATCTTACCTGTTTTAGCCTTGCCTGGATTTTCTTTGCTTTACCATACCTGGAGTTGCCTTACCTTTATTTGCTTTGCCTTCCCTTGTCTGGATTTGCATTACCTGGAATTGCCTTGCTTTGGCTGGCCTGGATGTGCCTTGCCTGGATTTTCCTTGTCTTGTCTTGCCTTGGATGGATTTGCCTTTTCTTGCCTTGCCGGGATTTACATTGCTTGGATTTGCTTTGCCTTGCCTTCCCTGGATTTACCTTGCCAGAATTTGCCTTCCCTTGCCTTACCTGGATTTGCCATGCCTTCACTTGCCTGGCTTTGCCTTACCTTGCCTTGTCCTGCCTTGTCTGAATTTGCCTTGCCTTGCCTTACTTTGACTTCCCTTGATTTGCCTTGTTTGCCTTTCCTTGCTTTCCTTGGTTTGCCTTGCCTTGCCTGGATTTTCCTTACCTGAATTTGCCTTGCCCTGACTTCCCTGGGTTTGCCTTGCCTGTATTTCCTTTACCTTGACTTGCCTGGATTTGCTTTGCCTGGATTTGTTTTGCAATTTCGTGCCTGGATTTGCATTGCCAGGATTTGCCTTTCCTTTCCTTTCCTGGAATTGCTTTCCCTTCCCTTCCCTTCCCTTCCCTTTCCTTCCCTTCCCTTCCCTTCCCTTCCCTTCCCTTGCCTTGCCTTGCCTTGCCTTGCCTTGCCTTGCCTTGCCTTGCCTTGCCTTGCCTTGCCTTGCCTTGCCTTGCCTTGCCTTGCCTTGCCTTGCCTTGCCTTGCCTTGCCTTGCCTTGCCTTTCTTTATTTTGCCTGGATACGCTTTGCTTTGCCATGACTTGCGTTGTCTGGATTTGCCTTGTCTTACCTTGCCTTGTTTGGATTTGCCTTGCCTTGTCTTGCCTTCCCGTGCCTGGATTTGCCTTGCCTGGCCTTGCCTGAATTTGTCTTGCCTTTCCTTGTCTTGACTTACCTTGCCTTGCCTGGATTTGCCTTGCCTTGCCTTGCCTTGCATTTCTGAATTTGCCTTGCCTTGCCTTACTTTGCCTTGCCAGGATTTGCTTTGCTTTGCCTGACTTCAATTGCCTACATTTGCCTTGCATTGCCAGGATTTCTTTTTCCTGGATTTGCCTTGCCTTGCCTTGCCTTGCCTGGATATGCCTTGCCTGGAATTGCCTTGCCATTCATTGGGTGTGCTTTGGCATGCCTTGCCTTGTTTTACCTGGATTTACCTTGCCTTGCCTTACCTGAATTTGCCTTGCCTGAATTTGCTTTGCCTTTTTTCCTTGGATTTGCTTTGCCTAATTTTTTTTCCCTTTCCTTGCCTCAATTTTTATTGCCTGGGTTTACCTTGCTTTGCCTTTCCTGGATTTGCCTTTCCTGGATTTTCCTTGCCTTTCCTTTACTAGATTTTCTTTGCCTTGTCTTGCCTTGCTTTGCCTTGCCTTGCCTTGTCCGGCCTTGCCTGGCCTTGCCTGGCCTGGATTCGCTTTATCTGGATTTGCTTTGCCTTATTTTTTTTTAGTTGCCATACGTGGATTTGCCTTACATAGATCTGCCTTGCTATGCTTTGTCTGGATTTGTCTTGCCTGGATTTGAGTTACCTTACTTTGCCTTTCCTGGATTTTCCTTGCATTGACTTACTTTGCCTTGCCTGGACTCTCTTTCTTTACCTCGCCTTGCCTTTCCTGGATTTGCCTTGTCTGGCCTTGCCTGCGTTTTCCTTGCCTTCCCTTGCCTTGCCCTGCCTTGCTGGGGTTTGCATTGCTTGGACTTGCCTTGATTTGCCTTGCCTTCTTTTGACTTAACTTTCCTTGCCTTGCCTTGCCTTGCTTGGATTTTCCTTGCCTTGTCTCATCTTTCCTTGCTCGGAATTGCCTTGTTTTGCCTTACAGTGCCTTGGCTACATTTGTCTTGCCCTGTCTAGCCATGGCTTGCCTGGATTTGCTTTGCCTTACGTTGCCTGGATTTGCCTTTTTTGGATTTGCTTGCCTTGTGTTGCCTGGATTTGCCTTGCTTGGGTTAGTTTTGCCTTGCTTTGCCTGAATTTGCCTTTTCTGGATGTTTCTTGCATTGCCTGGATTTGCCTTGTCTTATTTGCCTGGATTTGTTTTGCCTTCCCTTGCCTGGATTTGCCTTGTTTTTCCTTTTCTGGATGTGCCTTTCTTTTTCTTGTTTGGATTTCCCTTGTTTGAAGTGGCCTTGCCTTGCTTTGCCTAAATTTGCCTTGCCTAAATTAGTCTTTCCTTTCCTTGTCTTGCTTGTATTTGCAATGCCTGGATTTGGCTTCCCTTGCCTTCCCTGGATTTGCCCTGCCTTGCCTTTCCTGGTTTTGCCTTGCTTGAAGTTGGCTTGCCTTGTCTTCCCTGGATTTGCCTTGCCCTGAATTTTCTTGGTTTGCCTTGCCTGGATTTGCCTTGCCTGGATTTGACTTGCCTTGAATTGCCTTGGCTGGATTTGCCTTGGATGAATTTGACTTGCTTTGTCATGACTGGATTTGCCTTACATGGATTTGCCTCGTCTTGCCTTGCCTGGATTTTCCTTGTCTGGCTTTGCCTTCCCTTACCTTACCTTGATTTGCTTTACCTTGTATTGCCTGAATTTTACTTGCCTTGCCTGGCCTGGATTTGCCTTGCCTGGATTTGACTTGCCTTGAATTGCCTTGGCTGGATTTGCCTTGGCTGAATTTGACTTGCTTTGCCATGACTGGATTTGCCTTACATGGATTTGCCTCGTCTTGCCTTGCCTGGATTTTTCTTGTCTGGCTTTGCCTTCCCTTACCTTACCTTGATTTGCTTTACCTTGTATTGCCTGAATTTTACTTGCCTTGCCTTGCCTGGATTTGCCTTGCCTTGATTTGTTTTGCCTGGCTTTGCATGGATTTACCTTGTCTTGCTTTGCCTGGTTTTGCCTTGCCTTGATTTGTTTTGAATTGCCTTGCCTGGATCTACCTTTTTTGGATTTGCCTTGCCTTCCCTTGAATGTATTTGCCTTTCTTTGCCTTTCCTGGATGTCCCTTCACTGCCAGGATTTGTCTGGCCTGGATGTTTTTTGCTTTTCCTACTGGGGTGTGCCTTACCTAGAATTGTTTTTTTGGGCCTTGCCTGGATTTATATTGCCTGGATTTGCCTTGCCTTGTCTTTCCTGGATTTGTCTTGCCTGGGTTTGCCTTGCATTACCTTGCCTTGATTTGCCTTCCTTTTTTACCTTGATTTGCCTTTGCCTTTTCTGGATTTGCCTTGCTTGCTTTGCCTTACCTGGATTGCTTTGGCCTCGCTTTGCCTTGCCTTGCTTTGCCGGGATTTGATTTTCATGGACTTGCCTTGCCTTGCCTTCCCTGGATTTGCCTTGACTTGCCTTGCCTTGATTTGCCTTACCTGGATTGAATTTTCCAATCCTTGCTAGGATTTGCCATAACTGGATATGACTTACCTTGCCTTGGGTGAATTTTTTTGCCTGGATTTGCCTTAACTTGCCTTATCTGCATTTGCCTTTCTTGAATTTCCTTGGATTGCCTTGCCTGGGTTTGCCTTGCCTGGATTTCTTTTGCCTTGACTTACCTGGATTTTCCTTACCTGGATTTGCCTTTCCTTGCCTTATTGGGATCTGCCTTGACTGAATTTGGCATGCTTCGCCTTGCCTGCATTTGCTTTGCATGGATAATCCTTGCTTTGCCTTGCCTTTCCTGGATTTGCCTTGCCTTTAACTCCCTTGCCTTTTCTTGCTTTGCCTGGATTTGTCTTGCAGGGATTTTTCTTGTATTGGATCGCCTGAAGTTCCCTTAGCGGATTTGCCCTGCCTTGCCTTGCCTTGCCTAGATTTGCTTTGCCTTGTCTTGCCTTGTCTTGCCTTGTCTTGCCTGGATATATTTTGCCTTGATTTGCCTTGCATTGCCTTGGCTCGATATGTCTTGCCTTGCCTTGCCATGTCTTGCCTGAATTTGATTTGCCATGCCTTGCTTGGATTTGAATTACATGAATTTACCTTGCCTTCCTAGGCCTGGATTTGCCTTCCCTGGATTTGCCTTGCCTTGCCTTGCCTGGATTTGCCTTATTTTGACTTGCCTTACCATGCCTGGGTTTGCTTGCCTGCCCTTGCCTGAATTTGTCTTGCCTTCCTTTTACTGGATTTCCCTTGCGTTACCTTACCTTCGTTTGCTTTATTATGCCTTATCTTGCCTTTCCTTACCTGAATTTGCCTTGTCTTCCCATGCCTTGCTTTGCCTAGATTTGCAATGCCTTGCCTTGCCTTGCCATGCCTTGCCTTACCTGGAATTTCCTTGCCTTGCATTACCTTGTCTTAACAGGATTTGCCTTGCGTTGCCATGTGTTGCGTTGCCTGAATAAGCCTTTTCTTGATCTGCTTTGCTTTTCTTACCTGGATTTAACTTGCCTGGTTTGACCTTGCCTTCCTTTGCCTGAGTTTGCCTTGCCTGGATTTGCCTTACCTGGCCTTCGCTGCATTTGCCTTGCATGGTTTTTGCCTAGATTTGCCCTTTCTACCTCATTTTGCCTTGACTTTCCTGGATTTGCATTGCCTTGCCTTGCCTTTCTTACTATGCCTGGTTTTGCTTGCCTTACCTTACCTTGTTCAGCCTGCATTTTCTTGTTTTGTCTTTCCTTGCCTTGACTGAATGTGCCTTTTCTTTCGTTGCCTTGCCTCTATTAAATTTGCCTTGCCTATATTAGCCATGCCGTGCCTTGCTTGGATTTGAATTATATGAATTTACATTGCCTTCCTAGGCCTGGATTTGCCTTCCCTGGATTTGGCTTACCTTGCCTTGCCTGGATTTGCCTTATTTTGACTTGCCTTGCCATGCCTGGTTTGATTTCCTTTCCTTTCCTGGATTTGCCTTGCCTTGCATTGCCTTGACTGGATTTACATTGCTTGGATTTGCTTTCCTTGCCCTCCGCAAATTTGCCTTGCCTTGCCTTGCCTGGATTTGCCTTTCCTTGCCTTGCCTGAAGTTGCCTTGCTTTACCTTGTTATTTTTTGCCTTGCCTTGCCTTGCCTTACCTGGATTTGCCTTGACTTGCCTTACTTTGCCTTGCCTGGATTTGCCTTGCCTTGCCTGGATTTGCCTTACCTGAATTTGCCTTGCCTTGTCTTGACTGGATTTGCCTTTCCTTGCCTTGCCTGGAGTTGCCTTGCTTTACCTTGTCATTTTTTGCCTTGCTTTGCCTTGCCTTGCCTTGCCTGGATTTGCCTTGACTTGCCTTACTTTGCCTTGCCTTGTTTTCCCTGGATTTGCCTTGCCTTGCCTGTATTTGCCTTACCTGGATTTGCCTTGCCTTGTCTTGCCTGGACTGCCTTGCCTGGATTTTTCTTGCCTTGCCTTGCCTGGATTTGCCTTGCCTGGATTGCCCTTGCTGTGGCTTGCCTGGATTTGTTTTGACTTGCCTTGCCTTATTTTGCCTGGATTTGCCTTGCGTAAGTTTTCCTTGCCTTGAATTGCCTGGATTTACCTTGCCTAGATTTGCCTTGCCTTTCCTTGCTTTTTTGGCCTTGATTTGCCTTGCCTTGCCTTGCCTGGATTCGCTTTGTCTGGACTTATTTTGCCTGGAATTGTCTTGCCTGTATTTGCCTTAGGTAGATCTGCCTTGCCCTGCCTTGTCTGGATTTGCCTTGCCTTAACTTGCCTGCATTTGCGTTGCCTGGATTTGTTTTGCCTTGCATTCCCTGGATTTGCCTTGCCAGAATTTGCCTTGCATTGCCTCTTCTGGAATTGTCATCCCTTCTCTTGCCTTGCCTTGCTTTGACTTTCCTTCCCTGGATTTGCCTTGCCTTGCTTTAAGTGGATTTGAATTGCCTGTATTTGCCTTTCTTTGCCTTGCCTGGATTTCCCTTGCATGGATTGGCCTTGCCAGGATTTATCTTGCCTAGATTTTCCTTGCTTTGCCTTGCTGGCATGTGCCTTCCCTGAAATTGCGTGTTTTTTTGCCTTGCTTGGACTTTTCTTGCCTGGAATTTCCTTGCCTTGCCTTGCCTTGCCTGCATTTACATTGCCTGAATTATTTTTGCTTTCCGTTGCCGGGATTTTTCTTGCCTGAATTTGCCTTGCCTTGCCTTGCCTTGATTTGCCTTGTCTTGCTCAGCCTGGATTTGCCTTTTCTGGATTTGACTCTCCTTGTCTTGCCTGGATTTGACTTGCCTTGCTTTGCCTGGATTTGCCTTGCCTTGTTTTGCTTGGATTTACTTTGACTTTTCTTGCCTTGTTTTGCCTGGATTTGCCTTGTCTGAATTTGTCTTGCCTTGCCTTGCCTAAGTTTGCCTTTCCTTGCTTTGCCTGGATTCACTTTATATGTACTTGCCTTGCCTTATTTTGTCTGGAGTTGTCTTGACTGAATTTGCCTTACATAGATATGCCTTGCCCTGCCTTGCCTGTATTTGCCTTGCCTTGACTTGCCTGGATTTGCATTGCCTGGATTTGTTTTGCCTTGCCATCCATGGCTTTGCCTTGACAGGATTTGCCTTGCCTTGCCTTTCATGGAATAGCCTTCCCTTTCCTTGCTTTGCCTTACCATGCCTTCATTTCCTTTCTCTGAATTTGCCTTGGTGTGACTTGCCTGGGATTGACTTAAATGGATTTACATTTCTTTGCTTTCCATGGATTTTCTTTGCCTTGCCTTGATTTGCATTACCTGGATCTGCCTTTCCTAGGCTTGGCTGGATTTGCCTTAACTGGATTTGCCATGCCTGGATTTGTTTTGCCTTCCCTTATCTGGATTTGACTTTCTTGGATTCCTTGTGTTGCCTTGCCTGGGTTTGCCTTGCCTGAATTTACCTTGCCTTCCATTGCCTGGATTTGCCTGGCCTTTCCTTGCTTTTTCTTGCCTTGGCATTGTTTGCCTTTCCCTGCCTTACATTGCCTTCCCTAAATTTACCTTGCCTTGCCTTGCCTTGCTTGGGTTTGTCTTGCATTGCCTTACTTTGCCTTGCCTGTATTTGCCTTGCTTTGCCTTGCCTTGCCTTGCCTTGTCTGGATTGCCATGCCTTGCCTTGCCTGAATTTGTCTTTCCTGGCCTTGCCTGGATTTGCCATTCCTTTCCTTGCTATTCCTTGCCTTGGTTGGATTTGCCTTTTCCTGGCTTAGCTTGCCTTTCCTGGATTCGCCTTGTCTTGCATTGCCTTGCTTGGATTTGACTTGCCTTACTTTGCCTTGCTTGGATTTGCCTTGCTTTGCCTTTACTTGGCTATCCTGGATTTCCCTTGCCTAGCCAAAATTTACGTTACCTGCATTTGGTTTGCTTCCCTTGCCTGAATTTGCCTTGCCTTGTTTGGATTTGCTTTTACTTGCCTTGTCTTGTTTTTCCTGGATTTGCCTTGCCTTGCCTTGCCTTGCCTGGATTTACTTTGCCTGGATTTGAGGTGCCTTATTTTGAATGAAATTGCCTTCTCTGAATTTTCCTTGCCTTATTTTGCCTGGATTTTCCTTCCCTGGGTTTGCCTTGCCTTACCTTGCCTGGATTTGCCTTGCCTGGATTTGTCTTACTTTGCCTTGCCTGGATGTGCCTTGCCATGCCTTGCCAGAATTTGCCTTGCCTGAATTTGCTTTTCCATGTCTTCTCTGGATTTGCCTTTCCTGAATTTGCATGTCGTTGCCTTGCCTAGATCTTCCTTGCCAAAAATTGCCTTGTCTTGTTTTGCCATGCTTTGAATTGCCTTGCCTGGATTTTCCTTGCTTGCCAGGCCTGGTGTTTCCTTGCCTGCATTTGCCTTGCCTGGTTTTGTCTTGGTTTGCCTGGATTTACCTTGCATGGTTTTTCCTTTCCGTGCCTTTCCTGGATTTTCTAACCTGGATTTGCCTAGCCTTCTATTTCCTTGCCTGGATTTGCCTTGCCTTGCATTGCCTAAATTTCCCTTGCTTTGCCTTGCCTTGATTTGCCTTCTCTTTCCTTGCTTGAAATTGCCTAGACTTACCTTGCCTGGATTTGCCATGCCTTGCCTTTCGTATCCTGGATTTTCCTTGCTTGGCTTTGCCTTGTTGTGCTTTGCCTAATTTTGCCTTGCATAAATTTATTTTGCCTTGCCTATCCTGGATTTGCCTTCCTTGGATTTTTTTGACTTGCCTATCCTGGATTGGCCTTCCTTGGATTTGCCTTACCGTGCCTTAAATGCAATTGCCTTGCCTGGATTTGCCTTTTTTCCCTTGCCTGAATTTCCCTTGCGTGGATTGTCCTTGCCAGGAATTGTCTTGCCTGGATTTTCCTTGCTTTGCCTTGCCGGGTGGTTGCCTTGCGTTTCTTTGCCTTGCCTGGATTTGTCTTGCCTGGATTTGCCTTGCCTTGCCTTGCCTGTATTTATTTTGCCTCAATTTATCTTGCTTTCCCTTGCCAAGATTTTCCTGCCTGGATTTACCTTGCCTTGCTTTGCCTCAATTTGCCTTGCATTGCTCTGCCTGGATTTTCCTTTTCTGGATTTGCCTTGCCGTGTCTTGCCTGGATTTTTCTTGCCTGGATTTGACTTTCCTTTCCTTGTCTTGATTTGCCTTCCCTGAATTGCCTTACTTTGCCTTGCCAAGATTTGCCTTGCTTTGCCTTGCCTGGATTGGCCTGGCCTAGATTTGACTCTCCTTGCTTTGCCTTCCCTTTATTTGCCTTGCCTTGCCTTGCCTGGATTGGCCTTGCCTTGCTTTGCCTGGATTTGCCTTGGCTGGATTTGTCTTGGTTTTTTTCTTGGATTTGCCTTGCCTGAATTTCTTCCGTGTTGCATTTCCTGGTTTTACCCTGCTTGGAATTGGCTTGCCTTGCCTTGCTTGGATTTGCCTTGCCTGGAATTTTCTTGCTTTGTCTTACCTGGATTGGCCACGCATAGATGTGCCTTGCCTTTCCTTGCCTGGATTTGTCTTCAATGGATTTGCCTTGCCTTGCATCGCCTGAATTTCCCTTTTCTGAATTTGCCTTGCCTTGCCTAGCCTCCATTTGACTTGCCTTGCTTTTCCTTGCCTGGATATACCTTGCCTGGATTACCCTTGAATTGCCCTGCTTGGATTTCTTTTCTCTTGCCAGAATTTGCCTTATCTGGATTTGTTTTGCCTTCCCTTGCCTGGATTTGTGGCCTGGATTTGTCTTGCCTTGTGTTGCTTGTATTTTCATCGCCTGAATTTATTTTGCCTTGCCTTTCCTCGATTTGCCTTGCCAAAATTTGCCTTTTCTTGGCTTTCCTGGAATTGCCTTCCCATCTTTGCCTTGTCTTGCCTTTCTTTACCTTTCCCTGATTTGCCTTATTTTGCATTGCCTTGCCCTTCCTGAATTTGCCTTGCCATGCCTTGCCTGAATTTGCCTTGCTTTGTCTTTACTTGCCTTGCCTGGATTTGCCTTCCCTTGCCAGTATTTGCCTTCCTTCCCTGGATTTGTTTTGCCTTGCCTTGGTTGGATTTGCTTGGACTTGCCTTGTCGTGTTTTGCAGGGATTTGCCTTTATTTTTCTTTCTGGTATATGCCTTTTCTGGATTTACCTTGCCTTGCCTGGGTTTGCCTTGCCTGGATTTGCCTTGCCTGGATTTGCCTTGCCTGAATTTGCTTTGACGTTCCATTCCTGAAACTGCCTTGCAGAATTTTTCTTGCTGTGCCTTTGCTGGATTTCACTTACCTGGATTTGCCTTGCTTTGCCTGTCCTGAA
This sequence comes from Leontopithecus rosalia, assembly GCA_028533165.1. Classification (NCBI taxonomy): domain Eukaryota; kingdom Metazoa; phylum Chordata; class Mammalia; order Primates; family Cebidae; genus Leontopithecus; species Leontopithecus rosalia. The sequence continues at coordinate 26,184,531 of CM052665.1, forward strand.
TTTCCTTTCGTGGATTTTCCTTGCCTTGCCTTCCCTTGCCTTGCCTGGATTTGCCTTGCCTTACCTTTTCTGGATGTGCCTTGCCTTTCCTTTTCTAGATTTCCTTTGTTCGGTATTGCCTTGTCTTGCCTTGACTCAATTTACCCTCCTGAAATTAGCCTTGCCTTGACTCAGTTTACCCTTTCTAAATTAGCCTTTCCTTGCCTAGCTTGTATTTTCCTTGCCTGGATTCGTCCTGCCTTGAATTACCTGCATTTGCCTTGCCTGTATTTTCCTGGCCTGGGTTTGCCTTTTCTTGCCTTGTTTGGATTTGTGTTTCCTGGATTTATTTTGCCTTGATTTCCCGGGATTTGCCTTGCCAGGATTTGCCTTGCCTTGCCTTTCCTGTAATTGCCTTCCCTTCCCTTCCCTTGCCTTGCCTGGATTTGCATTGCCTTTCTTTGCCTTGCCTGGATTCGCCTTGTTTTGCCTTGCCTTGCCTTGCCTGGATTTGCCATGCATTGCCTTGGCTGAATTTCCCGTGCTTTACCTTACTTTGCTTTGCGTTGCCTTGCCTATATTCTCCTTGCCTTGCCAAAATTTGCCTTACCTGGATTTGCTTTGCCTTGCTTTCCCTAGATTTGCCTTTCCTAGATTTCTCTTGCGTGGATTTTTCTTGCCTTGCCTTGTATGGATTATATTTGACTTGCCTTGACTTCTTTTGTCTGGATTTGCCTTGCCTTGCCTTTCCGGGAATTGAGTTTTCTGGATTTCCCTTGCCTGGCCTGAGTTTCCCTTGTCTGGATTTACCTTTCCTTGCCTTGCCTGGATTTGCCTTGTCTGAATTTGCTTTACCTTCCCATGCCTCAAATTACTTTACAGGATTTGCCTTTCCGTGCCTTGTCTGGATATGCCTTGTCTGGATATGCCTTACCTGAATTTGCCTTGATTTGCCTGGCCTGGATTTTCTTCCATGAATTTTTCTTGCCTTTCCTTGCCTTGCCTGGATTTACCTTGTCTTGCCTTTTCTAGATGCGCCTTCCCTTTACTTTTCTGCATTTCCCTTCTTCAGTGTTTTCTTGCCTTGCCTTACCTAATTTGCCCTCCCTAAATTAGCCTTGTCTTGCCTTGCCTAGCCTAGATTTACCTTCCTGGATTTGTTTTGCCTTGAATTGCCTGGATTTGCCTTGTCTGAATTTCACTTGCCTGGGTTGGCCTTGTTTTGCCTTGCTTGGATTTGCGTTGCCTGGAATTGTTTTGCCTTGCCTTCGCTGGATTTGCCTTGCCAGGATTTGCCTTACGTCGCCTTTCCTGGAATTGCGTTTTCCTCCCTTGCTTTGCCTTGCATATATTTGCCTTGCCTTGCCTTGGCTTGCCTTGCTTGAATTTGCCTTCACTCACCTTACTTTGCTTCTTTTGTTTGACTTGCCTTGCCTGGATTTGCCTTTCCTTGTGAGGATTTGCCTTACCTGGATTTGCTTTACCTTGCCTTCCCTGGATTTGCCTTGCGTGGATTTATCTTGCCTTGCCTTCCTAAAATTTCCTTTGATTTGCCTTGCCTTGTTTTGCCTAGATTTGCCTTTCCTTTCCTTTCCTGGAATTGCCTTTTCTGTACTTTTCTTGCCTTGCCTGGGTTTCCCTTGCCTGGATTTACCATTTCTGGCCTTGCCTGAAATTTGGCTGGATGTGCCTTGCCTGGATTTGCTTTACTTTCCCATGCCTGAAATTGTTTTGCAGGATTTGCCTTGCCATACCTTGCCTGGATTGGCCTCACCTGGATTTGTCTTGCTGTACCTGGCCTGGATATTCTTGCGTGGATTTGCCTACCCTTGCCTTGCCTTGTCTTGATTTGCCTTGTTTTGTCTTTTTTAAATGTGCCTTTCCTTTCCTTTTCTGGATTTCCATTGTTCGGTGTTGCCTTGCCTTGCATTGGCTTTCCTCGACTTGCCCTGCCTTAATTAGCCTTGCTTTGCCATGCCTGGATTTACCGTGCTTGAATTTGCCTTGCTTTTACTTGCCTGGATTTGATTTGCCTGGATTTTCATTGCCTTACCTGGCCTGGATTTGCTTTGACTGGATTTCTTTTGTCTTCCCTTTTATGGATTTACATTGCCTGAATTTACCTTGCCTTGCCTTTCCTGGTTTTGCCTTTCTTAAAGTTGTCTTGCCTTGCCTTGCCTGGATTTGTCTTGCTTGGATTTGACTTGCCTTTCATCGCCTAAATTTTTGTTTCCTGGATTTGCCTTGCCTTGCTTTGGCTGCATTTCTCTTGCCTTGCCTTGCCTTGCCTTAAATTGCCTGGATTTGCCTTGCTTATATTTGCCTAGCTTTGACATGTCTGGATTTACCTTGCTTTACTTTGGCTGGATTTGCCTTGCCAAAATTTTCCTTGTTTTGCTTTGCCTGGATTTGCATTACCTAAGTTTGTTTTGCATTGTCTTACCTGGATTTGCATTTCCTAGATCTGCCTTGCCTTGCCTGGAGTTTCTTAATCAGATTTGCCTTGCCTTGCCTTGCCTGGATTCACATTGCCTAGATTTCCTTGGCATTGCTGTCACTGGATTTCCTTTACCAAGATTTGCTTTGGCTTGCCTTGCCTGGATTTACCTTGCCTTCCCTTGCCTGGAGGTTTCTTGCCGTTCCTTGTCTTGACTTGGCTTGCCTGGATTTGCTGAACCTTGGCATACTTTGCCTTCCCTGGATTTGCCTTGGTTTGCCTTGCCTCCCCTGGACTAATTTGCCTTAATTTGCCTTACCTTACCTTGCCTGGGTTTGCATTGCGTTGCCTGGATTTGCCTTGCCTTGCCTGGATTTTTCTTGCCTTTGCTTGTCTTGACTTGGCTTGTCTGGATTTGCCTAACCTTGCCTTACTTTGCCTTGACTGTATTTGCCTTGCTTTGCCTTGCTTTTTTTGCCTAATTTGCCTTACTTTGCCTTACCTTGCCTTGCCTGGGTTTGCATTGCATTGCCTGAATTTGCCTTACCTTGATTTGCATTACGTTGCCTTGCCTGGATTTGCATTGCCTGAATTTGCCTTGCTTTGCCTTGCTTTCCCTTGCCTAATTTGCCTTACTTTGCCTTACCTTGCCTTGCCTGGGTTTGCATTGCCTTGCCTGAATTTGCCTTAACTTGATTTGCATTACCTTGCCTTGCCTGGATTTGCCTTGCCTCGATTTGTCTTGCCTTTCCTTGCTTTGATTTGCTTTGACTTGCCTTGCCTTGACTTGCCTAGATTTGCCTTGCCTGAATTTGCCTTACGTTGATTTGCATTACCTTGCCTTGCCTGGATTTGCGTTGCCTGAATTTGCCTTGCCTGGATTTGTCTTGCCTTTCCTTCCTTTGATTTGCTTTGACTTGCCTTGCCTTGACTTTCCTAGATTTGCCTTGCCTGAATTTGCCTTGCCTTGCCTTGCCTGGATTTGCCTTGACTTGCCTTGCCTTGACTTGCCTAGATTTGCCTTGCCTGAATTTGCCTTGCCTTGCCTTGCCTTGCCTGGATTTGCCTTGACTTGCATTGCCTTGCCTGGATTTTCTGTTCCTGGATTTTCCTTGCATTTTCTTTACTGGATTTACCTTTCCTTGCCTTGTGTTGCCTTGCCTTGCCTAGTTTTGCCTTGCCTTCCTTTGCATTTTTTTCCTTGCCTTGATTTGTTTTGCCTTACCTTGCCTGGATTCGCTTTTTCTGGACTTTCCTTACCTTATTTCGCCTGAAGTTGCCTTGCTTGGATTTGCCTTACATAGATCTGCCTTGTCCTGCCTTGCTTGGATTTGACTTGCCTGGATATGCCTTGCCTTGAATTGCTTGGATTCGCTTTCCCTCGCCTTTTCTGGATTTGCCTTTCCAGGATTTGCCTTGCCTTGCCTTGCATGGAATTGCCTTCCCTTCCCTTGCCTTGCCTGGATTCTTTTTGTGTGGCATTGCCTGGATTTGCCTTGCCTCCCATTGCCTTGCCTTGCCTGGATTAGCCTTGCTTTGCCATACCCTGCCTTACCTTAATTTGCCTTATTTTGTTTTTCATTGCCTTACCTACATTTGTCTTGCCTTGCCTTTCCATGCCTTGGCGTAATTTGCGTTATGTTATTTTTCCTGGATTTGCCTTTTTGGATTTGCCTTGCCTTGGCTTGCATTTACTTGCCGTGCCTGGATTTGTTTTGACTTCCGTTTCCTGAATTTCCATTCCTGGATTTCCTTTGCCTTGTTTTGCCTGGATTTGCCTTGACTTCCTTTGCCTGGATTTGCCTTGTCTTTTCTTGCCTGGATTTGCCTTGCCTTCATCTGCCTTCCCTTGCCGTGCCTAGATTTGCCATGCCTTGCCTTGTCTGACCTTGCGTTGCCTTGCGTGGATTCGCCTTGCCTTGCTTTACCTTGTCTTGACTGGAATTTCCTTGCTTTGCCTTACTTTGCATTGCCTGGATATGACTTGTCTGGATTTTTCTGTCCTGGCCTTGCCTGTGTTTGCCTTGCCTTCCCTTCCCTTGCCTTGCCTTGCCTAAATTTTCCTTGCCGTGCCTTACCTTTCCTTGACTGAAATTGCCTTGTTTTGCCTTGCATTGCCTTATCTAGATATGTATTGCCTTGCCTTGCCATGACTTGCCTCTATTTGAGTTGCCTTCTTTGGCCTGGATTTGTCTTGCCTGAATTTGTTGTGCCTTGCTTTTTCTGAATTTGACTTGTCTTGATTTTTCTTTTCTTGCCTTCCCTGAATTTGCCTTGCTTTATTTTGAATGGATTTCACTTGCTGTGCCTTGTCTGGATTTGCCTTGCCTGAGTTTACTTTTCCTTGTCTTGCCTGGAATTGCCTTACCTAGATTTGTCTTACCTTGCCTGGATTTGTTTTGCCTGAATTTGCTTTGCCTTCCTATGCCTAAAATTGCCTTGCAGGATTTGCCTTGCCTTGCTTTTCCTGGATTTGCCTTACCTGGATTTGCCTTGCTTTTGCTGACCTGGATTTTCTTGCGTGCATTCACCTTGCCTTGACTGGATTTTCCTTGCCTTGACTTTTCTCTATCTGCCTTGCCTTTCCTTTTCTGAATCTCCTTTGTCCGGTGTTGCCTTGTTTGCCTTGCCTCGATTTTCCTTCCCTAAATTAGCCTTGCCTTGCCTTGCCTTGCCTGGAATTGGTTTGCCTGGTTTTGCCTTCCCTTGCATTGCCGGGATTTGCCTTGCCATGCCTTGTCTGGATTTTCTTTGAATGAATTTGTCTTGTCTTTCCTTTTATGGATTTTGATTGCCTAAATTTGCCTTGCATTGCCTTTCCTGGTTTTACCTTGCCTAGTTTTGCCTTGGCTTTAATTGCCTTTTCTTCCCTTGCCTTGATTTGCCTTGCATTGAATAGCCTGGATTTTCATTGTCTAGATTTGTTTTGCCTTGCCTTCCCTGGATTTTTCTTGCCTTGCCTTTCCTGGAATTGCCTTCCTTTCCCTTGCCTTGCCTTGTCTTGCGAGGATTTGTCTTGCCTTGCCTTTATTTGATTTGTCTGGATTTGCCTTGCCTTGCCTTGCCTTGCTTGGATTTGCCCTGCCTTGCCTTGCTTTTCCTTGCCTTTCCTGGCCTGATTTGCCTTCCCTTTCCTTGCCTAGCCTCTTCTGGATTTGCCTTGTCTGGATTAGCTTTGCTTTGCCTTTCCTGGATTTGAGTTACCTGGATTTACCTTGCCTTCCTTTGCCTGGATTTTCCTTTCCTGGATTTGTCTTGCCTTCCCTCCCCTGGATATGTTTTATTTTGCCTTTTCTTGCCTTGCCTGGATTTGCTTGCCTTCCCTTGCCTTGCCTTGCCTTGCCTAGATTTGCCATGGCTTAACTTGCCTGGCCTTGACAGGATTTGACTTGCATTGCCTTGCGTTGAGTTGCCTGAATGTGCCTTGCATGGATTTGACTTGCCTTGACTTTCTTGGATTTAACTTGCCTGAATTTACCTTGCCTTGCCTTGACTGGGTTTTCCTAGCCTGGATTTGCCTTGCCTTGCCTTGCCTTGCTTGTTTTGGCCTTGCCTGGCTTGCCTGGATTTGCCTTGCCTTCGCTTTTCTTGCCTTTTCTTGCCTGGATTTGCATTCCCTTGATTTACTTTACCTTGCCTGGGTTTGCCTTGTTTTGCCTTGCCTTGCCTGGATTTGTCTTGCCTTGCCTTGCTTTGCCTTGCCTTGCCTTGCCTTGCCTTGCCTGGATTTGTCTTGCCTTGCCTTGCATGAATTTGAGTTGCCTGGATTTTCCTTGCCTTCACTTGCCTGGATCTGTTTTGCCTGGATTAACATGACCTTGCATTGCCTGGATTTGTATTGACTGAATTTGCCTTGCCTTTCCTTGCCTAGGTGTTCCTTGTCTTGCCTTGCCTTGCTTTGCCTTTCCTTGCCTGGACTTGCCTTTCCTTGCTTTGCATTGCCTTGTCTGGATTTCCCTTCCTTGCCGTGCCTCGATCTGATCTGCTTTTCCTGGATTTGCCTTGCCTTGATTTGTTTTGCCTTGCCTAGTCTTGCCTTGCCTGGATTTGCGTTGCCTTCCCTTTCTTGGATCTAACTTGCCTGAATTGTCCTTGCCTTGCCTTTCTGGGTTTGCCTTCACTTTCTTTGCCTTAACCTGCCTTGCCTACATTTGCCTTGCCTGGTTTTGCCTGAATTTCACTTGCCTTTCTCATATTGTTCTGCCTTTCCTGAATTTGACTTTCCTTTCCTTCTTTTTTCTTGCCTTGCCTGGATTTGCCTTGCCTTACCTTACTTTGCCTTGCCTGGATTTGCTTTGTTTTGCCTTGCATTGCATTGCCTGGATTTGCCTTTCCTTTCCTTTCCTTTCCTTGCCTTGCCTCTCTTGGATTTGTCTTTCCTGTATTAGCCTTGTCATGCCATGCCTGGATTTGAGTTACCTGGATTTAACTTACCTTCCTTTGCCTGAATTTGCCTTCCATGGATTTGTTTTTTCTTGCCTTGCCTGGATTTGATGGTCTTCTTTTGTCTTCCCTTCCCTGGCCTAGATTTGCCATGGCTTTCTTTGCCATACCTTGCCTTACATTGAGGGTAGTTGCCTTGTATTGCCTTGCGTTCTGTTGCCGATATATGCCTTGCATGATTTGCCTTGCCTTGCCTTTCCTGAATTTACCTTGCCTGAATTTACCTTGCCTTGCCTTTCATTGCCTTGCCTTGCCTGAATTTGCCTTGCCTTGCCTTTCTTTGCCTTGCCTGGATTTGCCTTGTTTTGCCTTGCCTTGCCTGAATTTGTCTTGTCTTGCCTTGCAATGCCTTTCCTGGATTTACATTGCCTTGTCTTGCATGTATTTGAGTTGCCTCAATTTGCTTTTATTTGCCTTCCTGGCTCTGTCTTGACTGGATTTGCTTTACCTTGCCTTCCCTATATTTGCATTGACTGAATTTGTCTTCCTTTCTTTGCCGAGATGTGCTTTGCCTTGTCTTGAATTGGCTTTTCTTGCCTGGACTTGCCTTTCTTTACTTTTCCTTGCTTTGCCCTGAATTGCCTGGATATGCCTTACCTTGCCATGCCTGGTTCTGCTTTGCCTGTATTTGACTTTCTTATTTTGCCTGGATTTGCCTTGCCTGAATTTGTTTTGCCTTGCCTTGTCTTTCCTTGTCTGGATTAGCCTTGCCTTTTTTGCCCTGCCTTGCATTGCCTTTCCTGGATTTGCTTTGGCTGGATTTGCCTTGTCTCATGGTGAATGGAGTTGCCTTTTCTAAATTTGCCTTTTCTTATTTTGCCTGTATTTTCCTTGCCTCGATTTGTCCTGTCATGCCTCGCCTGGATTTGCTTTGCCTTGATTTGAATTACCTTGCCTTGCCTGGATTGGCCTTGCCATGCCTTGCATGAATTTTTCTTGGCTGGATTTGCTTTACCTTGTCTTCCCTGGATTTGCCTTTTGTGAATTTGAATTCCGTTGCCTTGCCTGGATTGGCCTTTCCTTGATGTGCCTTGTCTTGTCTTGCCATACTTGGAATAATCTTGCCTGGATTTTCCTTGACTTGCCAGGCCTGGTGTTTTCTTGCTTGCATTTGCTTTGCCATGAGTTTCCTGGATTTGCCATGCCTGGTTTTGCCTTGCTTTGCATAGATTTGCCTTGCCTGGTTTTTCCTTGCTGTGCCTTGCCTGGATTTTCTAACTTGGGTTTTCCTAGCCTTTTATTTCCTTGCCTGGATTTGCCATGCCTTGACTTGCCTGGATTTTCCTTGTTTTATTTTACCTGGATTTGCCTTACCTGGATTTGCTTCGCCTTGCCTTGCCTGAATTTGCATTGCCTGGATTTTTCTTCCCTTCCCTTGCCTTAATTTGACTTGCCTTGTCTTGACAGAATTTGCCTTGTCATTCCTTGCCTTGTCTTGCCTGGATTTTTTTTGACTTGCCTTGCCTGGATTTGCCTAGCTTGCTTTGCCTGGTTTTCCCTTGCCTTGAATTGTTTTACCTTCACTTACCTGGATTTGCCTTCCCTTGCTTTGCCTGGTTTTGCCTTCCCTTGATTAGTTTTGTCTTGCCTTGCCTGTGTTTGCCTTCCTTATATTTTTCTTGCCTTGCCTTGAAAGGGTTTGCCTTGCCTGGATTTGCCTAGATTGCTTTGCCTTGTTTTGTTTTGACTTGATTTGTATTGCCTTGACTTACCTGAATTTGCCTTCCCTTGCTTTATCTGGTTTTGACTTCCCTTTATTTGTTTTGCCTTGCCTTGCCTGCATTTGCTTTCTTTAGATTTGTCTTGCCTTGCCTTGAATGGATTTGCCTTGCCTAAATTTGCCTTGCCTGGATTCGTCTTGCCAGGATTCGTCTTCCCTGCATTTTTTTTTTGGCTTTGCCTTGCTGGGCTGTGCTTTGCCTGGTATTGCATTTTTGCTTTCCTGGATTTGCCTTGACTTGATTTGCCTTGCCTTGTCTTGCCTGGATTTGTCTTGCCTGGGTTTGCCTTGCGTTATCTTGCCTTGATTTCCCTTCCCTGGATTTGCCTTCCTTTGCCTTTCCTGGATTTGCCTTGCTTACCTTGCCTTGCTTAGCCTGGATTTGCCTGGCCTAGATTTGCCTTGTCGTGCCTTGACTGAATTTGCATTGCCTTGCCTTCCCTGAATTTGCTTTGCCTGGATTTGCCTTTCCTTGCCATGCCTTGATTTGCTTTCCTGGGATTGGCCTTTCCTAGCCTTGCCTAGATTTGCCTTTACTGGATTTGCCTTGCCTTGCCTTGACTGAATTTGCCTTGCCTTGAATTGCATAGATTTGCCTTGTTTTACCTTAACTGGATTTGTCTTTTCTTATTTGGATTTGCCTTTCTTGGATTTCCTTGGATTGCATGCCTGGGTTTGCCTTGCCTGAATTTTTCTTGCCTTGCCTTGCCTGGATTTGTCTTTCCTTTCCTTACCTGGATTTCCTTGACAGGATTTGATATGCTTTGCCTTTCCTGGATTTGCCTTGCCTGTACCTGACTTGATTGGACCTGCATTTCCTAGTCTTGCTTTGCCTGGATTTGTCTTGCATGGATTTGCTTTGCCTCGCATCGCCTGATGTTCCCTTGGTTTGCCTTGCTTTGTCATGATTGCATTTGTCTTGCCTTTCCTGAACTTCTTTGCCTTGCCTTCATTTGCCTTGCCTTGATTTGCCTTGCCTTGCCTTGCCTTGCCTTGCCTGGATATACCTTGCCTAGATCTGCCTTGCCTGGATATACCTTGCCTAGATCTGCCTTGCCTTGACTTTTCTTGAATAGCCTGAATTTGCCTTGCCTAGATTTGAGTAGCTTTTCCATGCCTGGATTTACCTTGCTTGGATTAGCCTTTCATTAAATTGCCTGGATTTGCCTTGCCTAAATTTACGATGCCTTGCCTTGCCTGGATTTTTGTTTCCTTCGTTTCTTTTGCACTGCCTTGCCTGTATTTGTCTTCCCTAGATTAGCCTTACCTTGCCTTGCCTATATTTCTTGCCTGGATTTACATTGCTTAAATTTCCTTTGCCTTGCCTTCCCTCGATTTGTCTTGACAGAATTTGCCTTGAGTTGCCTAGCCTGGATTTACCTTGCCTTCCCTTGCCTGGATTTGCCTTGCCTTGCCGTGCCTTGACTATATTTGCCTTGCCTTGGCTTTCTTTGCCTTGCATGTATTTTCTAGCCTTGCCTTGCCTTGCCTTGCCCTCCCTGGGTTTCCCTTGCCTTGTTTGGATTGGTCTTACCTAAATTTGCCTTGCCTTGCCTGGATTTGCCTTGCCTGGATTTGCTTTGCCTTGCATTGCTTGAATTTGCTTTGACTTAACTTGCCTTGTTTTGACTTGATTTGCCTTGACTGAGTTTGCCTTGCCTTGCATTGCCTAGATTTGCCATACATTGCTTTGCCTGGATTTGCCTTTCCTTTCCCAGATTTGCCTTGCCTTGCCTAGATTTCCCTTGCCTTTCCTTGCCTTTATTTGCCTTGCCTGATTTGCCTTGTTTTGCCTTGCCTGGATTCGCTTTGTCTTGACCTGCCCTGCCTTATTTGGCCTGGAGTTGCCTTGCCTGTATGTGCCTTACATAGAACTGCCTTGCCCTGCCTTGCCTGGTTTTGCCTTGCCTTGACTTTCCTGGATTTGCGTTGCCTACATTTGTTTTGCCTTGCCTTCCGTGCATTTGCCTTGCCAGGATTTGCCTTGCCTTGCTTTTCCTGGAAGTGCTTTCGCTTTCTTGCCTTGCATTGCCTTGCCTAAATTTGCCTTGAAATGCCTTTCTTTGCCTTGCGTGAATTCGTCTTGCTTTTTTTGCCTTCCCTTTACTGGATTTGACTTGCCTTGCCTTGCCTTGGCTGGATTTGGCTTGCCGGCAAGGCAAGCCTTGCCTGAATTTGCCTTGCCTTCCCTTGTTTTAATTTGCCTTTTCTTGCCTAGACTTTCCTTGCCTTTCTTGGATTTGCCTTGCCTTGACTAACCTTGCCTTGCCTGGATTTGCCTTACCTTACCTTACCTGGATTTGCCCTATTTTGCTGAACTTTGCCTAACTTTGAATTTGCTTGCTGTGCCTTGCCTTGTCTTGCCTTGCCTGGATTTGTCTTGCCTTGCCAAATTTGCCTTACCTGGATTTGTTTTGGCTTGGCTTGTCTGGATTTGCCTTGCTTGTATTTTCCTTGCATGGGTTTGGCTTGTTTTTTTTTTCTTGGATTTGTGTTGCCTGGATTGGTTTTGCCTTGCCTTCCCTGGATTTGTCTTGCCAGGATTTGCCTTACCTTGGGTTTTTGAAATTGTGTTTTCTTCCCTTGCCTTGCTTTTCTTTGCCTAGCCTGGATTCGCCTTGTTTTGCATTGTCTTACCTTGCCTGGATTTGCATTGCCTTTCCTTTCCTTGCTTGGATTTGCCTTGCCTTAAATTGCCTTGTCTTTCCTTGCCTTGCCTGGATTTGTCTTGCCTTTCCTTGCTTGGATTTGCATTGACTTGCCTTGCCTTTTTCTGCCTGGAATTGCCTTGCCTTGATTTGCCTGGATCTGACTTGCCTTGCCGGGTTTTGCCTTACGTGGATTTGCCTTGCCTTGCCTTACCTGGATTTGTCTTGCCTGGATTTGCTTTTCCTTGTCTTCCCTGAATATTCCTTTTCTTAATTTGCATTGCGTTGCCTTACCTTGATTTGCTTTGCCTAAATTTGTTTTGTCTTAACTTGCCATGCTTGGTTTTGGTTTGCCTGTATTTTCCTTGCCTTGTCATGCCTGGTGTTTCATTGCCTGCATTTGTCTTGCTGTGACTCTCCTGGATTTGCCTTGACTGGTTTTGCCTTACTTTGCCTGAATTTGTTTTTTCTGATTTTCCCTTGCCATGACCTGCCTAAATTTTCGAACCTGGATTTGCTTAGCCTTTACTTTTCTTGCCTGGATTTGCCTTCCCTTGCCTCAATTTGCCTTGCCTGGATTTGACTGCCCTTGCCTTGCCTTTATCTGCCTTGCCTTGCCTTGCCTGGATTTGCCTCTTCTTTCTTTGCCTGGATTTGCCTTGCCTTGCCTTGATTGGATTTGCTTTGGCTTGCCTTGCCTTCTGGATTTACCTTACCTGAATGTTCCTTGCTTTGCCTTCCCATGCCTGGAATTTCTTTGTCTGGATTTGCCTTGCCTTCCTTCGCCTGGATTTGTTTTTTCAGAATGCTTCTTGCATTTCCTTACTAGATATGCCTTGCCTTGCCTTACCTAGATTTGCTTTGCTTTTCCTTGCCTATTCTTCCCTTGTGTTGATTTTTCTTGCCTTAAATGCCTGGATTCGCTTTGTCTGGACTTGCTTTGACTTATTTCCTGGACTTGCCTTCCCTGGATTTTACTTAGATTTGCCTTGCCCTGCTTTGCCGGTATTTGCCTTGCCTAGATTCGCCTGGCTTTGACTTGCCTTCCCTTGCCTGAATTTGCCTTGCCTTGCCTAGTCTTGCTTGGATTTACCTTGCCTTGCCTTGTCTTGCTTTGATTTACCTTGCCTTGCCTGGATTTGCCTTACCTTACCTTGCCTGGATTTGCCTTTCCTTTTCATGCCTTTCCTTGCCTTGCTGGATTTGCCTTGTCTTGCCATGCCTTGCCTAGCCTGCATTTACATTGCCTTGCCCTGCATGGGCTGTATTTGCCTTGCCTGGATTTGCCTTGCGTTGACTTGCCTGGTTTTCGGTTGACTGAATTAGTTTTGCCTTGCCTTCCCTAGATTTGCCTTGCCAACATTTGCATTGCCTTGCCTTTCCTAAAATTGCCTTCCGTTCCCTTGCCTTGCCTGGATTTGACTTGCTTTGCATTTCTTTGCCTTGCCTGGACTCCCCTTGCTTTGTTTTCCCTTACCTTTCCTTTCCTGGACTTTTCTTGCTTTTCCTAGCCTAGATTTGCCTCGCCTCGATTTTCCTTGCCTTGCCTTGTCTTGCTTGGATTTGCCTTGCTTTTCCATGCCTATTCTTGGCTTGCCTAAATTTTTTTTGCCTTTCCTTGTCTTGCCTTGCCTTTCCTTGCCTGGATTTGCCTTGCCTTTCCTTGCATGGATTTGCCTTGCTTTGCCTTGACTTGCTTTGCCTGAATTTGCCTTGCCATTTTAGGATTTGCTTTACCTGGATTTGCCTTGCGTTGCCTAGCCTGGATATGCCTTGCCTGGATTTGCCTTGCCTGGATTTGCCTTGCTTTGCCTTGCATGAATTTTCTTTGACTTGTCTTTCCTTGTTTTTCCTAGATTTGCCTTGCCTTGTTTTTCCGGAACTTGCCTTACCTGGATTTGCCTTGCCTTTCCTTATCTTGATTTGACTTGCCTGTATTTGCATTGCCTTGTCTTTTTTTGATTTTCTTTTTCTGAAATTGCCCTGCCTTGCCTTGCCTGGATTTGCCTGGCCTGGATGTACCTTCCTTAGCTTTGCCTGGGTTTGCCTTGCCTGAATTTTTCTTGCCTTTCTTTACTAGATTTGTGTTGCCTTTCCTTACCTTGCCTTGACATGCCTAGACTTGCCTTGCGTTTACTTGACTTGCCTTGATTTGCCTTGCCTGGATTCGCTTTGTCTTCGTTTGCCTTGCCTTATTTTGCCTTGAGTTGCCTTGCATGTATTTGCCTTATGTAGATCTTTCTTGCCCTGATTTGCCTAGATTTGCCTTCCCTGGATTTGCCTTGCCTTCCCTTGCCTTGCCTTGATTTGCCTTGCATTACCTTACTTTGCCTTGCCTTGATTCTCCTTTTGTTACCTTGACTTGCCTTCCTTAAATTTGTCTTGCCTTGCCTTGCCTGTATTTGCCTTGCCTTGACTTGTGTGGATTTGCCTTGGCTAGCCTTGTTCCTGTGTTTACTTTGCACTCCCTTGCCTTGCTTTGCCTGGATTTGCATTGCTTGGAATTACCTGTGTTTGCCTTGCCTTTTCTTGCCTGGATTGTCCTTACTTTGCCTTACCTTGTGTTGACCAATATTGCCTTATCTTGCCTTGCATTGCTTAGGCTAGATGTGCCTTGCCTTGCCTGGATTTGCCCTGCCTAAATTTGTCTTTTCCTTTTTTTGCCTTGCCTGTATTTGCCTCTTCTAGCCTTGCCTGGATTTTCCATGCCTGGATTTTCCCTGCTTTCCTGGTTTTTCCTTGCTTGGAGTTGGCTTGCCATGCCTTGCCTGGATTTTCCTTTCCTGGACTTTTCTTGCTTTGCCTAGCCTAGATTTGCCTCGCCTCGATTTACCTTGCCTTGCCTTGCCTTTCCTTGCCATGCCTGGATTTGTCTTGCATGGATCTGCCTTGCCTTGCATTGCCTGAATTTCCCTTTCCTGAATTTTCCTCGCCTTTCCCAGCCTGAATTTGTCTTGCTTTGCCTTTCCTTGCCTGGATATACCTTTCCTGAATTTGCCTTGCCTTGCCTTGAATTCCCTGGATTTGCCTTGATTGAATTTGCCTTGCTTTGCCACGACTAAATTTGTTTTCCCTGGATTTGCTTCGCCATGCTTGCCTGGATTTGCCTTCCCTTACCTTGCCTTGATTTTATTTTCTTGTCATGCCTGAATTTGCCTTGCCTTGCCTTGCCTTGATTTGTTTTCCCTTGTCTTGCCTGAATTTGTCCTGCATTGCCTTTCCTGGTTTTGACTTGCTTGGAGTTTGCTTGCCTTGCCTTGCCTAGATTTGCCTTGACTGGAGTTTTTGTGCTTTGCCTTGCCTGGATTTTCCTCATCTGGATTTGCCTTGCCTTGCATTGCCTGGATTTATCTTTTCTTGCCTTGCCTGGATTTGTCTTGCATGGATGTGCTTTGCCTTGTCTTCCCTAGATTTTTCTTTTCTAAATTTGCATTCCTTTGCCTTTCCTGGATTTGCCCTGCCTGGACGTTCCTTGTCTTGCCTTGTCATAATTGGAATTGCCTTGCCTGGATTTCCCATGCCTTGTCATGCCTGGTGTTTCCTTGCCTGTATTAGCCTTGCCGTGACTTGCCTGGATTTGCCTTACCTGGTATTGCCTTGCGTTGCCTGGATTTGCCTTGCCTGGTGTTTCCTTGCCATGCCTTGCCTGAATTTTCTAACCTGGATTTGCTTAGCATTTCCTTTCCTTGCCTGGATTTGCATTCCCTTGACTTGCCCAGATTTCCGTTACTTTGCAATGCCTGGATTTGCCTTGCCTGGATTCTCCTTGCCTTTCTTGCCTGGATTTTTCTTGCCTTGCCTTTCCTGGATTTGCCTTGCCTTGCCGTACTTGGATTTGCTTTGACATGCCTTGGCTTGTTTTGCCTGGATTAGACCTTCCTGGATTTTTCTTGTCTAACCTTGCCTGGAATTTCTTTGCATGGATTTGCCTTGCCTTGTGTCGCCTGGATTTTTTTTCCAGAATTTTCCTTACCTTTACTTTACTAGATTTGTCTTGCCTTGCCTTGACTTGCCTTGCCTAGATTTTCCTTGCCTTTCCTTGCCTTTTGTTGCCTTGACTTGATTTGCCTTCCCTTGCCTTGCATGGATTCGCTTTGTCTGGACTTGCCTTGTCTTATTTTCCCTGGAGTTGCCTTGCCTGGATTTGCCTTACATAAATCTGCCTTGCCCTGCCTTGCCTGGATTTGCCTTGCCTGGATTTGCCTTGCCTTGACTTGCCTGAATTTGCGTTTCCTGGATTTGAATTGCCTTGCCTTTCCGGGATTTACCTTGCCAGAATTTGCCTTGCCTTGTTTTGCCTGGAATTGCCTTTCCTTCCCTTGCTTTGCCTTGCGTTGCCTTGCCTTGATTTGTTTTGCCTTGCTTTTCTTTATCTTTCTTGGATTTTTCTTCCTTTACCTTGCCTTGCCTTGCCTGACTTTGACTTGTCTTGCCTTGCCATGCTTGGATTTGCCTTGTCTTGGTTTTATTTGTCTCGCCTGAATTTGCCTTGCCTGGCCTTGCCTCTATTTGCCTTACCTACTTTCGTCTTTCCTTGCCTTGCCTGGGTTTGCTTGGCTTGTCTTACCTTGCCTTGACTGGATTTGCCTTTCCGGGATTTTCCTTGCTTTTTCTTTATTAGATTTGCCTTGCCTTGACTTACGTTGCCTTGCCTTGCCTAGATTTGCCTTGGCGTTTTTGGCTTTTTCTTGCCTTGACTTGATTTGCACTGCCTAAGTTTGCCTCACCTTCGCTAGCCTGGATTTTATTTGCCTGATTTGATTTGACTTTCCTTCCACGGACTTGCCTTGCCTTAATTTGCATTGCCTTCTTTTGGCTTGCCTTGCTTTACCTGGGTTTTCCTTGCATTGCCTTAATTTGTCTTGCCTGGATTCGTCTTTTTTGGACATATTTTGCCTTGCCTGTATTTGCCTTGCCTTGACTTGTCTTGCCTGAATTTGCCTTGCCTTGCCTTGCCCGGATTTGCCTTTTCTTGCCTTGCCTTGAGTTTCCTTGCCTGGATTTGCCTTGCCTTCCCTTACCTTGCCTTACGTGGCTTTGCCTTGATTTCTTTGCCTGGTCTTACCTTGACTTGCCTGAAATTGCCTTGTTTTGCCTTGCATTGCTTGGTTAGATTTGTCTTGCCTTACCTTGCCATGCTTTGCCTGGATTTGCGTTTCTTATTTTGCCTAGATATGCCTTTTTTGAATTTGCCTTGCCTTGTCTTGTCTGGATTTGTCTTGCCTTGCCTTAGTTTGTTTTTCCTGGATTTGCCTTGCTTTGCATTTCCTTGCCTTCCGTGGGTTTGCCTTTCCTTGCCTGGATTTGCCTTACCTGGATTTGCCTTGCCTTGCCTGGATTTGCCTCGCCTGGATTTTCTTGCCTTGCCTTGGCTGGCTTTGCCCTGCCTGAATTTGCCTTGACTTGCCTTGCTTGAATTTGCTTTGAGTTGCCTTGCCTGGACTTGCCTTGTTTTACTTTGCCTGGATTTCTTTTTCTAGGATTTTTCTTGCCTTTCCTTTACTAGATTTGCCTTGCTTTGTCTTCCCTTACCTTTCCTTGCCTTGCCTAGATTTGCCTTTCCTTGCCTTGCCTTTTCTTGCCTTGCCTTTATTTGCCTTGCCTTGACTTGCCTGGATTCGCTGTGTCTGGACTTTCCATGCCTTCTTTTGCCTGGAGTTGCCTTGCCTGGATTTGCCTTAGATAGATCTGCCTTGCACTGCATTTCCTGGACTTGCTTTTTTGGATTTCTCTTGCCTTGACGTGCCTGGATTTGCATTGCCTGAATATGTTTTGCCTTGATTTTCCTTGATTTACCTTGCCAAGATTTGCCTTTTCCTGCCTTTCCTGGAATTGCCTTTCCTTTTCTTCCCTTCCCTTGCCTTGCCTTGCCTGGATTTGCCTTGCCTTGCAATTCATTGCCTTGCCTGGAATAGCCTTGTTTTGCCTTGCCTTGCCTTGCCTGAATTTGCCTTGCCTTTCCTTGTCTTGCTTGGATTTGCCTTGCCTTGCCTGGATTTGCCTTGCCTGGTCCTGCCTGAACTGGCCTTGCTTTCTCATGCCTTTCCTTGCCTTGGCTGGATATTCCCTGTCTTGACTTGGCTTGGCTTGCCTAGATTTTCCTTGCCTTGACCTGCCTTGCCTGAATTTGCCTTTGCTGGATTTGCCTTGCCTTAACTTGTCCGGATTTTTGTTGCCTGGATTTGTTTTGCCGTGACTTCCCTGGATTTGCCTTGGCAGAATTTGCATTGCCTTGTCTTTCCTGAAATTGCCTTCCCTTCTCTTGACTTGCCTTGCCTTGCCTCGATTTGCCTTGCCTTGCCTTTCTTTGCCTTGCTTTGATTCGCCTTGCTTTGCCTTTCCTTTCCTTGCCTTGCCTGGATTTTTTTGTCTTGCCTTGCCTTGCTTGAATTTGCCTTCCCTTGACTTCTTTTGCCTTGGCTGGATTTCCCTTGCCTGGACTTCCCTGGATTCGCCTTGCCTTTTTATGTCTTTCCTTGACTTGCCTGGGTTTGCCTTGCCATGCCTTTTCTTGCCTCTATTTTGCCTTGCCTTGCCTTTCTTTGCCTTGCCTAGATTTTGTCTTGCCTTGCCTTTCTTTGCCTTGCCTGAGTTTGCCTTGCTTTTCCTTGACTTGCTTTTTCTGGATTTTCCTTGCTTTGCCAGGATTTGCTTTACCTGGATTTGCTTTATGTTGCCTTGCCTGGATTTGCCTTTCCTGAGTTTGCCTTTCCTTGATTTGCTTTTACGTGCCTTGCTTGGATTTTCGTTGACTTGCCACACCTTGTTTTGCCTAGATTTGCCTTGCTTTGTCTTGCCGGGATTTGCCTAACCTGGATTTGCCTTGTCTTGCCTTACCTGGATTTGCCTTGCCTGGATTTGCTTTACCTTGTCGTTCCTTTATTTGATTCGCCTGATATTTTCTTGCCTTGCCTTGCCTTGATTTGCCTTGCTGGATTTACCTTGCTTTGTCTTGACTGGATTTGCCTTTCCTGGAATTTCCTTGCCTTTCCTCTACTATATTTGCGTTGCCTTGCCTTATCTTGCCTTGAGTTGGCTAGATTTGCTTGCCTTTCCTTGCCTTGCCTTGATTTGCCTTGGCTTGCCTTTTCTGGATTCGCTTGGTCTGAATTTGCCTTGCCTTATTTTGCCTTAAGTTACCTTGCCTGGATTTGCCTTACAGAGATCTGCCTTGCCCTGGTTTGCTTGGATTTGCCTTGCCTGGATTTGCCATGAATTCCCTTGCCTTGTCTGAATTTCCTTTGCATTGTCTTACTTTGCTTTGTGTGGATTCGCCTTTTCTTACCTTGCCTTGCCTTGCTTGGATTAGCCTTACCTTGCCTTGCCTCGATTTGCCTTGCCTTGCCTTGTGGGGATTTGCCTTGCCTGGCTTTACTGTGTTTACTTTGCCTTCCCGTGCCTTGTTTTGCCTTGCCTGGATTTGCCTTGCCGGCCTTGCTTGGGTTTGTCTTGCTTTCCCCTGCCTTGCCTTCCCTTGCCTGAATTTTTCTTGCATTCCCTTACTTTGCCTTGGCCAAAATTGCCTTGTCTTGCCGTACATTGCCTTGGCTAGATTTGTCTTGCCTTGCTTTGCCTTGCCTGAGTATGCCTTTCCTGGATTTTCCTTGAGTTTTCCTTACTTTTTTTTCTTGCCTTGCTGTACCTTGCCTTACCTTGCCTCTATTTGCCTTGCCTTTCCTTGCCTTTCGTTTGCTTGCATTTATTTGCCTTGCCTGGATTCGCTTTGTCTGGATTTTTCTTGCCTTATTTTGCCATAGGTTTTCTTGCCTGAATTTGCCTTACATAGATCTGACTTCCCCTGCCTTGCCCAAATTTGCCTTGCCTTGACTTGCCTGAATTTGCATGGCCTGGATTTGCTTTCACTTGCCTTCCCTGGATTTGCCTTGCCTGGATTTGCCTTGCTTTCACTTGCCTTGCCTTGCCTTGCCTTGACTGGATTTGCCTTACCTTGTCTTACTTTGAATTGCCTGGATTCGCCTTTCTCTGCCTTTCCTGGATTTGCCTTTACTTGCCTTGCCTGGATTTGCCTTACCTGGCCTTGCCTGGGTTTGCCTTGCATTCCCTTGCCTTGTCCGAATTTGCCTTGCCTTGCCTTACCTTGCCTTGCCTGGAATTGCCTTGTTTTGCCTTACATTGGCTTGGTTAGATTTTTCTTGCTTTGCCTTGCCTTGCCGTGCCTTGCCTAAATTACTGTTGCCTTATTTTGACAGAAATTGTCTTTTTTGGATTTGCTTTGCCTGTATTTATTTTGCCCTGCTTTGCCTGAATTTGCTTTGTCAGAATTTTTTTTGCCTTGCTATGTCTCTATTTCCCATGCCTTTTTTTTTTACTGTATTTTTATTTGCCTTGCCTTACCTGGATTTGCCTTCCCTTGCCTGGGTTTAATTTTCCTTGATCTATCTTTTCGTGACTTGCCCGGATTTGCTTTGCCTTCCAAAGACTGGAATTGCCTTGCCTTGATTTGCTTTGCCTTCCCTTGCCTGGATATGCCTTACCTGTATTTGACATATTTTTTGTACCTGGATTTTTTTTGCCTTCCTTACCTGAATTTGCCTTTTCTTGCCTTGTCTTGCCTGGACTAACATTGCTTGAATTTCCTTTGCCTTGCCTTCCCCCGATTTACCTTGCCAGGATTTTCCTTGCCTTGCCTTGCCTGGATTTCCCTTGCATTGCCTTATTTTGCCTTGCCTAGATTTGCTTGCTTTGCCTTGCCTTACCTTCCCTGGGTTTGCCTTGCCTTGCCTGGATTTGCCTTGCCTTGCCTTGTTTGGATTTTCTTGGTCTTGCCTCGCCTAGTTTTGCCTGGATTTGCCTTGCCTGAATTTGCCTTGACTTCCCTTGCCTGGATATGCCTTGCCCGGATATGTCTTGCCTTGCTTTGCCTGGATTTGTTTTTCCAGGTTTTTTCTTGCCTTTCCATTACTATATTTGCCTTGCCATGCCTTGTCTTTTCTTGCTTTGCCTTGACTTGCATTGCCGTGAATGCGTGGAATCGCTTTGTCTGGGCTTGCCTTGCTTTATTTTGCCTGGAGTTTGCTTGCCTGGATTTGCATTACATGGATCTGCCTTGCACTGCCTTGACTGAATTTGCCTTGCTTAAATTTGCCTTGCTATGACTTTCCTGCATTTCCAATTCTGGATTTGTTTTGCCTTGCCTTCCCTGGATTTTCCTTGCCGGGATTTGTTTTGCCTTGTCATTCCTGGAATTAAATTTCCTTCCCTTGCCTTGCCTTTCCTCGCCTAAATTTGACTTGCCTTGCCTTGCCTGGATTTCCGTGTCCTGGGTTTGTTTTGCATTGCCTTGTCTGGATTTGTTTTGCCTAGATTAGCCTTGCATTGCCATGTTTATGTTTCCTTTCCTGGATTTGCCTTCCCTTGCCTTGCATGGATTTACATTGGTTGGATTTGCTTTGCCTTGCCTTTCCTGGATTTGCCTTGCCTTACCGTACTTTGCCTTGCCTATTTTTGCCTTGCTTTGCCTTGCCTTCTCTTTTCTGGATTTTTCTTGCCTTGCCTGGATTTGCCTTACCTGGATGAGAGTTGACTTTCCTTTCCTGGATTTGCCCTGACTGGATTTTTCTTGTCTTGCCTTGCGTGGATTTGCTTTGACTTGACGTGCCTTGTTTTGCCTGAATTTACCTCGCCTGAATTTCCCTTGCCACTTTTTGCCTAGATTTGCCTACTTTAGCTTTGCCTAGATTTGTTTTTCCAGGATTTTCCTGGCCTTTTCTTTCCTAAGTTTGCCTTGCCTTGCCTTGCCTAGATTTTCTTTCCGTTTCCTTGCCTTTTTTGTCTTGCCTCGATTTACCTTGAATGGCCTTGCCTGGATTCTCTCTGTCTAGACTGTCCCTGCCTTATTTTGTCTGTTGTTGCATTGCCTGTATTTTCTTACATAGATCGGCCTTGCCCTCCCTTGAGTAGATTTGCCTTGCCCGGTCTTGCTTGAATTTGCATTGCCTAATTTGTATTGCCTTGCCTTTCCGGGATTTGCCTTGCTAGGATTTGCCTTGCATTGCCTTGCCTGGAATTGCCTTTCTCTTCGTCACCTTACGTGGATTTGCCTTGCCTTGCCTGGATTTGCCTTGCCTTGCTTTGCCTTGCTTTGATTTATCTTTCTTTTTCTTTCCTTACCTTGTATGGATTTGCCTTGCCTGGTCTTGCCTGGATTTACCTTGCCTGAATTTACCTTTATTTGCTTTCTGTGAATTTGCCTTGCTTTGACTTACCTGTATTTGCCTTGCTTTGCCTTGCCTGGATTGGCCTGGCCAAGATTTGCTTTGCCTTGCCTTGCCTGGATTTGTTTTCCCTTGCCTTTCCTGGATTACACTTGCTTTTCATTGCCTGAATTTGCCTTGACTGGATTTGCCTCGTTTTGCCTTGCCTGGATTCGCCTTGACTGGATTTGCCTTTTCTTGGTTTGCCTTGATTTGCCTTGCCTTGCCTTGCCTATATTTGCCTTGCCTTTCCTTACCTGTATTTGACTTGCCATGCCTTGCCAGAATTTGCCTTGCCTTGCCTTGCTTGGATTTGTTTGACTTGCCTTGCCTTGTTTTGCCTGGATTTGCCTTGACTAAATTTGCCCTGCCTGGAATTTTGTTTACTGGATTTTCCTTGCCTTGCTTTGCCTAGATTTCTTTTTCCAGGATTTTCCTTGTCTTTTCTTTATTAGATTTGCTTTGCCTTGCCTTGCCTTGCCTTGCCTAGATTTGCCTTGCCTTACCTTGCCTTTTCTTGCCTTACCTTGATTTGCCTTGTCTGGCCTTGCCTTGCCTGGATTAGCTTTATCTGTACTTGCCTTCCCTTATTTTGCCTGGAGTTGCCTTGCCTTGATTTGCCTTGCCTGGATTTGCGTTGCCAGCATTTGCTTTCATTTGTCTTCCCTGGTTTTTCCTTGCCTGTATTTGTCTTGCCTTTTCTTGCCTTGCCTTGCCTTTTCTGAATTCGCCTTGCTTTGCCTTATTTTGTCTTGCCTGGATTCGTCTTTATTGCCTTGTCTTGCCTTGCCTAGATTTGCCTTGCCTTGCCTTGTCTTGATTTGCCTAGCCTTGACTTGCGCGCCCTTGCCTTCATTTTTCTTGCCTTCATTTACCTTGCCTTCCCTTGCCTTGCCTTGCCTGGATTTGCCTTGCTTGCCTTACCTTGCCCTGCCTGGAATCTCATTGTTTTCCATGCATTGTCCTGGCTAGATTTGTCTTGCCTTGCCTTGCCATGCCTTGTCTGGATTTGCGTTGCCTTATTTTGCCTGGATATTCCTTTTTTAGATTCGCCTTGCCTTGCCTTCCCTAGATTTGCCTTACATAGATCTATCTTGCCCTGCCTTGCCTTGATTTGCCTTTCCTAGATTTGCCTTGTTTGCCTTGCTTGTATTTGCCTTGACTTGCCTTGTCTCTATTTGTCTTGCCTTGCCTTGCCTTGGCTTACTTTCCCTTGCCTGGATATACCTTGCCTGAATTTGGCTTTTTTGCCTTCCCTTGCATTCCTGGATTTGCCTTGCCTGTACTTGCCTTGTTTTGCCATGCCTGGAATTGCCTTGCCTGGATTTGCCTGGCCTTACTTTGCCTGGATTTGTTTTGCCAAATTTGCTTTGCCTTGTCTTGCATAGATTTTTATGTCCTGGGTTTCTTTTGCCTTTTCTTGCCTGGATTTGCCTTGCCTTACCTTGCCTTGTAAGGATTTGCATTGTGCAGATTTGCCTTGCCTTGCCTGGATTTGTTTTGCCCAAAGTTACCTTTCCCAAAGTTGCCTTGCCCTTCCTTGCCTGGATTTTTCTGGCCTTGATTTGCCTTGCCTTCCCTTGCCTGTATTTTCCCTGATTGCCTTGCCTGGATATGCCTTTTCTTGACTTGTTTATATTTGCCTATCCAGGATTTGCCTTTATTTGCCTTGCCTGGATTTGCTTTTCCTTGCCTTGCCTGGATTTGCCTTTTCTTGCCTTGCCTGAATTTACCTTGCCTTAATTTGCCTTGGCTTGCCTGGCCTGAATTTGCCTTGCCTGGATTTGCCTTGCATGCCTTGCCTTGACTTGCCTGGATTTTTCTTGCACAGATTTGCCTTGCCTTTCCTTACCTGGCTTTGCCTTGCATGGATTTACCTTTCCTTACCTTGCCTGAATTTGGCTTGCCTGGATTTGCCTTGCCTTGCCTTGTCCGGATTTGTTTTGCCTTGCTTTGACTAGATTTTCTTTGCCTAAATTTGCCTTGCCTTTCTTTGCCCGGATTTGCCTTTCCTGGATTTGCGTTGCATTGGCTTGACTGGATTTTCCTTGCCTGGATTTGTTTTGCCTTGCCTTCCTTGATTTGCCTTGCTTAATTTGCCTTTCCTTGTCTTGCCTGGATGTGCCTTGCATTGCCTTGCCTTGCCTCTATTTGCCTTGCCTGGATTTTCCTGGCTTTGAATTGATTTGCCTTGCCTTGCTTTGCCTGCATTTGTTTTGCATGGATTTGTTTGCATTGCCATGCCTGGATTTGCCTTGCCTGAATTTGCATTGATTTTCCTTGCCAGGGTTTGCCTTGACTGCATTTGCCTTGCCTTGCCTTGCCTTGCCTAGATTTGCCTTGCTTGGATTTGTCTTGCCTTGTTTTTCCTGGATTTGCTTTCCCTGGATTTGCTTTGCCTTGTCTTGCTTAGATGTGCCTTGCCTGGATTGCTCTTACCTTGCCTTAGGAGATTTGCTTTGCCTGGATTTGCCTTGATTTTCCTTGCCAGGGGTTGCTTTGCCTGCATTTGCCTTGCCTTGTCTAAATTTCCCTTGCTTGAATTGGCCTTGCCTTGGCTTGCCTGGATTTGCCTTGCCTGAATTTGTCTTGTTTTGCCTTGCCTGGATTTGGCTTGCCTTGTTATTCCTGGATTTGCCTTCCTTGGATTTGCCTTGCTTTGTCTTGCTTGGATGTGCCTTTCCTGGATTGCTCTTGCCTTTTCTTAGTCGATTTGCCTTGCCTGGATTTCCCTTGCCTTGCCTTGCCTTGCCAGACTTGCCTTGCCTGGATTCGCCTTGCCTTGCCTTGCCTGGATTTGCGTTGCCTGAATTTCCATGCCTTGCTCTGCTTGGATTTTTATTTCCTGGATTTACATTGCCTTGTCTTGCGTGGATTTGCCTTTTATGGATTTGCATTAAAATGCCTTGTCTTGCCTGGATTTGCCTTGTCTGGGTTTGCCATGCCCTGCCTTGGCTGTATTTTTCTTGCCTTGCCTAGCCTAGATTTTCCTTGAATGAAAATGCCTTGTATTGTTTTGCCTGGATTTTCCTTGTCAGAATTTTCCTTGTCAGAATTTTTTTTTCTGGATTTGCCTTGCCTTGCCTTGTCTTGCCTGGATTTGCCTTGCCTTACCCTGCCTTGATTTCCCTTGCCTGGATTTGCTTTGCCTTGTGTGCCTCTATTTGCCTTGTCTGGATTTGCCATGCCTTGCCTTCCCTGTATTTGCCTTGCCTTACCTTGCCTAGATTAGAATTGCCTGGATTTCCCTTGCCTTGTTTTGCTTGATTTCCCTTGCCTGGATT
The DNA here is from genome assembly GCA_028533165.1 of Leontopithecus rosalia. Taxonomy (NCBI): domain Eukaryota; kingdom Metazoa; phylum Chordata; class Mammalia; order Primates; family Cebidae; genus Leontopithecus; species Leontopithecus rosalia. The sequence goes on from CM052665.1 coordinate 26,209,256, forward strand.
TTTTCTTGCCTTGCCTTGCCTTGTTTTGCCTTGCCTGGATTTGATTTACCTTTGCATCCCTGGATTTGTCGTGCCTGGATTTCTTTGCTTTGCCATGCCAGGATTTGCCTTGCCTGGATATGGTTTGCCATGCCTTGCTGGGATTTGCCTGTCCTGGATTTGCCTTGCCTTAGCTTGCCAGATTTGTAATTTCTAAATTTCTCTTACCTTGCCTTTCCTGGATTTGCCTTGCCTAGATTTGACTTGCCTGGATTTGACTTCCCTTGCCTTGCATGGATTTGCCTTGTCTTGCCTAAATTTGCCTTGGCTGGATTTGACTTACCTTGCCTTTCTTGGATTTGCCTCACATTTCCTTGCCCGCATTTTTTTTGCCTTGTCTTGCCTGGATTTGCCATGCCTGAATTTGCCTTGCATTGAATTGGCTGGATTTGCCTTGCCTGGATTTGCCTTGATTTTCCTTGCTAGGATTTGCATTGCCTGGATTTGCCTTGCTTTCCCTTGCCTGCATTGGCCTTGATTTGCCTTTTATGAATATGCCTTGCCTTGATTTGCTTGCCTTTCCTTGCCTGGATTTTCTTTACTTGCCTTACCTGGATTTGCCTTGCCTTGCCTTACCTGGATTTGTCTTGTCTTGCCTTGCCAGGATTTGCCTTGCGTGGTATAGCGTTATCTTGCTTTTCCTTGATTTGCCTTACCTTGATTAGCCTTGCGTTGCCTTGCCTGAATTCGCCTTGATTTGCCTTACGTGGATTTGCTTGACTCAGTTTGCCTTTCCCTGCTTTGCATGTATGTTTCTTGCTTTGTCTTGCCTGTATTTGCCTTCCCTGTATTTGCCTTGCTTTGCCTTGCCTGGATTTGTCTTGCATGCATTTGCCTCACTTTGTCTTGCCTGAATTTGCCTTGCCTGGATTTTCCTCTCCTTTTCTTTGCCTTGATTTGCCTTCCCTTCTCTTGCCCTTTCTTGTGTTGCCTGGATATGCCTTGCCTGGATTTTCCTTGCCTTGCCTAGATTTTCCTTTGCTTCTCGTGCCTGAATTTGCGTTGTCTGGATTTGACTTCCCTTGCCTTGCATGGATTTGCCTTCCCTGAATTTGCCTTGCTTTACCTTGCCTGAATTAGCCTTGCTTGGATTTTCCTTGCCTTGTCTTGCCCAGATTTCCCTTGCCTGGATTTCTTTTGCCTTGCCATGCATGGATTTGCCTTGCTTTGATTTACCTTTCCTTGCCTTGACTGAATTTGCCTTACATTTTCTTGTCTAGATTTGACTCGCCTTGCGTTTCCTGGATTTGTATTGCCGAGATTTTTCTTGCCTTGCCTTGCCAGAAATTTTCTTACCTTGATTAGCCTTGCCGTGCCTTTGCTTGTCTTAACTTGTCTGGATGTAGCTTACCTTGGCATCTCTGGATTTTTCTTGCCTGGATTTCCTTTGCCTTGCCATGCCTGAATTTGTGTTGCATAGATTTGCCTTGACTTGCTTTGCATGAATTTGCCTTCCTGTGTCTTGCCTGGATTTGACTTTCCTTGCATTGCCTAAATTTGCTTTGCCTTCCCTTTCGTGGATTTGCCTTGCCTGGATTTGCTTTTCTTTTCTTGCCTTGATTTGCATTGCCTGGATTTGCCTTGCCTTGCCGTGCCTGGAATTGCGTTTCCTGTAGGTGGCTTGCCTTGCCTTCCTTGATTTGCCTTGTATAAATTTGCCTTGCCTGGATTTGCCTTGCTTTGCCTTTCCTGGATTTCGTTGCCTGCATTATCTTGCATTGCCGTACTTAGATTTGCCTAGCCTTGCCTTGCCTTGATTTGCCTTACCTTTCCTTGTTGTGGAAAATTTTTTTGCCTGGATTTTCTTTGCATTGCTGTGCCTGGATTTGCCATGCCTTGATTTGCCGTGTTTTGCCTTGCCAGGAGTTGCCTTGCCTGGGTTTGCCTTGTCTTGCCTTGCCTAGAATTGCCTTGCCTGGATTTGCCTTGCCTTGCCCTGCCTGGATTTGCCTTGCCTTGCCCTGCCTGGATTTGCTTTAACTGAATTTCCCTTGCCTTGCCTTGCCTTGCCTTGCCTTGGATTTGCCTTCCCTGGATTTGTCTTGCCTTGAGTATCTTGGATGTGCCTTGCCTGGATTGCACTTGCCTTGCCTTTTCTGGATTGCTTTGTCTGGATTTGCGTGCCCTTGTCTTGTCTGATACTGCCTTGCCTCGATTTGCCTTGCCTTGCCTTGTCAGGATTTGCCTTGCCTTGCGTGGATTTGCATTGTTTCGATTTGCCATGCCTTGCCCTGCCTGGATTAGCATTTCCTGGATTTGCCTTGCCTTGTCTTCTCTGGATTTGCCTTGCCTGAATATGCCTTGCCTGGATTTGCTATGCCTTGCCTTGCCTTTCCTGGATTTGCCTTGTCTTGCTTTCCTGAATTTGCATTGCCTTGACTTGCTTAAATATGCCTTGCTGAAATTTGCCTTGACTTGCCAAGCCTGGACTTGACGTGCCTAGATTTACCTTGCTGTATTTGCCTCGATTTGCCTGAATTTGCTCTGCCTTGATTTGCCTTGCCTGAATTTCCCTCGATTTGCCTTGCCTGGATTTGATTACTTTACCTTGCCAGGATTTGCCTTGCCTAGATATTCCTTGCCTTTAATTGCCTGGATTTTCCTTGCCTTGCCTTACCTGGATTTGCCTTGCCTGGATTTGCCTTACCTTGCTTACTTGAATCTGCCTTGCGTTTTTTGGCTGGGATTTGCCTTGCTGGGGTTTGCCTTGACTTGACTTGTATCGATTTGACTTGCCTGAATTTGCCTTCTTTTGCCTTTCCTGGATTTCTCTTGCCAAGATTTGCCTTGTCTAGATTTCCTTGCCTTGCCTTGCCTGGATTTGTTTTGGCTGGATTTGCATTGCCTTGCCTTGCCTATATTTTTCTGTTTTGCATTGCGTGGATTTCCTTTGCCTGGATTTGTCTTGCCTGAAATTTTCTTGCCTGAATTTGTGTTTCCTTGCCTTGCCTGGAATTTCCTTGCCTTGCCAAAATTTCCCTTTCCTGAAATTGCCTTAGTTGAATCTGCTTTGCTTTGTCTTGCCTGAATTTGCCTTTCGTAAATTTCTCTTGGCTGGAATTGCCTTGCCTGGATTTTTTTTTTTTTTGCTCTTTCTAGTCTGTATTTTCCTTGCCTTGTTTTGCCTGGATTTGCTTTGCCTAAATTTGCCTTGCCTTGCCTTGCCTGTATTGGTTTGCCTGGATTTGCCTTGCCTTGCCTTTGCTGGATTTTCCTTTCCTAGATTTGTTTCCTCATGTCTTTCCTTGCCTTGCCTGGATTTACCTTGGCAGAATTAGCCTTGATCTGCCTTTCGTGGATTTGACTTCCCTGGGTTTGCATTGTTTTGCTTTGCCTGTATTTGCCTTGTTTGGATTGGCCTTGCCTGGATTTTCCTTGCCTCCATTTGCCTTGCCTTGCCTTGCCTTGATTTGCCTTCCCTAAATTTGCTTTGCCTTGCCTTGTTTTGCGTGGATTTGCCTTTTTTTCTTTCCTGAATTTGCATTGCATTGCCTTGCTTGGATTTGCCTTGATAAAATTTGTTTTGACAAGCCTTGCCTGGACTTGAATTGCCTTGATTTGCCTGTATTTTCCTTGCCTGGATTTGCCTGGATTTGCCGTGCCTGGATTTGTCTTTATTTGCCTTGCCTCAATTTGCTTGCCTTGCCTTGCCAGGATTTGCCTTGCCTGGATATTCCTTGCCTTTTCTTTCCTGGATTTGCCTTGCCTAGGCTTACCTGATTTTGTCTTGCCTGGATTTGCCTTGCCTTGCTTGCTTGAATCTGCCTTGCCTTGCTCTGCCAGGATTTTCCTTGCTGGGATTTGCCTTGACTTGACTTATATGGACTTAACTCCCCTGGATTTGCCTTGTGTTGCCATGCACGGATTTCCATTTCCTGGATTTGCCTTTCCTTGATTTCCCTTGCCTGGATTTTCTTGTCTTGCATTGGCTGGATTTGCATTGCCTTTCCTTGCCTATATTTTCCCTGTTTTGCCTTGTGTGGATTGCCTTGTCTGTATTTCTCTTGCCTGGGTTTGCCTTGCCTGGATTTACTTTGCCTTGCCTTGCTTGGTTTTGCCTTGCCTTGTTTTGCCTGAATTTTTCCTGTTTTGACTTGCGTGGATTTACCTGCCTAGATTTGTCTTGCCTGGATTTGCCTTGCCTGGATTTGTCTTACCTGAATTTGCTTTGCCTCAATTTGCCATGCCTTGCCTTGCCTGAAATTGCCATGCCTGGATTTGCTTTGCCTTGATATGCCTGGATTTGGCTTGCATGGATTTGCCTTGGCTTGCCTTGCCTTGACTGAATTTTCCTTGCCTGGATTTGTCCTGCCTAGATTTGCCTTGCTATGGCTGGCCTTGAATTACCTTGACTGAATTTGCTCTGACTTGCTTTGACTGAATTTACCTTGCGCCGATTTGTTTTGCCTGGTTTTGGCTTCGCTTACCTTCTCTGGATTTGCCTTCGTTTACCTTGCCTGAATTTGCCTTTCTTGGATTTTTGTTGCCTTTCCTTTCCTGGATTTTTCTTGCCTTGCCATGGCTGGATTTACCTTGACTTGCCTGCATTTGCCTGGCATGGATTTGCTTTGCCTTGCCTTTTTTTGCCTGGATTTACTTTGCCTTGCCTTGCCTCAATTTTCCCTGTTTTGACTTGCATGGATTTGCCTTGCCTGGATTTCTCTTGCGTGGATTTGCGTTGGCTGGAATTGCCTTTCTTTGCCTTGCCTGGAATTGCCATGCCTGAATTTGCTTTGCCTTGCCTTGCCTGTATTTACCTTGCCTTGCCTTGCCTGTATTTACCTTGCCTTGCCTTGCCTTGACTGAATTTTCCTTGCCTGGATTTTCGTTGCCTTTTCTTGGCTGGAGTTGCCTTGCTTGAATTTGCCTTGCCTTGCATTTCCTTACCTGCTTGTGCCTTTCCTGTATTTGCCTTACCTAGTTTGCCTTGCCTGGATTTCCCTTGCCTTGTCTGATTTTGTCTTGCCTAAATTTGTCTTGCCTGAATTTTCCTTGCCTTGCCTGGATTCGCCTTGCTTGGATTTGCCTTCCTTTGCCTTGCCTGGATTTGCTTTTCCTAGATTGACTTTCCCTATATTTTCATTGTTTGCATGTTCCTTACTTTGCCTTGCCTGGATTTGCATTATCTAAATTTGCTGTGCCTTGTTTTGACTGGATTTTCCTTGCCTAGATTTGCCGTTACTTTCTTGCCTGAAATTGCATTGCCTTGCCTTTCCTAGATTTGTCTTGCCTGTATTGGTAATTTCTGAATTTTTTTTCCTGGATTGTCTTGCCTGGATTTGTTTTGCCTTCCCTTGATTGTAATTGCCTTGCCTGGATTTTTCTTGCCTGGATTTGTTTGCATTTTTTGCCTGAATTTGCTGAGCCTTGCCTGGACTGGATTTACCTTGTCTTGCCTTGCCTGGATTTGCCTTGCCTTGCCTTGCCTGGATTTGCCTTGGCAGAATTAACCTTGACTTGCTTTTTGTGAATTTGACTTGCCTAAATTTGCCTTGTTTTGCCTTGCCTGAATTTGCCTTGCCTGGATTTGCTTTGCCCAGATTGCTTTGCCTGCATTTTCCTTGCCTGCATTTGCCTTGCCTTGTCTTGCCTGGACATAGCTTGCCTGGATTTTCTTTGCCTTTCCTTGACTAGATATGCCTTGCCTGGATTTCTTTTACCTTGCATGCCTGAATTTGCATTGCCTTGCCTTGTATGAATTTGCCTTGCTGGAATTTCCCTTGACTTGCCTTGCCTGGACTTGACTTGCTTGGGTTTGCCTGGATTTGCCTTGCCTGGATTTGCCTGGGTTTGCCTTCCCTGCATTTGTTCGCATTTGCTTTGTCTGAATTTGCCTTACCAGAATTTCCTTTCCTAAATTTGCGTTGCCTTGCTTTGACAGAATTTGCCTTGCCTGAATTATCCTTGACTATATTTGCCTTGCCTGGATTAATCATGCCTTGCCTTGCCTTGATTTGCCTTGCCTTAATTTGTCTAGCCTGGATTTGCCTTGTCTTACCTTGCCTTGTTTTGCCTTGCCTGAATTTTCCTTGCCTGGATTTGCCTTGCCTGAATTTCCCTTTATTTGCCTTGCCTGGATTTGCTTTGAATGCATTTGCTTTACCTGGATTGGATTTACCTGAATTTTCCTTGCCTGCATTTGACTTGCCTTGCCTTGCCTGGATTTGCCTTGTCTAAATTTGCTGTGCCTTGTTTTGACTGGATTTTTCTTCCCTAGATTTGCCGAGCCTTTCTTGCCTGAATTTCCATTGCTTTGCCTTGCCTGGATTTTCCCTGCATGAATTTGTCTTCCCTGGATTTGCCTTTCCCGGATTTGTCTTGCCTGGATATGCCTTGTCTTGCCATGACTGTCATTTCTTCGCCTGGACTTTTCTTGCCTGGATTTGCCTTGCCTGTATTTGCCTTTTTTGGATTTCTTTTGCCTTTCCTTGCCTGGATTTTCCTTGCCTTGCCAGGACTGGATTTGCCTTTCCTTGCCATTCCTGTATTTGCCTTGGCTTGATAGGAATGGATTTGCCTTGCTGGGATTTGGCTTGACTTGCCTTGCCTGGACTTGACTTGCCTGGATTTGCCTTTTTATTGCCGTGCCGGAAATTGCCTTCCTTGAATTTCCTATGCCTTGACTTGCCTGAATTTTTCTTGCCTGGATTTGCCTTGCATGGATTTTCCTTGTTTGCCTTGCTTAAATTACCTTAACAGAATTTGCTTTGGCTTCCTTTGCTTGAATTTGCCTTGCCTGGATTTGCCTTGCCTAGATTTGCCTTGCCTGGATTTGCCTTGTCTTACCTTGCCTGGATTTGCATTGCCTGGATTTCTCTTGCATTTCCTTGCCTGGATTTGCCTTGCCATGCCTTGCATGGATTTGCTTTGCCTGAAATTTTTTTGCCTTGATTTGAATTGTCTTGCTTTGCCTGAATTTGCCTTGCCTTGCTTTTCCTGGATTTGCCTTGGTGGGATTAGCCTTGACATGTCTTTTGTGAATTTGACTTTCCTGGATTTGCCTTCATTTGTCTTGCCTGGATTTTCTTTGCCTTCTCTAGACTGGTTTTGCCTTGCCTGAATTTGCGCTGGCTTGCTTGCCAGAAATTGCATTGCCTTGCCTTGCCTGGATTTGGTTTTCCTGGATTTGCTTTTTCTGGAATGGCCTTTTCTGAATTTGTCTTTTCTGCATTTGCCTTGCCTTGCCTTGCCTTGCCTGGATTTGCATTGCCTGAATTTTTTGCCGGGATTTCCCTTTACTTTATTTGCCTTGCCTGGATTTTCTTGCCTGAATTTGCGTTGCCTTGACTTGCCTGGATTTGTCTTGCTGGGAATTGCCTTGACTTGCCTTGACTTGCCTTTCCTGGACTTGACTTGCCTTGCCATGCCTGAAATTGCCTTGCCTTGTCTTTCCTGGATTTGACTTGGCGGGATTAGCCTTGACTTGCCCTTCGTGGATTTGGCTTGCCTGCATTTGCCTTGTTTTGACTTGCCTGAATTTGCTTTGCCTGGATTGGCATTGCCTGGATTTTTCTTGCCTGAATTTGTCTTGTCTGCATTTGTCTTGTCTTCCATTACCTGGATTTGCCTTGCTGGATTTGCTGAGCCTTTTCTTGACTGGATTTCTTTTGCCTGGTTTTGCCTTGCCTTGCGTGCCTGAATTTTTGCCTTGCCTGGATTTGCCTTACCTTGAATTGCCAGAATTTGACTTCGCTGGATTATCCTTGCCCAGATTTGCCTTGCCATTGTTTGTCTTGCCTAGATTTTCCTTGCCCTTCCTTGCCTTGATTTGCCTTAACTTGCCTTTTCTGGATTTGCCATGCCTGGATTAGCCTTGCTTTGCTTGACCGAATTTGCATTGTCCTGCCTTGCCTTGACTTGTCATGCTGAGATTTCGCTTGATTTGTCTTGCCTGAACTTGACTAGCCTGGATTTGCCTTGCCTGCATTTGCCTTGATTTGCCTTGCCTTGATTTGCTTGGATTTGCTTTGAATGGATTTGCTTTTCCTTGCCTTGGCATAATTTCCTAGCCTAAATTTGCCTTGCCTTCATTTTCCTTGCCTGGACTTACTATGCCTTACCTTGGCTGGATTTGTTTTACCTGGATTTGGCTTGCCTTGCCTGGATTTGCCTTGCCTAAATTTGGCTTGCCTTGTCTTCCCTTGGCTGGATTTGACTTGCGTGGATTTACCTTTCCTTGTTTTTCTTGTCTGTATTTGCCTGGCCTGTATTTGCCTTGCCTAATTTTTTGTGCCTTTTCTTGCCTGGATTTTTTTTGTCTTGTCTTTCCTGGATTGGTTTTGCCTGGATTTGTCTTGCCTGAATTTTTCTTGCCTGTATTTACCTGGCCTGTATTTACCTTCCCTAAATTTTCCTTGCCTTTTCTGGCCTCAATTTGCCTTGCCTTGTCTTGCCTTTCCTGGATTTGCGTTACCTTGATTTTCCTTGCCTGGATTTGCCTTGCCTTGCCTTCCCTGAAATTGCCTGGTGTTGCCTTGCCTAAATTTGCCTTGGCAAGATTAGTCTTGACTTGCCTTTCATTGATTTGACTTACCTGGATTTGTCTTTATTTGCCTTGCCTGGATTTGCCTTGCCTGCAATTTCTTTGCCTTGCCTTGACTGGATTTGCCTTGCCTTGCTTGCCTAAATTTGCAATGCCTTGCCTTCCCTGGATTTGCTTTGCCTGAATTGGCCTTGCCTGGATTTGCCTTTCCTTACCTTAGCTGGATTTGCCTTGCCTGGATTTGCCTTTCCTTGCCTTGCATTGCCTAGATTTGCCTTGCCTGAATTTACCTTGCCTTGCTTTGGCTGGATTTGCTTTGCCTAATTTTGCCTTTCCTGGATTTGCCTTGTTTTGCCTTGGCTAGATTTGCCTTGCATGGATTTGCCTTGCCTAACTTTGACTTGCCTGTATTTGCCTTGTTTTCCCTTGGCTGAATTTGCCTTGCCTTGCCTGGATTTGTGTTGCCTTGCCTTGCCTGGATTTGGCTTGGCTTACCTTGCCAGGATTTGCCTTGCCTGGATGTTTTTTGCCTTTTTTTGCCTGGATTTGCCTTTCCTTGCCTTGCCTGGGTTTTTTTGCCTGGATTTGCCTTGCCTTGCCTTGCCTGAATTTGCCTTGCCTTGACGTTCCTGGATTTGACTTGGTGGGATTAGCCTTGACTGGTCTTTCATGGATTTTACTTGATTTAATTTACCTTGATTTGCCTAGTCTGGATTTGCCTTGCCTGGAATTGCCTTGCCTGGATTTTCTTTGCCTTGTCTTGACTGGATTTTCCTTGCCTGGATTTGTCTTGGCTTGCTTGCCTGAATTTGCATTGCCTTGCCTTGCCTTGCCTGGATTTGCTTTCCTGGATTTGCTTTGCCTGGATTGGTCTTGCCTGGATTGGTCTCTTTTGGATTTGCCTTGCCTGGATATTTGTTACCTGGATGTGCCTTGCCTGAATTTTCCTTGCCTTTTCTTGCCTGGATTTGCATGGACTTGCCTTACCTTGCCTTGCCAGAATTTGTCTTGCCTGGATTTTACCTGCCCAGATTTTTCTTGCCTTGAATTGCCTTGCCCGGACTTGACTTGCCTTGCCATGCCTGATTAGCTTTGCCTTGTCTATCCTGGATTTGCCTTGTCAAGATTAGCCTTGACTTGTCTTTTGTGGATTTGACTTGCCTGGATTTCCCTTAAATAGATTTGCCTTGCCTGGATTTGCCATGCTTTGCCTTGCCTGGTTTTGCCTTTCCTGGAATTTTCTTGCCTTTTCTTTTCTTCATTTGCCTTGCTTTGCCTTGTCGGGATTTGCTTTACCTGGGTTTTTGTTTCGCCTGATTTGCTTTGCTTGCCTTGCCTGGACTTGACTTACCTTGCCATGCCTGAATTTGCCTTGCCTTGTCTTTCCTGGATTTGCCATGGCGGGATTAGCCTTGACTTACATTTCGTGGATTTGACTTGCCTTGATTTGCTTTGCTTTGACTTGCCTGAATTTGTTTTGCACGGATTGGCTTTGCCTGGATTTGCCTTGCCTGCATTTAGCTTGCCTTGCCTTACCTGGATTTGTCTTGCTGGATTTTCTTTGCCTTTCATTGACTGTATTTGCCTTGTGTGGGTTTGCCTTGCCTTGTGTGCCTGAATTTGCATTGCCTTACCTTGCCTGTATTTGCCTTGCCAGAATTTGTCTTGCCTAGATTATTTCCCCCAGATTTTTCTTGCCCTTGTTTGCCACGCATGGATTTTTTTTGCCTTGCCTTGCCTGATTTTTTTTTGCCTTGCCTTGCCTGGATTTGCCTCACCTGTATTTTTCTTGCCTGGATTTGCCTTGCCTTGCCTTGCCTAAAATTGCCTTGCCATGCCTTGCCTTGATTTGCCTTTTCGGGATTAGTTTTGACTTTCCTTTTTTAGATTTGACTTGCCTGGATTTGCCTTGATTTGCCTTGCCTGGATTTGCCATGCCTGGATTTTCCTGTCCTGGATTTTCTTTGCCTTGCCTTGACTGGATTTGCCTTGCCTAGATTTGCCTTGACTTGCTTGCCTGAATTTGCATTGCCTTGCCTTCCCTGGATTTGCTTTGCCTGTATTGGCCTTGCGTGGATTTGTCATTTCTGGATTTGCCTTGCCTTGCTTCGGCTGAATTTGCCTTGCCTGGATTTGCCTTGCCTTGCCTTGACTTGACTTGCCTAGATTTGCCTTGCCTGGATTTACCTTGCCTTGTTTTTGCCTTGCCTAAATTTGCCTTGCCTGTATTTGCCTTGCCTAAATTTGCCTTGCCTGGATTTGCCTTTTCATGCCTTGCCTTGCCTTACCTTGTCTGGATTTGCATTGCCTGGATTTGACTTGCCTCCCTTGGCTAAATTTGACTTGCGTGGATTTTCTTTTCTTTGACTTTCCTTGCCTGGATTTGAATTGCCTGGATTTGCCTTGTCTGGATTTTACTTGCCTTTCCTTACCTGGATTTGCCTTGACTTCCCCAACTGGATTTGCCTTGCCTTAATTGACTTTGCCTGGATTTGCCTTGCCTTCATTTGCCTTGCCTTCTCTGGATTGGCCTTGTCTGGATTGGCCTTGCCTTGCGTGCCTGAATTTGCATTGCTTTGCCTTGTATGGATTTGCCTTGCTGTTATTTCGCTTTATTTGCCTTGCCTGGACTTGACTTATCTGGATTAGCCTGGATTTGCCTTGCCTGGATTTGCCTAGATTTGCCTTGTCTGGATTTGCTTGGATTTGCTTTGCCTAGATTTGGCTGGATTTTTCTTGCCAGAATTCGCCTTTCCTGGATTTGCCTTGCCTTGCTTTTCCAGAATTTGCCTTACCTGGATTTTTCTTGCCTTGCCTCTTTTTGCCTTGCCTGGATTTTCCTTACCATGCCCTGCCTGGATTTGCCCTGCCTTGCCTTTTCTAGGTTTGGCTTGCCTGTATTTGCCTTGCTGGGATTTTCCTTGACTTTTCTTGCCTTTCCTGGACTTGCCTTGCCTTGCCCTGCCCAAATTTGCCTTGCCTTTTTTTTTCCTGGATTTGCCTTGGAGGAATTAGTCTTGACTTGCCTTTCGTGGATTGGACTTGCATGGATTTGCCTTGTTTTGCGTTCCTTGGATTTACCTTGCCTGGATTTGCTTATCCTGAATTTGCCTTGCCTTGCCTTGCCAGTATTTGCCTTGCCTGGATTTGCCTTGCCTAGATTTGTCTTGCCTGTTTTTGCCTCTCCTGGATTTTTCTTGCCATGCCTTTCCTGGGTTTTCCCTGCCTTGCCTTTCCTGGATTTGGCTTGTCTGGATTTGCCTTGATTTGCTTGCCTGAATTTGCATTGCCTTGTCTTGCCTGTATTTGCCTTGCTGGAATTTCCCTTGCATTGCTTTGTCTGTCCTTGACTTGCCTTGCCCTGCCTGAATTTGCCTTGCCTTTCCCTGCCAGGATTTTCCTTCGCTGGATTAACCTTGACTTGCCTTTCGTGGATTTTACCTGCATGGATTTGCCTTTTTTTGTGTTCCTTGGATTTACTGTGCCTGGATTTTCTTATCCTCTATTGGGCTTGACTTACCATGCCTGGATTTGCCTTAGATTGCCTTGCCAGTATTTGCATTGCCTGGATATTCCTTGCCTAGATTTGCCTTGCCTGTATTTGCTTTACCTTGATTTTCCTTGCCTTGCCTTGCCTGGATTAGCCTTGCCTTTCCCAGACTTTTCTTGCCTTGATTTGCTTTGCTTTGCTTGCCTGAATTTGCATTGCCTTGCCTTACCAGAATTTGCCTTGTTGGGATTTCCCTTGACGTGCCTTGCCTGGACTTGACTTGCTTGAATTTTCCTGGATTTACTTTGCCTGCATTTGCCTAGATTTGCCTTGCCTGGATTTGCTTGCATTTGCTTTGCCTGGATTTGCCTTGCCTATCTTTGCCTGGATTTTCCTTACCTGGCCTTGCCTGGATTTGCCCAGTCTGGATTTGCCTTGCCTGGGTTTGCCTTGACTGGATTTTCTTTGCCTTGTCTTGACTGAATTTGCCTTGCCTGGATTTGCCTTGGCTTGCTTGACTGAATTTGCATTGCCTTGCCTTGCCTAGATTTGCCTTGGTTGTATTTGCTTTGCCTGATTGACCATGCCTGGATTTGTCTTTTCTGGATTTGCCTTGGCTTCCCTTGGCTGGATTTGCCTTGCCTGGATTTTCCTTGCCTAGATATGCCTTGGGTGTATTTGTCTTGCCTGGATTTCTCTTGCCTTGCCTTGCCTGGAATTGCCTTGCCTTGCCTTGCCTTGCCTGGAGTTGCCTTGCCTGGATTAGCCTTGCTTTGCTTGCCTGAATTTGCATTGCCTTGCCTTGCCTAGATTTGCCTTGCTGAGATTTGCCTTGATTTTACTTGCCTAAACTTGCCTTGCCTTGTCTGAATTTGCCTTGCCTTGCCTTGTCTTGGTTTACCTTGGCAGAATAAGTTTTGACTTGCCTTTCGTGGATTTGACTTGCCTGGATTTGCGTTGCCTGGCCTTGCTGGGCTTTGCCTTGAATGGATTTGCTTTGCCTTTTGTTTACTGTATGTGTCTTACCTTTTGTGCCTAAAATGGCATTGCCTTGCCTTGCCTAGATTTTCCTTGCTGGGATTTGCCTTGACTTACCTTGCCTGGACTTGAATTGCCTGGATTTGTCTGCATTTGCCTTGCCTGGATTTGCCTAGATTTGCCTTGCCTGGATTTTTTTTGCCTGAATTTGCCTAGAATTGCTTGCCCGGATTTGCCTTGCATGGAATTGCCTTGCCTTGCGTTGCCAGAATTTGCCTTGCCTGGATTTTTTTTGCCTGGATTTGCATTGCCCAGATTTACCTTGCGCTGCCTGGGCTGGATTTTCTTGCCTGGATTTGCCTTGCCTTGCCTGAATTTTTCTTTCCTAAATTTGCCTTGCCTGGATTTGCCTTGCCTTACCTTGCCTGGTTTTGCCTTTTCTGAATTTGCCTGGCCTGGATTTGCCTTCCCTGGATTTTCCTTGCCTGGATACTTTTTGCCCTTTTTTGCCTGGATTTGCCTTGCCTTGCCTTGACTGGATTTTCATTGGCGGGATTAGCCTTGACTCTCCTTTCGTGAATTTGACTTACCTGGATTTGCCTTGCTTTGCCTTGCCTTGATTTGTGATGCATGGATTGGCTTTGCCTGAATTTGCTTTCCCTTGTTTTGACTGGATTTGCCTTGCCTTGCCTTGCCATAATTTGCCTTTCCTTTCCATGCCTGGATTTGTCTTGGCAGCATTAGCCCTGACTTGCCTCTCATGGATTTGGCTTGCCTGCATTTGTGTTACCTTGCCTTGCCTGGATTTGCTTTGCCTTGCCTTGACTGGATTTTCCTTGCCTGGATTTGCCTTGCCTTGCTTGACTGAATTTGTATTGCCTTGATTTCCCTGAATTTTCTTTCCCTGTATTGGCATTGCCTGTATATGTCTTTTCTGGATTTGCCTTGCCTTGCCTTGGCTGGATTTGCCTTGCCTTGCCTGGATTTGTTTTGCCTGGATGTTTCTTGCATGGATTTGTCTTGCCTGTATTTCCTTGCCTGTATTTTTCTTGCCTTTACTTTCCTGTCTTTGCCTTGCCTAGATTTTCCTTGCCTGTATTTGCCTTGCCTGGATTTGCTTTGCCTTGCCTTGCCTTGCCTGGCCTGGATTTTGCTTGCTTGGCCTGGATTTTGCTTGCCTGGATTATCCTTGCTTTGCTTGCCTGAATTTGCATTGCCTTGCCTTTCCTGGATTTGCCTTGCTGGGATTTACTTTGACTTGCCTTGCTTTGAATTGCCTTGGCGGGATTAGCCTTGACTTGAGTTTTGTGGATTTGACTTCTCTGGATTTGCCTTATTTTGCCTTGCCTGGATTTGCCTTGCCTAAATCGGGTTTGCCTGGATTTGCCATGCGTGGTCTTGCCTGGATTTGCCTTGCCTGGATTTGTTTGCATTTTCTTTACTGGATGTGCGTTGTCTTGCATGCCTAAAATTGCATTGCCTTGCCTTGCCTGGATTTTTCTTGTGGGGATTTGCCTTACCTTGCCTGGACTTGAATTGCCTGGATTTGCCTAAATTTATCTTGCCTGGATTTGGCTGTATTTTCTTTGCCTGAATTTGCCTGGATTTGACTTGCTCGGATTTGCCTTGCATGGATTTGCCTTGCCTTGTGTTGCCAGAATTTGCATTGCCTGGATTTGCCTTACCTGGATTTGCATTCCCTGGATTTATCTTGCCTTGTTTTGGCTGGATTTGCCTTGCCTTGATTTTACTTGCATTACCTGGATTTGCCTTGCCTAAATTTGCCTTGCCTGTATTTACCTTGCCTTGCCTTGCCTTTCCTCTATGTCCATTGCCTGGATTAGCCTTGCTTTGCTTGCTTGAATTTGCATTGCCTTGCCTTGCCGGGATTTGCCTTGACTTGCCTTGCCTGGACTTGACTTGCCTTCCCTTGCCTGAATTTGCCTTGCCTTGCCTTGGCTGGATTTGCCTTGTGTGGATTTGCTTTGCCTTGTCTTGCCTTGCCTTGCCTAGATTTGTCTTTTCTTGTCTAGCACAGGATTTCCTTGCCTGGATTTGCATTGCCTTGCCTTGACTGGATTGCCTTGTCTGGATTTGCCTTGCCTTGCTTGCCTGAATTTGCACTGCCTTGCCTTCCCTGGATTTTCTTTACCTCTATTGGCCTTGCCTGGATTTCTCTTCTCTGGATTTGCCTTGCCTTGCCTTGGCTGGCTTTGACTTGCATGAATTTGCCTTGCCTTAACTTGCCTTTCCTGGATTTTCCTTGCCTGGATTTGCCTTACCTTGCTTTGCCTGGGTATGCATTGCCTGGATATATTTTGCCTGTATTTCTTATTGCCTGGATTTGTCTTACCTGTATTTGCCTTGCCTTGCCTTACCTGTATTTGCCTTTCCTGGATTTTTTTGCCTGTATTTGTCTTGCCTGTATTTGCCTTCCGTGGATTTTCCTTGCCTTTCCTTGCCTGGATTTTTCTTGCCAGGATTTGCTTTACCTTGATTTGCCTTGCCTTGTCTTGTCTGGGTTTGCCTTGCCTTGCCTTGCCTTGACTGGATTTGCCTTGCCTGAATTTGCCTTGTATTCTCTTGCCTGGAATTTTCTTACCTGAATTTCCCATGACTTGCTTGCCTGAATTTGCATTGCCTTGCGTTTACTGGATTTTTATTGTTTGTATTGGCCTTGCCTGGATTTGACTTTTATGCATTTGCCTTGCCATGTTTTGGCTGGATTTCCCTTGCCTGAATTTGCCTTGCCTTGCCTTTCCTGGATTTGTTTTGCCTGGATTTGCCTTGCCTGAAATTATCTTGCCTGGCTTTGCTTTGCCTTTTCTTGCCTGGATTTGCCTTGTCTTGTCTTGCGTGGAATTTCCTTGCCTGGATTTCCCTTGCCTTGCTTGCCTGAATTTGCATTGCCTTGCGTTCCCTGGATTTTCTTTCTTTATATTGGCCTTGCCTTGGATTTGTCTTTTCTGGATTTGCCTTGCCTTGTTTTGGCTGGATTTGCCATGCCTGAATTTGCCTTGCCTTGCCTGGATTTGTTTTGGCTGGATTTGCCTTGTCGTTTCTTGACTAAAATTTCCTTGCTTGGATTTGTTTTTTCTTGCCTTGCCTGGATTTGTCTGGCCTGGATTTGTCTTGCCTGAATTTTATTAGCCTGCCCTTGCCTGGATTTGCCTTGCCTAGATTTGCCTTGCCTGAATGTGTCTTGCCTGGATTTTCCTCGCCTTCCCTTGCCAGGATTTCCCTTACCTTGCATTGCCTGGATTTGCCTTGCCTGGATTAGCCTTGGTTTGCTGGCCTGAAGTTGCATTGCCTTGCCTTGCCTGGATTTGCCTTGACTTGCCTTCCCTTTACTTGACTTGCCTTGCCTTGTCTCAATTTGCCTCGCCTTGCCTTGCCTCGGTTTGTCTTGGTGGAATTAGCCTTGACTTGTCTTTTGTCGATTTTACTTGCCTGGATTTGCCTTACCTTGGTTTGTATAGCCTTTTGTTTACTGGATTTGCCTTGCCTAGCGTGCCTGAAATTGCTCTTGCCTTGCCTTGACTAGATTTCCCTTGCTGTGATTTGCCTTGACTTGCATTGCTTGGATTGGAATTGCCTGGAATTGCCTGGATTCACCTTGCCTGGATTTTTCTAGATTTGTCTTGCCAGGATTTGCCTGGATTTGCCTGGATTTGCCTGGATTTGCCTGGATTTGCCTGGATTTGCTTTGCATAAATTTGCCTGGATTTTTCTTGCCTGGATTTGCCTTGCATAAATTTCCCTTGCCTTCCTTTGTCAGAATTTGCATTGCTTGTATTTGCCTTGCCTGGATTTGCATTGCCTGGATTTACCATGCCTTGCATTGGCTGGATTTGCCTTGCCTTGCCTTGCCTTGCCTTGCCTTGCCTTGCCTTGCCTTACGTTGCCTGTATTTGCCTTGACTGGATTTTCCTTGCTTTTCTTTGCCTGAATTTTCCTTGCCTAGATTTGCCTTTCCTGTATTTTCATTGCCTGGATTGCCCTTTCCTTGCCTTCCTGGAATTTTCTTACCTTGCCTCGCCTGGATTTGCCTTGGCTGGATTGCCCTTGCTTTACTTGCCTGAATTTGCGTTCCCTTTCCTTGCCTGGATTTGCCTTGCTGGGATTTGCCTTGACTTGCCTTGCCTGAACTTGTATTGCCTAAATTTGCTGGATTTGCGTAGATTTCCTTTGCCTGAATTTGCCTGGATTTGCCTTGCCTTGCATTTCCAGAATTTCCCTTGCCTGGATTTTCCATACCTGGATTTGCATTGCCCGGATTTACCTTGCCTTGCCTTGGCTGGATTTCCCTTGCCTGGATTTGGCTTAACTTGCCTGAATTTGCCTTTCCTGGATTTGCCTGGATTTTCTTTGACTGAATTTGCCTGGATTTGCCTTGCCCGGATTTGCCTTGAAGGGATTACTTTTCCTTGCGTTGCCAGAATTTGCCTCACCTGGATTTCCCTTGCCTGCATTTGCTTAGCCCGAATTTGCCTTGTCTTGCCTTCCCTTGCTTTGCCTTGCCTATATTTGCCTTGCCTTGCCTTGGCTGAATTTGCTTTAAGTGGATTTGCCTTGCCTTACCTTGCCTTCCCTTGCCTTGCCTTGCCTAGAGTTGCCTTGCCTCGATTTGCATTGTCTTGTCTTGCCTAAAATGTTCTTGCCTGAATTTGCTTTGCCTTGCTTTGACTGGTTTTTCCTTGCCTGGATTTCCCCTGCCTTGCTTGCCTGAATTTGCATTGCCATGCCTTCCCTGAATTTTCGTTGCCTGTACTGGTCTTGCCTGAATTTGTTTTTTGTGTATTTGCCTTGCCTTGCCTTGGCTGAATTTGCCTTGCCTGAATTTGCCTGTTTTGCCTTGCCATGCTTGGATTTGCCTTGCCTCGATTTGCCTTGCCTTGCCGTGCCTGAATTTGCCTTGCATAAAAATTATTTGCCTTGATTTTTTTTGCCTGAATTATGCTTGCCTGTATTTACCTAGCCTGGATTTTCCTAGTCTTTCCCTGCCTGGATTTTTCTTTCCTAGATTTGCCTTGCCTGTGTTTGCCTTTCCTGGATTTGCCTTGCCTTGCCTTTCCTGGATTTGCCTTGCCTTGCCTTGCCTGGATTTGCCTTGCCTTATCTGTCCTAAATTTGCCTTTTCTAAATTAGCCTTGCTTTGCTTGCCTAAATTTGCATTACCTTGCCTTGCCTTGACTTGCCTTGCCTGGACTTGACTTGCCTTGTCTTGCCTGAATTTGCCTTGTCTTTCATTGTCTTGATTTGCCTTGGGGGGATTAACCTTGACTTGCCTTTCGTAAATTTGACTTGCCTCGATTTGCCTTGTTTTGCCTTGCCTGGATTTGCCTAGTCTAAATTGGCTTTGCCTGTGTTTGCCTTGCCTGCATTTGCCTTACCTGGCCTTGCCAGGATTTGCCTTGCCTGTATGTGCTTTGCCTTTTCTTTACTGGATGTGCTTTGCCTGGTGTGCCTGAAATTGCATTGCCTTGACTTGCCTGAATTTGAATTGCCTGGATTTGCCTGAATTAGCCTTGCCTGGGTTTGCCTAAATTTGCCCTGCCTGGATTTGCCTGGATGTGCTTTGCCTGATTTTGTCTGCATTTGCCTTGCCCGAATTTGCCTTGCATAATTTTGCCTTGCCTTGCGTTGCCAGAATTTTTCTTGTCTAAATTTCCCTTGCCTTGCTTGCCTGAATTTGCATTGCCTTGCCTTCCCTGGATTTTCTTTGCCTGTATTGGCCTTGCCTGGGTTTTCCTAGATTTGCCTTGCCTGGATTTGCTTTGCCTGAATTTGCCTGGATATGCCTTGCCCAAATTTTGTTGCATAATTTTGCCTTGCCTTGCGTTGCCTGGATTTGTCTTGCCTAAATCCACCTTGCTTGCTTGCCTGAATTTGCATTGCTTTGCCTTCCCTGGATTTTTTTCCTTGTATTGGCCTTGCCTGGATTTGTCTTTCCTGGGTTTTCCTTGCCTTGCCTTGGCTGAATTTGCTCTTGCCTGGATTTGCCTTGTTTGGATTTGCCTTGCCTTGCCTTGCCTTGCCTGGATTTGCCTTGCCTTGCCTTGCCTTGCCTTTATTTGCATTGCCTTGATTTGCTTTGCCTTGCCTTGACTGGATTTGTCTTGCCTGAATTTGCCATGCCTTGCTTGCGTGAATTTGCATTGTGTTGCCTTCCTTGGATCTTCTTTTTCTATATTGGCCTTGCCTGGATTTGTCTATCCTGGGTTTGTTTAGCCTTGCCTAAATTTGCCTTGCCTTGCCTGGATTTGCCTTGCCTTGCCTTGCCTTGCCCGAGTATGCCTTGAATAAATTGGCCTTGCCTTGCATCGCCTGGATTTGCCTTGCCTGTATTTACCTTGCCTTGCCTTGTGTGGTTTTGCCTTGCCTTGCCTTACCTGGATTTGCGTTTCCTGGATTCGCCTTGCGTAGATTTGCCTTGTTTTGCTTGCCGGCATTTGCCTTGCCTTGCCTTGACTGGATTTGCCTTGCCTGGATTTGCCTTGCCTAGATTTTCCTTGCGTTGCCTTGCCTGGATTTGCCTTGCTGGGATTTGCCTTGACTTGCCTTGCCTGGACTTTATTTGCCTGGATTTGCCTTGCCAGAATTTGCCTAGATTTGTCTTGCCTGGATTTACCTGAATTTGCTTTGCCTGAATTTGTCTTTCCCGGATTTGCCTAGCATGGATTTGCCTTGCCTTGCATTGCCAAAATTTGCATTGACTGGATTTCCCTTGCCTGGATTTGCATTTCCCAAATTTACCTTTTCTTTCCTATCTGGATTTGCCTTGCCTGGACTCGCATTCCCTTGCCTGGATTTGCCTTACCTTGCCTTGCCTTGGCTGGATTTGCCTTGCCTTGCCTTGGCTGGATTTGCCTTGCCTTGCCTTGGCTGGATTTGCGTTGCCTTGTTTTAGCTGGATTTGCCTTGCATGGATTTGTCTTGCCGTGCCTTGCTTTGCATTGCATTGCCTGGATTTGCCTTGCCTCAATTTGCATTGCCTTGTCTTGCCTGAATTTTTTTTGTCTGGACTTATTTTGCCTTTTCTTGACTGGATTTGCCTTGCCTGGACTTTCCCTGCCTTGCTTTCCTGAATTTTCATTGCCTTGCCCTCCCTGGATTTTCTTTCCCTGTGTTGGCCTTGCCTGTATTTGTTTTTTCTGTATTTGACTTGCCTTGCCTTGGCTGAATTTGCCTTACCTGAATTTGTCTTTCCTTGCCTTGCCTTTTTTAATTAGCCTTGAATTTCCCCGAATTTGCCTTACCTTGCCTTGCCTGAATTTGTCTTGCCTGAAGTTTTTTTTTGCCTGGATGTTTTTTGCCTGGATTTGTCTTGCTGTATTTGCCTAGCCTGGATATTCCTTGCCTTTTCTTGCCTAGATTTTCCCTCCCTATATTTGTCTTGCCTGAATTTGCCTTGCCTTGCCTGTCCTGGATTTGCCTTGTCTGGATTAGCCTTGCTTTGCTTGCCTGAATTTGCAGTCCCTTGCCTTGCCTGGATTTGCCTTGTTGGAATTTTTCTTGACTTGTCTTGCCTGGACTTGACTTACCTTGCCTTGCCTGAATTTGCCTTGCCTTGACTTGCCATGATTTGCTTTGGCGAAATAAGCCTTGGCTTGTTTTTCGTGGGTTTGACTTGCCTGAATTTGTTTTGTTTGCTTTGCCTGGATTTGCCTTGCCTTGATTGGCTTTGCCTGAATTTTTGCCTTGCATGCATTTGCCTTGCCTAGCCTTGCCTGGATTTGCCTTGCCTGGATTTGCTTTGCTTTTCCCTTAAAGAGTGTGCGTTGCCTTGGCTGCCTGCAATTGCATTGCCTTGCCTTGCCTGGATTTGGCTTGCTGGGATTTGTCTTGACGTGCCTTGCCTGGACTTGAATTGCCTGGATTTCCCTGGATTTGCCTAGATTGGCCTTGCCTGGATTTGCCTGGATTTGCTTTGCCTGAATTTGTCTGGATTTGCCTTGCTTGAATTTGCCTTGCATAAATTTGCCTTGCCTTGTGTTGCCAGAATTTTTCTTGCCTGGATTTGGCTTGCCTGGATTTGCATTGTCTAGATTTACCTTGCCTTGCCTTGGCTGGATTTGCCTTACCTGGATTTGCCTTACGTTGACTGGATATGCCTTGCCTAAATGTTTCTTGCCTATATTTTTCTTGCCTTGCCTGGATTTGCCTGAAATGGATTTGCCTTGTCTTGTCTTGTCTGGAATTTCCTTGCCTGGATTTTCACGCCTTGCTTGCCTGGAATTGCATTGCCCTGCCTTCCCTGGATTTTCTTTGTTTTTATTGGTCTTGCCTGGATTTGTCTTTTCTGAATTTGCCTTGCCTTGTTTTCGCCGGATTTGCCTTGCCTGGATTTGCCTTGTGTTGCCCTGCCTGGACTTGTTTTGCCTGGATTTGCCTTGTCTTGCCTTGCCTGGAATTCCCTTGACTGGGTTAGCTTTGCCTTGCCTTGCATGAATTTTCCCTGCCTGTATTTTCCTTGCCTTGTCTTGCATTACCTCTATTTGTTTTTCCTGGATTTGGCTTGTCTTGTCTTGCCTGGAATTTCCTTGTTTGGATTTGCTTTGCCTTGCCTGTATTTGCCTTGACTGAAATTTCCTTGCCTTTTCTTGCCTGGATTTGCCTTGCCTTGCCTTGCTTGGATTTGCCTTGCATGGATTTGCCTTGCCTGAATTTTTCTTGCCTTGCCTTTCCTGAAATTGCCTTTTCTTGTGGTGCCTGGATTTGCCTTGGCGGGATTAGCCTTGACTTGCTGTTTATGGGTTTGACTTGCCTGGATTTGCCTTTATTTGCCTTTTCTGGATTTGTATTGCGTGGTTTGGTCTTGACTGGATTTGCCTTGCCTTGCTTACCTGAATTTGCATTACCTTGCCATTGCTGGATTTGATTTGCCTGTATTGGCCTTGCCTGGATTTGTCTTTCCTGAATTTGCCCTGCCTTGTCTTGGCTGGATTTCACTTGCCTGGATTTGCCTTTCCTTGCCTTGTTTTGCCTGGATTTGCCTCGCCTAAATTTGCCTTGCCTTGCCTTCCCTGGCTGTTTATTGCCTAAATTTGTCTTGCCTGTATTTGCCTTGTGTAAATTTTTCTTGCCTTTCCTTGCCTGGATTTTCCCTGCCTAGATTTGCCTTGCCTGGATTTACCTTGCCTGGATTTTTCATGCCTTGCCTTGCCTGAAATTTCCTTGCCTTGCCTTTCCTGGAATTGCCTTACCTGGATTAGCCTTGCTTTCTTTGCCTGAATTTGCATTCCCTTGCCTTGCCTGAATTTGCCTTGCCGGGATTTGCCTTGACTTTCCTTGCCTGAACATGACTTGCCTTGCCTTGCCTGAATTTTCCTTGCCTTTCCTTGCCTTGATTTGCCTTGGTGAGATTAGCCTTGAAGTGCCGTTCGTGGATTTCACTGTCCTGGATTCACCGTGTTTTGCCTTGCTTGGGTTTGCATTGCCTGGATTGGCTTTGCCTGGATTTGCCTTACCTGCATTTGCCTTTACTGGTTTTGATGGAATTTGCCTTGCCTAGATTTGCTTTGCCTTTTCTATACTGGATGCGCTTTGCCTTGCGTGCCTGAAATGGCATTGCCTTGCCTTGCCTAGATTTCCCTTGCTGGAATTTGCCTTGACTTACCTTGCCTGAACTTGAATTGCCTGGATTCGCCTTGCCTCGATTTGCCTTGATTTGCCTTGCCAGTGTTTGCCTGGATTTGCTTTGCCAGAATTTGGTGGATTTGCCTTGCCTGGATTTGCCTTGCATACATTTGCCTTGCCTTGTGTTGTCAGAATTTGCCTTGCTTGGATTTGCCTTGCCTTCATCTGCATTGCATGGATTTACCTTGCCTTGCCATGGCTGGATTTGCCTCGCCTGGATTTATTTATGCCTGAATTTTTTTGCCTGGGTTTATCTTGCCGGTATTTGCCTTGCTCGGATTTTTCTTTCCTTTCCTTGCCTGGATTTTCCTTCCTAGATTTGCCTTGCCTGGATTTTCCTTTCCAGATTTGCCTTGCCTGGATTTTCCTTGCCTTGTTTTGCCAGAATTTACCTTGCCTGGATTTTTTTTTGCCTGGATTTGTCTTGTCTGGATTTACCTTGCCTGCGTTTGCCTTGCCTGGATTAGCGTTGCATCGCTTGCCTAAATTTGCATTGCCTTGCCTTGCCTGCATTTGCCTTGCTTGGCCTTTCCTGGTTTTGCCTTGCCTGGATTTTCTTTGCCTTTTCTTTACTGGATGCACAATAATTTTCGTGCCTGAAATTGCATTGCCTTGCCTTGTGTGGATTTGCCTTGCTGGGATTTGACTTGCCTTGCCTTACCTGAACTTGAATTGCCTGGATTTGTCTGCATTTGCCTTGTCTGGATTTGCCTAGATTTGCATTGCCTGCATTTGCTTTGCCTTAATTTGCATTGCCCGTATTTGCCTTGCGTGGATTTGCGTTGCCTTGCCTTGCATTGCCACAATTTGTCTTGCCTGGATTTCCATTGCCCTGATTTACCTTGCCTTGCCTTGGCTGAAATTGCCTTTTCTTGCCTGGATTTGCCTTGCCTTGCCTTGGCTTGATTTGCCTTGCGTGGATTTGCCTTGCCTGGATATGTCTTGCCTCTATTTGCATTGTCTTGTCTTGCCTTGAATTTCCTTGCCTGGATTTGCTTTAGCATTCCTTGACTGGATTTGCCTTGCCTGAATTTCCCCTGCCTTGGTTGCCTGAATTTGCATTGCCTTAACTTCTCTGTATTTTCTTTGCCTGTATTGGCCATTGTTGGATTTTTTTTTCTAGATTTGCCTTGCCTTGCCTTAGATAATTTGTTTTGCCTGCATTTGACTTGCCTTGCCTGGCCTTGCTTGAAATTTTCTTGCCTTGTCTTGCCTGGAATTTTCTTGCCTGGATTTGCTTTGCTTGCCTTTACTGGATTTGCCTTTCCTGTATTTCCCCTGCCTTGCTTGCCTGAATTTGCATTGCCTTGCCTTCCCTGAAATTTCGTTGCCTGTATTGGTCTTGCCTCTATTTGTTTTTTCTGGATTTGCCTTGCCTTGCCTTAATTGAATTTGCCTTGCCTGGATTTGCCTTGTTTTGCCTTGCCTTGCTTGGATTTGCCTTGACTCTATTTGCCTTGCCTTGTCTTGCTGGGATTTGCCTTGCTGGAATATTTTATGCATTGATTTCTTTTTGCCTGAATTTTTCTTGCCTGTATTTGCCTAGCCTGGATTTTCCTAGTCTTTCCTGGCCTGGATTTTTCTTTCCTAGATTGCCTTGCCTGTGTTTGCCTTTCCTGGATTTGTCTTGCCTTTCCTTTCCTGGATTTGCTTTGCCTTCCCTGTCCTGGATTTGCCTTGCCTGGAATAGCCTTGCTTTGCTTGCATGAATTTGCATTGTCTTGCCTTGCCTGGATTTACCTTGCTGGGATTTGCCTTGAGTTGCCTTGCCTGGACTTCACTTGACGTGCCTTGCCAGAATTTGCCTTGCCTTGCCTTGCCTTGCCTTGATTTGCCTTGATGGAATTAGTCTTGACTTTCCATTCGTGGATTTGACTTGTATCGATTTGCCTTGTTTTGCCTTGCCTGGATTGGCTTTGCCTGGATTCGCCTTGCCTGCATTTGCCTTGCCTGTCCTTGCCTAAATTTGCCTTGCCTGGATTTCCTTTGCCTTTCCTTTACTGGATGTGCGTTGCCTGGCGTGCCTGAAATTGCATTGCCTTGCTTTGCCTGGATTTGCCTTGCTAAGATTTGCCTTGACTTGTCTTGCCTGGACTTGAATTGCCTGGATTTGCCTGGATTCGCCTTGCCTGAATTTTCCTAGATTTGCCTTGCCTAAATTTTCCTGGATTTGTATTGCCTGAATTTGTCTGGATTTGCCTTGCCCAAATTTGCCTTGCATAAAATTTCCTTGCCTTGCGTTGCCAGAATTTTTCTTGCCTGAATTTTCCTTGCCTAAATTTCCCTTGCCTTGCTTGCCTAAATTTGCATTACCTTGCCTTCCCTGGATTTTCTTTGCCTGTATTGGCCTTTCCTAGATTTGTCTTTCCTAAATTTTCCTTGCCTTGCCTTGGCTGGATTTGTTTTGCCTGGATTTGCATTGCCTTGCCTTGCCTTGCCTGGGTTGATCTTGCCTTGCCTTTTCTGGGTTTGCCTTCCCTGCAGTTGCTTTGCCTTGCCCTTACTGGATTTGTCTTGCCTGGATTTGCCTTGCCTTGCCTTGCCTGGATTTGCCTTGCCTGGATTTTTTCCTGGATACTTTTTTGCCTGGATTTATCTTGCCTGTATTTGCCTTTCCTTGTCTGGATTTTTGTTGCTTAGATTTCCCTTGCCAGGATTTGCCTTTCCTTTTCTTTTCTTGATTTGTCTTGCCTGAATTAGCCTTGTTTTGCATGCCTGAATTTGCATTGCCTGGCCTTGCCTGAATTTGCCTTACAGGGATTTTTCTTGACTTTCCTTGCCTGGACTTAAATTGCCTTGCCATGCCTGAATTTGTTTTGCCTTGCCTTGCCTTGAAAAGATTAACCTGGACTTGTCTCTCGTAGATTTGACTTGCATAGATTTGCCTTCTTTTGCTTGCCTGAATTTGCCTTGCCTGAATTGGCTTCACCTAGATTTTTCTTGCCTGCATTTGTCTTGCTTAGCCTGGCCTGGATGTGACTTGCCTGGATTTTCTTTGCCTTTCCTTTACTGAATGTGCCTTGCCTTGCATGCCTGAAATTGCATAGTCTTTCCTTGCCTAGATTTGCCTTGCTGGGATTTGCCTTGAATTAACTTGCCTGGATTTGAATTGCCTGGATTTGTCTGAATTTGCCTTGCCTGGATTTGCCTTGCATGGATTTACCTTGCCTTTCATTGCCAGAATTTTCCTTGCCTGGATTTGCCTTGCCTTACCAGGATTTGCTTTGCCTGAATTTGCCTTTCCTTGCCTTTCCTTGGCTGGCTTTGCCCTGCGTGGATTTGCTTTGCCTTGCCTTTCATTGCATTGCCTGGATTTGTTTTGCCTGTATTTGCCTTGTCTTGTCTTTCCTGGGATTTCCTTGCCTTGATTTGCTTTAGCTTGCCTTGCCTGTATTTAACTGGCCTAGATTTGTATGGCCTGGATTTGCCTCGGCTTGCCCTGCCTTTCCCGAATTTCTTTTGCCTGCATTTACCTTGCCTTGTCTTGCCTGGAATTTTGCTTTGCCTTGCCTTCCCTGTATTTGATTGTCCTGTATTTGCCTTGCCTCATTTTTCCTTGCCTTTTTTTGCCTGGATTTGCCTAGCCTTGCCTTGCCTGGATTTGCCTTGCCTGGATTTGCCTTTCCTGAATTTACCTTGCCTGTATTTTTTCTGGCCTGTATTTGCCTTGCCTGAATTTTTCTTGCCTTTCCTTGCCTGGATTTGCCTTGCCTTTTCTTGCCTGGATTTGTCTTGCCTTGACTTGCCTGGATTTGCCTAGCCTTCACTTGCCTAAAATTGCCTTGCTTTGCCTTTCCTGTATTTGCCCCGGCGGAATAGGCCTTTACTTGTTTTCGTGGACTTGACTTGCCTGGATTTGCCTTGATTTGCCTTGTCTGTATTTGCGTTGCGTGGATTGGCCTTGCCTGGATTTGCTTTATCTTTTCTTGGCTAGATTGCCTTGCCTGGATTATCCTGGCCTATATTTCCCTTGCCTGCATTTGCCTTTCCATGCCTTGCCTTGCCTGGATTTGCCTTGCTGGAATTTGCCTTGACTTGCCTTGTCTAGACTTGAATTACCTAGATTTGCCATGCCTGGATTTGCCTAGATTTACCTTGCCTTTATTCGCCTGGATTATTTTGCCTAAATTTGACTGGGTTTGCCTTACCCGAATTTGCCTGGATTTGCCTTGCCTTGCCTTGCCTTGCCATAATTTGCCTTTCCTGAATTTCTCTTGCCTAAATTCGCCTTGTCTTGACTGAATTTGCCTTGCCTGTTTTTACGTTGGCTTGCTTACCTTAATTTGCATTGCCTTGCCTTGCCTTGATTTGACTTGCCTGGATTTGGCTTGCCTGGATTTGTCTTGCCTTGCCTTGCCTAAAATTGCCTTGCCTTGCCTTGCCTTGATTTGCTATGGCGGGATTAACCTTGACTTGCCTTTTCTGGATTTGACTTGCCTGCATTTGCCTTGCCTTGCCTTGCTTTGCCTGGATTTGCCTTGCCTTGATTGGCTTTGCGTTGCCTTGACTTGATTTGTCTTGACTGGATTTGTCTTGAATTTCTTGCCTGAATTTGAATTCCCTTGCCTTCCCTGGATTTTGTTTGCCTGTATTGGCTTTGCCTGAATTAGGCTTTCCTAGATTTGACTTAACTTGCCTTAGGTGGATTTGTCTTGCCTGGATTTGCCTTGCCTTGTCTTGCCTTGCCTGGAATTTCCTTTCCTTGCCTTGCCTGAATTTACTTTGCCTGGATTTTTCCGCCTGGATATTTTTTTGCCTGGATTTATCTTGCCTGTATTTGCATTCCATGGATTCTCCTTGCCTTTCCTTGCCTGGATTTTTCTTGACTAGATTTGTCTTGCCTGTATTTCCCTTACCTTGCTTTGCCTTTCCTGGATTAGCCTTCCTTGGGTTGCCTTAATTTACATTGCTTGCTTAGCCTGGATTTGCCTTGCTTGAATTTGCCTTGATTGCCTTGCCTGGACTTGACTTGTCCTTCCTTACCTGCATTTGCCTTGCCTTGCCTTGCCTTGGTTTCCCTTGGCAGGAATAGCCTTGCCTTTCATTTCTTGGATTTAACATGACTGGATTTGCCTTGCCCGTATATGCCTTGTTTGGATTTGCCTTGCCTAAATTGGCTTTTCCTGGATTTGCATTGCCTGCATTTGCCTTGCCTGGCCTTGCCGGGATTTGCCTTGCCTGGGTTTGCTTTGCCTTTCCTTTGCTGACTTGCATGACTAAAATTGCATTCCCTTGTATTGCCTGAATTTGCATTCCTGGGATTTGCCTTGACTTGCCTTGCCTGGACTTGAATTGCCTGGATTTGCCTGGATTTGCCTTGCCTGAATTTCCCACGATTACCTTGCCTTTATTTGCCTGGATTTTCCTTTCCTGAATTTGCCTGGATTTGGCTCGCCCGACTTTGCCTTGACTGAATTTGCCTTGCCTTGCCTTGCCTTGCCAGAATTTGCCTTTCCTTTATTTGCCTTATCTGAATTTGACTTGTCTTGACTGAATTTGCCTTGCCTGGATTTGTGTTGGCTAGCTTGCCTGAATTTGTATTTCCTTGCCTTGCCTGGATTTGCCTTGCCTTGCCTTAAATTGCCTTGCCCTGCCTTGTCTGGAATTGCCTTGGTGAGATTAGCCTTAACGTGCCTTTTGTAGATTTGACTTGCCTGAATTTACCTTGCCTTGCCTTGCCTGGATTTGCTTTGCCTTGCCTTGTCTGGATTTGCCTTGCCTTTCTTGCCTGAATTTGCATTGCCTTGCCTTCCATAAATTTTCTTTGCCTGTATTGGCCTTGCTTGGATTTGTCTTGCCTTGCCTTGGCTAAATATGCCTTGCCTGGATTTGCCTTGCCTTGGCTTGCCTTGCCTGGATTTGCCTTGCTTGGAATTTTTGTGCCTGAAACTTTATTGCCTGAATTTTTCTTGCTGAGATTTACCTTGACTTGCCTTGCCTGGACTTGAATTGCCTGGATTTGTCTTGCATGGATTTGTCTAGATTTGCCTTACATGGATTTGCCTTGCCTTGCATTGTCAGAATTTTCCTTCCTGGATTTGCCTTTCCCGGATTTGCCTTGACTTCTTTTGGCTGGACTTCCTCTGCCTTGATTTGCCTTGACCTTCCTGGATTTGCCTTGCCTAAATTTGCTTTGCCTGGATTTTATTTGCATTGCGTTGGCTGGATTTGCCTTGCTTAGATTTGCCTTGCCTTGCCTTGCCTGGATTTGCCTTGTCTTGTCTTGCCTAGAATTTCCTTGCCTGGATTTGCTTTGCCTTGTCTTGACTGAATTTGCCTTTCCCGGAATTCCCATTCCTTGCTTGCCTGAATTTGCATTGCCTTGCCTTCCCTGGATTTTCTTTGCCTCTATTGGCCTTACCTGGATTTGTCTTTCCTGGATTTTCCTTTCCTTGCCCTGGCTGGATTTACCTTTCCTGGATTTGAATTGCCTTATTTTGCCTGGATTTGCCTTGCCTGAAATTTTTTTCTTGGATATTTTTTGCCTGGATTTGTCTTGCCTGGATTTGCCTTGCCTGGATTTTCCTTGCCTTTCCTGGCCTGGATTTTCCTTGCCTGGATTTGCCTTGCCTTTTTTGCCTTGACTGGATTTGCATTGCCTTGCCTTTTCTGGATTTTTTTTCCTTTCCTTTCCTGGACTTGTCTTGTTTAGATTAGCCTTACTTTACTTGCCTCAATTTGCATTGCCTTGCCTTGCCTGGATTTGCCTTGACTTGCCTTGCCTTGATTTGCTTTGGCGGGATTAGCTTTGACTAGTCTTTCGTGGATTTCACTTGTCTGTATTTGCCTTGTTTTGCCTTGCCTGGATTTGCCTAGTCTGAATTGGTTTTGCCTGAATTTGCCTTGCCTGCATTTGCCTTGCCTGGCCTTTCCGGGATTTGCCTTGCCTGGATTTGCTTTGCCTTTCCTTTACTGGATGTGTGTTGCAATTCGTGCCTGAAATTTCATTGCCTTGCCTTACCTGGATTTGTTTTGCTGGGATTTTTTTTAACTTGCCTTGCCTTTACCTGAATTGCCTGGATTTGCTTAGATTTGCCGAGATTTGCCTTGCCTGCATTTGCCTGGATTTGCTTTGCCTGAATTTGCCTTGCCTGAATTTGCCTGGATTTACCTTGTCCGGATTTGCCTTTCATGGATTTGCCTTGCCTTGCGTTGCCAGAATTTGCCTTGCCTGGAATTCCCTTGGCGGTATTTGCCTTGCCTGCATTTGTGTTGTCCAGATTTACCTTGCCTTGCGTTGCCTTGGCTCGATTTGCCTTGCCTTGCCTTGATTTTTCTTGCATAAATTTGCCTTGCCTGGTTTAGTCTTGCCTTGCCTTGGCTGGGTTTGACTTGCATGAATTTTCCTCGCCTGGATTTACCTTGCCTGAAATTTCCTTGCCTCGATTTGCCTTCCTTGGATTTTTCTTGCCTTTCCTTGCCTGGATTTGCTTTGCCTTGCCTCTCTTTCTATAATTTGTCTTACCTTGCCTTTCCTGGATTTGCTTGGCAGGATTAGTCTTGACTTGCCTTTTGTAGATTTGACTTACCTGGATTTGCCTTGATTTGCCCTGCCTGGATTGGCTTTGCCTGGATTTGCCTTTCCTGGATTTCCTTTGCCTTGCCTTGACTGGATTTGCCTCACCTAGATTTTCCTTACCTTGCTTGCCTGAATTTGCATTGCCTTACCTTGCCTGAATTTGGCTTGCCTTGCCTTTCCTGAATTTGCTTGGCGGGATTAGCCTTGACATGCCTTTCGTGGATTTGACTTGCCTGAATTTGCCTTGAATTTCCTTGCCTGGATTTGCTTTGCCTGGATTTTTCTTGCCTTGCTTTGCCTTGCCTGTGTTTGCCTTGCCTGGGTTTTCCTTCCCTTGCCTTGCTTGGATTTGTCTTGTTTTGCCTTTCCTGGTTTTGCCTTGCCTGAATTTGCCTTGTTTGCTTGCCTGAATTTGCACTGCTTTGCCTGGACTCGATTTGCCTTACTGGGGTTTGACTTGACTTGCCTTGCCTGGACTTGACTTGCCTTGCCTTTCCAGAATTTGTCTTACCTTGCCTTCCCTGGATTTGCCTTGACGGGATTAGGCTTGACTTGCCTTTAGTGGATTCTACTTGCCTGGATTGGACTTGTTTTTTCTTGCTGGATTTGTGTTGCCTGGATTGGTTTTGCCTAAATTTGCCTTGCCTGCATTTGCTATGCCTTTCCTTAACTGGATTTTTCTTGTCAGAATTTGCCTTGCCTTGCATGTCTGAATTTGCATTGCCTTGCCTTGCCTGGATTTGCCTTACTGGGATTTGACTTCGCTATCCTTTCCTGGATTTGCCTTGCCAGGATTTGTCTAGGTTTGCCTTGCCTTGCCTGGATTTGCCTTACTGGGATTTGACTTCACTATCCTTTCTTGGATTTGCCTTGCCAGGATTTGTCTAGGTTTGCCTTGCCTGGATTTGCTTGGATTTGCTTTGCCTGTATTTTCCTGGATTAGGCTTGCCCGAATTGGTCTTGCCTGTATTTGCCTTGCTTTGCCTTGCCAGAATCTGCCTTAATTGATGTTTTTTGCCTAGATTCTCCTAGCCTCTATTTGCCTTGCCTGGATTTTTCTTTTTTTATTGCCTTTCCTGAATTTGCTTTGCCTGGATTTCTCTTGCTTTGCTTGGTTGAATTTGCATGGTCTTGCCTTGCCTGGATATGCCTTGCTGGGATTTGACTTCGCTATCCTTTCCTGGATTTGCCTTGCCAGGATTTGTCTAGGTTTGCCTTGCCT
>CM052665.1:26241124-26264792 GCA_028533165.1 Leontopithecus rosalia
CCCTGCCTTGCCTAACGTGGAATTGCCATGCCTGGAATTGCCTTGTCTTGCCTTGCCTTGCCTGGAATTTCCTTTCCTGCAATTGTGTAGCCACGAATTTCCTTGAGTTGCCTTGCCTTGCCTTTCCTTGCATAGAATTGCCTTCCCTGGAATTGCCTTGTGTTTTCTTACCTTGAATTTCTGTGCATTTCCTTTCCTTGCCTTGCCTGGAATTGCCTTGCCCTGCCTGGAATTTTTCTCTGTTGCCTTGTTTGCTTATCCTGAAATTGCCCTGTGTGGAATTGTTTTGCCTTGGCTTGCCCTGCATTGCCCTGTGTGGAATTGTTTTGCCTTGGCTTGCCCTTCCTTGCCTGGGATTTACTTGCCTAGAATTGCGCTCCATTCCCTTGCCTTGCCTTTCGTTGCCTAGCCTAGAATTGTTTTTACTAGAATTGCCTTGCCTTGACTTGCCTGATATTTTCTTGCTTGAAATTGCCTTGCATTGCATTGCCTTGCCTTACCTGGCTTTTCCTTGCCTGGAATATCCCTGCCTTGCCTTCCCTGGAATAGCCTTCCCTGGAATTGCCTGTCTTGCATTGCATTAACTGGAGGTGCATTGTTTCAAATTTCCTTGCCTTTTTTTGCCTTGAATTGCCTTTAATAGAATTGCCTTGGCCTGTGTTGTCTTACCTTGCATTGACTGCAATTGCCTTACCTTGCATTAGCTGAAATTGCCTTGCCTGGATTTGTTTTTCCCTGCCTTATCTTCTCTTGCCTTTCCTGGAATTGCCTTCCCAGAAATTACCATACCTCGAATTGTCCTGCCTTGCATTCCCAAAAATTGCCTTATTTGGTATTGTTTTGCCTTACATTGCCTTGCGTTGCCAGTAGTTTTTTTTGTGTAGAATTGCAATGCCTTGCCTTACCTTGCCTTGACTGGAATTCCCTTTCCTCGAATTGCCTTTTTCTTTTTTGCCTGGAAATACCTTGTCTGGCATTGCCTTGGCTTGCCTTGCCTGAAATTGCCTTGCTTGTTCCATGCCTTGTTGGAAATTTTTTGGCATTGCCTTGCCTTGCCTGGAATTGCCATGTCTGAAATTGCCCAGCCTTGGCTCCCCTTGCCTTGCCTTTAGTTGCCTTGCCTAGAATTGCCTTGCCTTGCCTAATATTGCCCTGCCTGGAATTTCCCTGCCTTGACTTGCCTTTCCTGGAATTGCCTTACCTTGCCGTGCCTAAAGTTGACTTTCTTAAAATTGCTTGAATTCCCTTGCCTTGCCTAAAAGAGCCTTGACTGGAATTGCCCTACATATTCTTGTCCTCCCTTGCCTGGAACTTGATTTTTCGTGACTTGCCTGAAATTTCCTTCCCTGGAATTTTATTGCCTTCCCTTGCCTTGCATTGCCTGGAATTGCCTTGTCTTTCTTGTCTGGAGTTGCCTTCCCTGGAATTGCCTTTCCTTGCCTTACCTGGAATTCCCTTGCCTGGGATTACCTTTCTATGCCTTCTCTTGCCTTAATTTTTCTGGAATTGCCTTTCTGGCAAGTGAATTGCCTGGTATTGTCCTGCCTTGCATTGTCTGAAGTTACCTTCCGTGGAATTCCCTTGTCTTGCCTAACCTAAAATGGCCTTGCTGGAATTGCCTTTCTTTGCCTTGTCTTGCCTTGCCTTCCTAAAATTGCCTTAGACTTCTCAATATCCCCCATGTGTGTATTATTAAGAGAGGTTCTGAAAAAGTATCTCTATAAAATAGATTGCTGATAATTCCCCGTGTGGATTATTCGCTGAAGGTCTGAATATATGGCTACATGAAATAGACTCCTGACTACTCCACATTATTCAGTGACACACTGAATGAGAGGCCACATGAAAAATACTCCTGGCTATTCCACAGGTGTGCATTACTTACAAAGACTCTGATTCTGTAGCCATTTAAAATAGCTCTTGGCTATTTCCCAGGTGTGTATTATTCACTGATGCCCTGAACCAGTGGTCATATGAAAAAGATTCCTGGATATTCCAGATATATATGTTATTCACTGAAACCTTGAAAAAGTGGACATAGGAAATAGACTCCATTTTACACCACAGATGTGTGTTATTCATTCATTTTTTAAATGAATCACTATACGAAGAAGACTAGTGATTATTCCACACATGTGCTTTATTCAAAGAGGTTCTGTATGAGTGCCCATATCAAATAGACTCCTGACTATCACCCAGCTGTGTATCATTCAGGGATGTGCTTAATTTTTGGCTATCATAAATTGGGACCTGACTGCTAGACACGTGTTCATTATTCACTGAAGCTCTGAGTGAGAGGTCATATAAAATAGACTCCTGACTATTGCCCCATTGTGCATTATTCAGTAAGGCTCTGAATGAGTGGTCATATGGAAAAGAATCCTGACGATGACTCAGGTGTGTATTATTCAGTGAGATACTGAATCAGTGATCAATAGAAAGAGGCTCCTGACAATTACCATGGTGTGCATTATTCACTGAGGCTCCGAGTAGCCATATAAAATAGACTCACGACTATTCCCCATTTGTGTATTATTCC
This sequence comes from Leontopithecus rosalia, assembly GCA_028533165.1. Taxonomy (NCBI): domain Eukaryota; kingdom Metazoa; phylum Chordata; class Mammalia; order Primates; family Cebidae; genus Leontopithecus; species Leontopithecus rosalia. The sequence goes on from CM052665.1 coordinate 26,243,664, forward strand.
GTGGGGGTCCTACTGAGTGACCATATGAAATAGATATCTGACTGTTCCCCATGGGTGCGTTATTCAGGGAGTCTCAGAATCGGGGGTGATATGATGTAGTCTCCTCAGTACTCCACAGACGTGCAGTATTCACTGAGGCTTGTAATGAGTATTCATGTTAAACCGACTCCTGACTATTCCCCAGGTGTGCATTATTCACTGAGACTCTAAAACAGTGTTCCTATGAAAGAGACACCTGACTATTCCCAAGCTGTGCATTATTCAGCTTGGCTCTCAATGACTGGTTATATGAAATTGAATTCTGACTATTACCCAGGTGTGTATTATTCAGTGAGGCTCTGAATGAATGCCCTATAAAATAAATGATTGACTATTCCCCAAGTGTTTATTATTTACAGTAGAATCCTCAGTACTATTCCCCAGGTGTGCATTATTCACTGAGACTTTAAAACAGTGTCCCTATGAAAGAGACACCTGACTATTACCAAAGTGTGCATTATTCACTGAGGTTCTGAATGAGTGGCAATATGAAATAGACTCTTGACTCTTCCACACGTGTGTTTCATTCAGTTAGCCTCTGAATGAGTGGCCATAAGAAAGAGAATCCTCACTTATCCACCGGTGTGCATTACTCCATGAGATTCTGAATTAGTGGCCATATGATTACTCCACAGATGTGTACCATTCAGTGAGTCTCTGAGTGGCCAAATTAAAGAGACTTCTGAAGATCCACGAGGAGCTTATTACTCAGAGAGGCTCTGAATGAATGGCTATATCATGTAGGGTGCTGACTACTCCACAGGAGTGCATTATACAGTGAAGCTCTGCATGAGAGGCCTGATGAAATTGTCTCCTGACAATTCCCCTGGTGTGTATTATTCACTGAGCTTCTGAATGCGTGGCTAATTGAAATATACTCCTGACCATTCCCCAGGTGTGTGTTATTCACTGAGGTTCTGTATGAGTTGCCATAGGAAATAGACTCCTGACAATTCCCCAGGTATTCACTACTCCCTGAGGCTCTCACTGAGTGGCCATATGAATTAGACTCCTGACTCTACCCCATGTGTGTATTATTCAGAGAGGCTCTGAAAGAGTGTCCAGATGAAATACACTCTGTTCACCAGGTGTGCATTATTCACTAGAGCTCTGAATGAGTTTCAATAAGAAATGCACTCGTGACTATTCTCCAGGTGTGTTTTATTCACACGGCTCTGAATGAGGGAATGCATGAAATAGATTCCTGACAATTCAAAGGTGTGTACTATTTACTGATGTTATAAATGTGTCGCCAAAGAAAATAGACACATCGCTACTCCGCAAGTGTGCATTCTTCACTGATGTTCTGAATGAATGGCCATATGAAAGAGACTCCAAGATTTTTCCAGGTATGCATTATTCAATGACACTCTGAATGAGAAGACAGTGTTAATAAACTCCTGATGATTCATCAAACTTGCACTATTCAGAGGGCTCTGAATGAGTGGCAATATGAAATAACCTAATCAATATTCCCTTGGTGTTTATTGTTCACTGAGGCTCTTGAAGCGTGTCCATATGAAAGAGAAACCTGTCTATTCCCAAGGTGTGCATTATTCAGTTTGGCTTTAAATCAGAGGTCGTATCGAATAAGATACTGATTATTCGCCAGGTGTGTATTCACCGAGGCTCTGAATGAGTGGCCATATGATAGAGAGCCTTGACTATTCCCCATGTGTGTATTATTCACTGAGGCTCTGAATTAGGGGTCATTTGAAATGGAATCTTCAATACTCCCCGGCCTGAATTATTCACTGTGGCTCTCAATGAGTGGGAATATGAAATCGACTCCTGACTATTCCACAGGTGTGTACCATTCAGTGAGGCTCTGAATGAGTGTCCATATGAAAGATAACCCTGAGTATTCCAAGGATGTGCATTATTCAGTCAAGTTCTAAGTGAGCAACCATAAGAAATAGAATCCTGACTATTCCCCACGTGTGCATTGTCCACTGAGGTGTTGAATGAGTGGCCATATGAACTTGATTGCTGAGTTCTCCCCAGGTATGCATTGTTCATGTAGGCTGTGAATCAGTGGCCATGTGAAATAGACTTCTGAATATCCCCCATGTGTGCATTATTAAGGGAGGTTCTGAAAAAGTATCCCTATGAAATAGATTGCTGACTGTCCCCCAGGTGTGGATAACTCACTGAAGCTATGAGTGGAAGGCAATGTGAACTAGACTCCTGATTATTTTCCTAGTGGGTTTTATTCACACGGGCACTGAATGAGTGGTGGTGTTCAATAGACTCCTCTCTATTCCACAGGTGTATATGACTCACTGGCGTTCTCAATTTGTGGACAAAGGAAATAGACACTTGGCTACTCCACATGTGTACATTATTCACCAATGCTATGAATGAATGGCCATATGAAAGAGTATCCAAATTTTTCTTCAGGTATGCATTAATCAATGAGGCTCCGAGTGCAGGCCATACGAAATAGACTCCTGACATTTCCCCAGATATGTGTTACTCAGTGAAAATCGGAAGGAGGAACAATATGAAATAGACTTCTCACTATTCTACAGGTATAGGTTATTCAGTGAGTCTCAAAATGGGTGTCTATATTCAATAGAATCCCGACAATTCCCCACGTGTGTATCATTCAGTGAGGTGCTGAATGAGTGGCTATATGACATACATTCCTGAGGACTCAACAAGTGTTCATTGTTCACTTAGGCTTTGAATGATGAGCAATATAAAGTAGACTCCTGACTATGTCCCAAGTGTGTATAATTCACTGGGCCTCTGAATGATTGGCCTGCAGAAATAAACTCCTTTCTATGACCCAGCTGTGTATTATTCAGTGAGGCTCAAAATGAGCGGCCATATGAAATAGCCTTCTCAGTACTCCACAGGGGTGAGTTATTCAGTGAGACTCTGAAAGAGTGCGCATATGAAATAGACTCCTGACTATTCCACGTGTGTTCATTATTCACTGAGGTCTGAATGTGTGGCCATTGGAAATAGAATCCTCACTATTCTCTAGGTGTGTATTTTTCACTGAGTCTCTGAATGAGTGACCATTCTAAGTAAACTCCTGACAATTCCCCAAACTTGTACTACTTCGAGAGGCTGTGAATGAGGGGCAATATTAAAAAGACTCCTAAGTATTCCCGTGGTGTGTATTTTTCACTGAGGCACTGAAAGAATGTTCTTTTCAGACTCCTCACTATTCCCAAGGTGTGTATTATTCAGTTTGGCTCTCAATACTGGTCGTATGAAATAGAATCCTGATTATTCCCCAAGTGTGTGTCATATTCACTGAGGCTTTTAATGAGTGGCCATGTGAAATAGACCCTTGACTATTCCCCAGGTGTGTATTATTCACTGAGGCTTTGAATGAAGGGTCATTTGAAATAAAACCCTCAGTACTTCTCAGGCGAGCATTATTCACTGAGGCTCTGAATGAGTGGCTATGCAAAATAGTCTCCTGACTATTCTGCAGGTGTACCATTCAGTGAGGCTCTGAATGAGTGGCCATGTGAAACAGAATCTTCACTATTCCAAATGTGTCCATTAATCAGTGAAGGTCTGAATGAGTGTTCTTAAGAAATAGAATTCGGACTATTCCCCTGGTGTGTATTATTCACTGAGGTGAGGAATGAGTGGCCATATGAAATAGATTGCTGAGTACTACCCAGGTACGGTATGCTTTATTTACTAAGGCCTTGAATCACTGGTCATATGAAATAGACATCTAAATATCCACCAGATGCATATTATTCAGAGAGGCTCTGAATGAGTAGCTATATCAATTAGGCTCCTGACTATTTCACAGGAGTGCATTATTCAATGAAACTCTGAGTGAGAGACCAGATGAAATTGACTCCTGATCCTTCTCAAGTTGTGTATAATTCACTGAGCCTCTTAGTGTGTGCATAATGTAAATAAACTCCTATTTCCCAGGTGTGTCTTATTCGCTGAGGTTCTGTATGAGTTGCCATATGAAATAGAGTCGTGACAATTCCCCAAGTGTACACTATTCCCTGGGATTCCCAGTGACTGGCCATAAAAAACAGATTCCTGACTCTCCCCAAGGCGTGTATTATTCAGAGAGTCTCTGAGTGTCCATATGAAATAGACTCCTATTTCCCAGGTGTGCCTTATTCACTGAGGCTCTGAATAAGTGGCTATGTATAATAGATTACTGGCTATTCCCCAGGTGTGTATTATTCACTCAACCTCCGAATGAGGGGGCTTATGAAATAGACTCCTGACTATACCACAGGTGTGTGTTATTCACTGATGTTCTGAATGTGTGGCCAAAGCAAATAGACACCTGGCCACTATACAGGTGTGCATTCTTGACTGATGCTCTGAATGAATGGCCATATGAAAGAGACTCCAAATTTTTCTATAGGTATACATTATTCAATGAGGCTCTGAAGGAGGGGCCATACGAAATTTACTCCTTACAATTCCACATTTGTTAATTTTTCTGTTAGACTCGGAACATGAATCAATAAAAAAAGGACTCCTCAGGATTCCGAGGAATACATAATTCAGAGAGGATCATAATGGGTTATCATATTAACTAGAATACTGACTATTCCCCTACGTGTTTATCATTCAGTGAGGTGCAGAATGAGTGGCCATATGAAATAGATTCCCGGGTACCCAACAGGTGTGCATAGTTCAGTGAGGCTTTGAATGAGAGGGCCTATATAATCGACACCTGAATATTCCCTAGGTGTGTATTATTCACCGAGGCTCTGAAGGAGTGTTCATTTGACATAGCCTCTGGATTAATGTCCGGGTGTGCATTAATCAATGAGGTTCTCAGTCAGTGGTCATATGAAATACAATCCTATTTCCCAGGTGTGCATCATTCAGTAATGCTCTGATTGAGTGGCCATATGGCATGGACTCTGAGTATTCCCCAGGTGTGTTTCATTCAGTGAGTTTCCGAACGAGTGACCATATAAAATAGACCATGACTATAGCCTCTTGACTATTCCTCAGGTGTGCATTTTCTCCTGAGGCACTGGGTGAACAGTCACATCAGATAGACTTCAGACTATTCCCTAGGTGTGCATTATTCAGTGAATCTCTGAATAAGTGTCTATATGAAATAGACTCCTGAGTATTCCCCAGATATATATGATTCTTCACTGAGGCTCTGAATAATTGGCTATGTAAAATAAATCCTAACTTTTTCATAGGTGTTTATTATTAAGGGAGGCTCTGAATGGGTGGCCATATAAAAGACTCCTGAATACTCCCCAGGTGTGCATTTTTCAGATGAGTTCTGAATGAGTGGTCATAGGAGATAGAATCCTGACTTTCCCCCAGGTGTATATTTCCCCCAGGTGAGCCTCTGAATATGTGGTTATATGTAATAAATTTCTGACTACTCTACAGGTGTTCCTTATTCAGTGAAGCTCTGAATGAAAGGCCATATGTATTAGGGTCCTGAGTATTCCCTAGGTATGCATTATTCACTGAGGCTCTGAACCTTTGGCCATATGAAATGGCCTCCAGACTAGTCCACAGTTGTGTACTATTTAATGAGGCTTTGAGTTAGTAACCATATGAAATAGACTCCTGACTATTCCCCAGGTGTGTATTATTGACTGAGATTCTGATTATGTGGGCATCTGGAATAGACTCCTCACTATTCCAAAGTTGTTCATTACTCACCCAGGCTTTGAGTTTGTGGCCATATAAAATAGACTAGTGTCTATTCCCCAGGTGTGCATTATTCACTGAGTCTGTAAATAAGTGGTTATATGAAGTAGACTCCTAAATCTCCCCCAGGTGTGTATTACTCACTGAGGCTATGCATGAGTGGTCATATGAAACAGCATGCTAACTATCCCCCATGTTTATATTATTCAGTGAATCTCGGAATGAGTGGCTATATTAAATAGACTGCTGAGTACTGTACATTTGTGCGTTATTCACTGAGCCTATGAGTAAGTGGCCATATGAAATGGATTTCTGACTATTCCACAGGTGTGGATTATTCCACAGGTGTGTATTATTCACTCAGTCTCTGAATGAGTGGCTGTATGATATACATTCCCGGCTCCTCTACAGGTGTGCATTATTCACTGAGGCTCTGAGTGACTGTTCATATGACATAGCCACATGATTATTTCCCAGGTGTGCATTATTCAATGAGGCTCTTAATCAAAATGGTAAAATGAAATAGAATCCTATTTCCCAGGTGTGCATCATTCAGTAATGCTCTGATTGAGTAGCCATATGACGCAGACTCTGACTATTCCCCAGGTGTGTATCATTCAGTGAGTTTCTGAATAAGCGGCCACATAAAATAGACTCCTGACTATTCCCCAGATGTGTATTACTTGCTAAGTGTATTGAAGAGTGTCTACATAAAATAGCCTCCTGACTATTCCTCTGGTGTGCATTTTCCACTGAGGCACTGAATGAACCAACATCTCAAATAGACTCCAGACTATTTCGCAGGTGTGCATTATTCCATGAGTCTCTGAATGAGTGACTCTGTGAAATAGACTCCTGAGTATTCCCAAGTTGTGTATGATTCACTGAGGCTCTGAATAACTGGCCATGTGAAATACACTCCTGACTTTTCCATAGATGTGTATTATTCAATAAGGCTCTGAATGAGTGGCCATAGGAAAGAGACTCCTGAATACTCTCAGGAGTGCATTTTTAGGTTGGGCTCTGAAACAGTGTGTTTATAAAATAGAATCCTGACTTTCCCCCAGGTGTGTATTATTTAGTGAGGCTCTAAATGTGTAGCGATATGAAATAGAAATCGGACTACTCCAGTTCTGTGAAGAAAGTCAATGGTAGCTTGATGGGAATAGCCTTGATTCTGTAAATTACTTTGGGCAGTATAGCCATTTTTACAATATTGATTCTTTCTAAATATGAACATAGAATGTTTTTCCATCTCTATGTGTCCTCTCTTATTTCATTGAACAGTGGTTTGCAGCTTTCCTTGAAGAGGTCCCATGCGTTCCTTGTAAGTTACATTCCTATGTATTTTATTATTCTTGTAGTAATTGTGAACGGCAGTTCGTTCTTGATTTGGCTCTCCTTCAGTCTGTTATTGATGTATAGGAATGCTTGTGATTTTTACACATTGATTTTATATCCTGAGACTTTGCTGAAGTTGCTTATCAGTTTCAGAAGTTTTTGGGCTAAGGCGATGGGGTCTTCTAGATATACAATCATATCATCTGCAAATAGAGACAATTAGGCTTCCACCTTTCCTATATGAATACCTTTCATTTCTTTTTCTTGCCTGATTGCTCTGGCTAGAACTTCCAGTTCTATATTGAATTGGAGTGGTGAGAGAGGGCATTCTTGTCTAGCGCCAGATTTCAAAAAGAATGCTTCCAGTTTTTGCTCATTCAGTATGATATTGGTTGTTGGTTTGTCATAAATAGCTTTTATTACTTTGAGATGCGTTCCATCAATACCGAGTTTATTGAGGGTTTTTAGCATAAAGGGCTGTTGAATTTTATCAAATGCCTTCTCTGCGTCAATTGAGATAATCATGGGGTTTCTGTTTTTGGTTCTGTTTATGTGGTGAATTACGTTTATAGACTTGCATATGTTGAAGCAGGCTTACGTCCCCAGGATGAATCCTACTTGATCATGATGAACAAGTTTTTTGATGTGCTGTTGAAACCTGCTTGCAAGTATTTTATTTAAGATTTTTGCATCTATGTTCATCATGAATATTGCCCTGAAGTTTTCTTTTCTTGTTGAGTCTCTGCCGGGTTTTGGTATCAGGATGATGTTGGTCTCATAAAATGATTTGGGAAGGATTCCCTCTTTTTGGATTATTTAAAATAGTTTCAGAAGGAATGGTACCAGCTCCTCTTTGTGTGTCTGGTAGAATTCGGCTGTGAACCCATCTGGACCTGGGCTTTTTTTGTGTGGTAGGATCTTACTTGCTGCCTCAACTTCAGACCTTGTTATTGGTCTATTCATAGTATTGGCTTCCTCCTGGTTTAGAATTGGGAGGACACAGGTGTCCAGGAATTTATCCATTTCTTCCAGGTTTACTAGTTTATGTGCATAGAGTTGTTTGTAATATTCTCTGATGATGGTTTTAATTTCTGTGGAATCTGTGGTAATTTCCCCTTTATCGTTTTTTATTGCGTCTATTTGTTTGTTCTCTTTTCTTTTTTATCAGTCTGGCTAGTGGTCTGTCTATTTTGTTGATCTTTTCAAAAAACCAGCTCTTGGATTTATTGATTTTTTGAAGGGGTTTTTCTGTCTCTATCTGCTTCAGTTCTACTCTCATCTTAGTTATTTCTTGTTTTCTGCTAGGTTTTGAGTTTTTTTGATCTTGCTCCTCTAGCTCTTACCATTTTGACAATAGGGTGTCAATTTTGGATCTCTCCACTCTTCTCACATGGGCACTTATTGCTATATATTTTCCTCTAAAGACTGCTTTAAATGTGTCTCAGAGATTCTGATATGTTGTCTCTTCGTTCTCATTGGTTTTGAAGAACTTTTTTATTTCTGCCTTCATTTCATTGTTTATCCAATCAACATTCAAGAGCCAGTTGTTCAGTTTCCATGAAGCTGTGCAGTTCTGAGTTAGTTTCTGAATTCTGAGTTCTAACTTATTGCACTATGGACTGAGAGACTGTTATGATTTCAGTTGTTTTGTTGAGGAGTGCTTTACTTCCAATTATGTGGTGAATTTTAAAGTAGGTTTGATGTGGTGCTCAGAAGAATGTATATTCTGTCGATTTGGGGTGGAGAGTTCTGTAAATGTCTATCAGGTTTGCTTGTTCCAGGTCTGAGTTCAAGTCCTGGATATCCTAGTTAATTTTCTGTCTGGTTGATCTGTCTAATATTGACAGTGGAGTGTTAAAGTCTCCCACTAGTATTTTGTGGGGGTCTAAGTCTCTCTGTAAGTCTTTAAGAATTTGTCTTATATATCTGGGTGCTCCTGTATTGGGTTCATATATATTTAGAATTGTTAGCTCTTTTTGTTGTATCAATCCTTTTACCATAATGTAATGACCTTCTTTGTCTCTTGATCTTTTGTTGCTTTAAGGTTTATTTTATCAGAGACAAGAATTGCAACTCCTGCTTTTTTTGCTCTCGATTTGCTTGGCAAATCTTCCTCCATCCCTTTATTTTGAGCCTTTGTGTGTCCTTGCATGTGAGCTGGGTTTCCTGGATACAGCACAATTAGGGGTTTTGTTTTTTTATCCAATTTGCCAGTCTGTGTCTTTTGATGGGTGCATTTAGCCCATTTACATTTAGCGTTATTGTAGTTATGTGTGAATTTCATGCTGCCATTTTGATGCTAGCTGGCTATTTTGCCCATTAGTTGATGCAGATTCTTCATTTTGTTGATGCTTTTCAGCATTTGGTATGTTTTCGGAATGGCTGGTACTGATTGTTTCTTTCTATGTGTAATGCCTCTTTCAGGAGCTCTTGTATAGCAGGCCTGGTGGTGACAAAATCTCTGAGTACTTGCATGTTTGCAAAGGATTTTATTTTTCCTTCACTCACTTTGGCTGGATATGAAATTCTTGGTTGAGAGTTATTTTCTTTAAGGATGTTGAATATTAGCCCCCACTCTCTTCTGGCTTGTAGAGTTTCTGCCGAGAGTTCTGCTGTGAGTCTGATGAGCTTCCTTTGTGGGTGACCCGAACTTTCTCTCTGGCTGCTGTTAGTATTTTCTCCTTCATTTCAACCCTTGTGAATCTGATGATTATGTGCCTTGGCATTGCTCTTCTTGCGGAATATCTTTGTGGATTTCTCTGTATTTCCTGGACTTGAATATTGGCCTGCCTTGCTAGATTGGGGAAATTTTTCTGGATAATATTCTGAAGAGTATTTTCCAGCTTGGCTTCATTCTCTTCGTCACATTCTGGTACACCTATCAAACGTAGTTAGGTCTATTCACATAGTTCCACATTTCTTGGAGACTTTGTTCATTGCTTTTTGCACTTTTTTCTCTAAAGTTTCTTTCTCGTTTTATTTCATTGAGTTGATCTTCGACTTCTGATATACTTTCTTCTGCTTGGAACCAAAAGAGAGTCCGCAAAGCCAAGTTAATTTTAAACAAAAAGAACACAGCCAGAGGCATCACACTACCGAACTTCAAACTATACTACAAGGCTATAGTAATCAAAACAGCATGGTACTTGTACCAAAACAGAGATATAGACCAATGGAACACAACAGAGGCATCAGAGGCAACACAACATACCTACAACCATACAATCTTTGATAAACCTGATAAAAACAAACAATGGGGAAAGGATTTCCTGTTTAATAAATAGTGATGGGAAAACTGGCTAGCCATGTGCAGAAAGGAGAAACTGGACCCCTTCCTGACACCTTACACTAAAATTAACTCCAGATGGATTAAAGACTTAAACATAAGACCTGGCACCATAAAACCCTAGAATAAAATCTAGGCAAAAGCATTCAGGACATAGGAGTAGGCAAAAACTTTATGACCAAAACACTAAAAGCATTGGCAACAAAAGCCAAAATAGACAAATGGGACCTAATCAAACTCCACAGCTTTTGCACAGCAAAAGAAACATTCACTAGAGTGAATCGGCAACCAACAGAATGGGAAAAAATTTTTGCAGTTTACCCATCTGACAAAGGGCTGATATCCAGAATTTACAAAGAACTCAAACAGATTTACAGAAAAAAAACAAACAAGCCCATTCAAAAATGAGAAAAGGATATGAACAGACACTTTACAAAAGAAGACATACATGAGGCCAACAAACATGAAAAACTGCTCATCATCACTGCTCATTAGAGATATGCAAATCAAAACCACATTGAGATACCATCTCACACCAGTTAGAATGGCAATCATTAAAAAATCTGGAGACAACAGATGCTGGAGTGGATGTGGAGAAATAGAAGCACTTTTACACTGTCAGTGGGAGTGTAAATTAGTTCAACCATTGTGGAAGACAGTGTTGCGATTCCTCAAGGCCTTAAAATTGAAATTCCATTTGACCCAGCAATCCCATTACTGGGTATATATTCAAAGGACTATAAATCATTCTACTGTAAGTGCACAGACACACGAATGTTCATTGCAGCAATGCTTAAAATAGCAAAGACTGAAATCAACCCAAATGCCCATCCATGATAGATTGGACTGGGAAAATGTGGCACATATACACCATGGAATATTATGCAGCAATCAAAACCGATGAGTTCTTGTCCTTTGTAGGGACATGGATGAACCTGAGGAACATCATTCTCAGCAAACCGACACCAGAACAGAAAATAAAATACTGCATACTCTCACTCATAGGCGGGTGATGAAAAATGAGAACACATGGACAAAGGGAATGGAGTACTACACACTGGGGTCTATTGGGGGGAATAGGAGACAGGCAGCGGTGGGGGTATCTGGGGAGGGATACCCTTGGGAGAAATGCCAAATGTGGGTGAAGGGTAGGAAGGCAGAAAAACACTGCATGTGTGTACCTGTGTAACTATCTTGCAAGTTCTGCACATGTACCTCAAAACTTAAAATGTAATAAAAAATCTGACTACTCTACAGGTGTTCATTATTCAGTGAAGCTATGAATAAGAGGACATATGTAATAGGGTCCTGAGTATTCCACAGTATGCATTATTCACTGAGGCTCTGAAAGTTTGGCCATATGAAATAGCCTCCTGACTATTCCACAGGTGTGTAATATTTAATGATGCTTTGAGTTAGTGACCATCTGAAATTGATACCTGAATATTTCTCAGGTGTGTATTATTGACTGAGACTCTGATTAAATGAGTATATAAAATAGACCCCTCACTATTCCAAAGTTGTGCATTACTCACTTGGCTTTGATTTTGTGGCCATATAAAATAAACTGGTGTCTATTCCTCAGGTGTGCATTATTCACTGAGGCTCTAAATGAGTGTCTATATGAAGTAGACTCTTAACTCTTCCCCAGGTATGTATTATTGAATGAGACTCTGAATAAGTGGGTATAAGAAAGAGACTCTGAACTATTCCCCAGGTGTGCATTATTTACAGAGACTCTGAGAGTGTAGCCAATTGAAGTAGAATCTTGACTATTTCCCGGGGGTGTATTATTCACTGAGGCCCTGAACAAGTGGCCATATGAAAGAGATTCCTCGGTACTACATATATATATATATATAAAATTCACTGAAACGCTGAAAGTGTGGCCATATGAAATAGGCTCCATTTTACTCCTCAGGTGTGCGTTATGCATTGATTCTCTAAATGAATTACCATATGAAATAGACCAGTGATTATTCCCCACATGTGCATTACTCAAAGAGGTTCTGTATGAGTGTCTTAGACTCCTATCACCCAGTTGTGTATCATTCATGGAGGTGCTTAATTTGTGGCTTTCTTAAATAGGGTCATGACTACTCCACAGGTGTTCATTATTCACTGAAGCTCTAAATGACAGGCCATATAAAATAGACTCCTGACTATTGCCCCTTTGAACGTCATTCAGTAAGGCTCCGAATGAGTGATCATATGAAATATAATTCTGACTATTCCACAGGTGTGTAGCATTCAGCGGTCATAAGAAAGAGACCCTTAAATATTATTGTGGTGTGCCTTATTCACTGAGGCTCAGGGTGGCTATATGAAACAGACTACTAATATTCACTGAGTATTCCTCATGTGTACATTATTCACTGATTCTCTGAGTGGACATATGAAATAAACTCTTGACTATTCCCCAGTTGTGTATTATTTCTTGGGGGTTCTAATGAGTGGTCATATGAAATAGACTTCTGATTATTCCATAGGTGTGTATTACTAAGAAAACATCAGAATGGGGGGCGATATGAATTAGTCTCCTCAATACTCCACAGACATGCGTTATTCGCTGAGGCTCATAATGAGAGGTCATATTAAACAGAATCCTGACTATTCCCAAGGTGTGTATCATTCAGTGAGGCTCTGAATGATTCGCCATGTGAAAAAGACTCCTGAGTACTCAACAGGTGTGAATTATTCACTGAGCCTCTGAATGAGTGGCCATGTGAAGCACACTCCTGACTTTTTCCCAGGTGTGTACTATTCATTGAGATTTGAAATGAGTGGCCATGTGAAACAGACCCCTCAGTACTCGACAGACGTGCGTTATTCACTGAGAGGCTGAATGAGAGGGCTTCAGCAATAGACTACTGATTATTGCCTCGGTGTGCATTATTCACTGAAGCTCTGAATATGTGGCGATTTGGAAGAGATTTCTTACTATTCCCTAGGTGTGTGTTATTCACAGTCTCCAAATGCATTGCCATTCCAAATAGACTCTTGAGAATTCTCCAGGTGTGCACTATTCCGTGAGTCTCTGAATGAGTGGCCACATGAAATAGACTCCTCACTGTTCCCCACGAGTGTATTCTTCACTGAGGCTCTGAAAGAGTGATCAAATGCAATAAATCCCTGACTATTCCACGGGTGTGCATTATTCAGGGAGGATCCCAATGAGTGTTTATATGAAACTGTCCTGACTATTCCCCAGGTGTGTATCACTCAGTGAGGTGCTGAAAGAGTGGCCACATAAAATAGACTCTTGACTATTCCCCACGTGTGTATGAATCCCTGAGGCTCTGAATGAGTGGCCATATGAAATAGACTCCTGACTATTTCAGTGGTGCATATTATCCACTGAGGCTATGAATGAGTGTCCAAATGAAATAGACTCTTGGCTACTCCACAGGTGTGCATTATTCACCGAGGCTCTGAATGAAAGTCCCTGGGATATAGACTCCAAATTATTTTCCAGGTGTGTATTATTCAGTGAGGCTCAGAATAAGTAGCCATATTAATTAGAATCCTTACTATCCCACAGGTGTGTATTATTCACTGAGTCTCTGAATATGTGGCTACATGAAATAGACTCGTGACTACTCCACATTGTTCAGTGACACTCCGAATGAGAGGCCACATGAAAAGAACTCCTGACTATTCCACAGGGTGCATTAGTCAGTGAGACTCTAAATGAGGGGATAAAATAGAATCCTGACTATTTTTCCAGGTGTGTACATTTAGTGAGACTCTCAAGGAGTGGCCATATGAAAGAGACTTCTGACTATTCCACAGGTGTGCATTATTCCGTGAGGCTGTGAAAGAGTTGCCATATGAAATAGACTCCTGACAACTCCTCGGGTATGTAATATTCAGTTAGGGTTGGTAAGAGTTTTCATATGAAATAGTCTCCTTTTACCTGGTGTGCAATATTCAGGGAGGCTCTGAATGAGGGGCCATAAGAAATAGACTCCAGACTGTATCACAAGTGTGTAATATTCGGTGAGGCTGTGAAAGAGTGGCCATATGAAACAGACTCTTTATTACTCCACATGTGTGCGTTATTCACTGATTGTCTGAAAGAGTAGCCATATGACATAGACTCCTAATTATTCTCCATGTGTGCATTATTCAAAGAGGTTCTGTATAAGTGTCCATACCAAATAGACTCCTGACACTCCCCACAGGTGTGTATTATTCAGTGAGGTCTAGAATGAGAGGCCACATGAAGTAGTCTCCTATCACCCAGGTGTGTATCATTCAGGGAGTCACTTAATTCGTGGCTATCTTAAACAGCGTCCTAACTACTCCATAGGGGTTCATTATCCACTGAAGATCTGGATGAGAGACCATATAAAAAAGACTCCTGACTATTGCCTCGTTGTGAATTATTCATTAAGGCTCTGAATGAGTGGTAGTATGGAGTAGAATCCTGACGATTCCCCAGGTGTGTATTATTCAGTGAGGCACTGAATGAGTGGCCATATGAAAGAGGCTCCTGACTATTACCCTGGTGTGCATTATTCACTTAGGCTCTGAATTATTGCCATGTGAAATAGACTCCTGAGTATTCCCCAAGTCTGCATTATTCACTGATTCTCTCAGTGGCCATATAAAATAGACTACTGACTTTTCCCCAGTTGTGTATTATTCCGTGGGGGTCCCACTGAGTGACCATATGAAACAGACTTCTGACTGTTCCTCATGTGTGCATTATTCAGGGAATCTCAGAATCTGGGGTGATATGAATTAGTCTCCTCAGTACTCCACAGACGTGCAGTATTCACTGAGGCTTGTAATGAGTGTTCATGTTAAACAGACTCCTGACTATTCCCTAGGTGTGCATTATTCACTGAGACTCTGAAACAGTGTCCCTATGAAAGAGACACCTGACTATTCCCAAGGTGTTCATTATTCAGCTTGGCGCTTAATCACTAGTCATATGAAATTGAATCCTCACTATTCCCAAAGTGTCTATCATTCAGTGAGGCTCTGAATCAATGACCATATAAAATAGACCATTGACTATTCCTCAAGTATCTATAATTTACAGTAGAATCCTCAGTAGTCCTCAGGTGTGCATTATTACTGAGGCTCTGAATGAGTGGCAATATGAAATAGACTCCTAACTATTCCACAGGTGTGTGCCATTCAGTGGGCCTCTGAATCAGTGGCCATATGAAAGAGAATCCTCACTTATCCACCGGTGTGCATTACTCCATCAGATTCTGAATTAGTGGCCATATGATTATTCCACAGTTGTGTACCATTCAGTGAGGCTCTGAGTGGACATATTAAAGAGATTCTTGAATATCTGCAAGGAACTTATTACGCAGAGAGGCTCTGAATGAATGGCTATGTCAATTAGGTTGCTGACTACTCCAGAGGAGTGCATTATTCAGTGAAGATCTGCATGAGAGGCCTGTTGAAATTATCTCCTGGTAATTACCCTGTTGTGTATTATTCACTGAAGTTCTGTATAAGTTGCCATACGAAATAGACTCTTGACAATTCCCCAGGTGTGCACTATTCCCTGAGGCTCTCACTGACTGTCCATGTGAAATAGACTCCTGACTCTACCCCATGTGTGTATTATCCAGAGAGGTTCTGAAAGAGTGCCCATATGAAATACACTCCTGTCTTTTCCTATGGTGTGCATTATTCACTGAGGCTCTGAATGAGTTTCAATATGAAATACACTCCTGACTATTCTCCAGGTGTGTTTTATTCACAGGGTTCTGAATGAGGGGCTGTATAAAATAGACTCCTGACAATCCACCCGTTTGTATTATTCACTGATGTTCTGAATGTGTGGCCAAAGAAAATAGACACATGGCTACTCCACAAGTGTGCACTCTTCACTGATGCTCTAATGAATGGCCATGTGAAAGAGACTCCAAGATTTTTCCAGGTATGCATTATTCAATGAGGCTCTGAATGAGAGGACAGTGTAAATAAACTCCTGACAATTCATCAAACTTATACTATTTGGAGGACTCTGAATGAGTGGCAATATGAAATAACCTAATCAATATTCTCCTGGTGTGTATTATTCACTCAGGCTCTAAAAGAGTGTCCATATGAAAGAGAAACTTGTCTATTCCCATGGTGTGCATTATTCAATTTGGCTTTGAATCAGAGGTCATATGGAATAAGATACTGATTATTCCCCAGGCATGTATCATTCACTGAGGCTCTATATGAGTGGCCATATGATAGAGAGACTTGACTATTCCCCATGTGTGTATTATTCACTGAGGCTTATAATGAGAGATCACTTGAAATAGAATCCTCAGTACTCCCCATTGTGCGTAAATCACTGCAGCTCTTAATGAGTGATAATATGAAATCGACTCCTGACTATTACACAGGTGTGTACCATTCAGTGAGGCTCCGAATGATTGGCCATATGAAAGATAATCCTGAATATTCCAAAGGTGTGCATTATTCAGTCAATGTCTAAATGAGCGACCATAAGAAATAGAAACCTGACTCTTCCCCAGGTGTGCATTATTCACTGAGGTGCTGAATGAGTGTCCATATAAAATAGATTGCTGCTTACTCCCCAGATATGCATTATTAACGGAGGCTGTGAATCAGTGGCCATGTGAAATAGACTTCTGAATATTCCCCATGTGTACATAATTAAGAGAGGTTCTGAAAAAGTATTCCTATGAAATAGATTGCTTACTATTCAGCAGGTGTGGATTATTCACTGGGGCTATGAATGAAAGGCAATGTGAAATAGATTCCCAATTATTTTTCAGGTGGGTTTTATTCACACGGGCACTGAATGAGTGGCCATGTGCAATAGACTCCTGTCTATTCCACAGGTGTGTATGATTCACTGAAGTTCTCAATTTGTGGACAAAGGAAATAGACACCTGGCTACTTCATATGTGTACATTATTTATGGACTCTCTGAATGAATGGCCATATAAAAGGGACTCCAAATTTATCCCCACGTATGCATTATTCAATGAGGCTCTGAATGCAGGCCATACGAAATAGACTCCCAACAATTCCCCAGGTGTGTGTTACTCAGTGAGACTCTTAAGGAGGAACCATATGAAATAGACCTCTCACTATTCCACAGTTATAGGTTATTCAGTGAATCTCAAAATGGGTGTCCATATTCAATAGAATCCCGATCATTCCCCACGTGTGTATCATTCAGTGAGGTGCTGAATGAGTGGCCCTATGACATATACTCCTGAATACTCAACAGGTGTTCATTGTTCACTTAGGCTTTAAATGAGGAGCAATATTAAGTAGACTCCTGACTATGTCCCAGCTGTGTATAATTCACTGGGCCTCTGAATGATTGGCATGAAGAAATAAACTCCTGTCTATGACCCAGGTGTGTATTATTCAGTGAGGCTCAAAATGAGTGGCCATTTGAAATAGACCTCTCAGTACTTCACAGGGGTGGGTTATTCAGTGAGACTCCGTAAGAGTGGGCATATGAAATAAACTTCTTACTATTCCACGGTTGTGCATTATTCACTGAGGCTCTGAATGTGTGGCTATATAAAATACTCTTCTGACTATTCCACAGGTGTGTACCATTCAGTGAGGCTCTGAATGAGTGGCCATATGAAACAGAATCCTCACTATTCCAAATGTGTGCATTATTCACTGAGGGTCTGAAGGAGTGTCCATAAGAAATAGAATCCTGACTATTCCCCTGGTGTGCATTATTCACTGAGGTGAGGAATGACTGGCCATTTGAAAGAGATTGCTGAGTACTCCCCAGGTATGATATGCATTATTTACAAAGGTGTTGAATCTGTGGTCATATGAAATAGACACCTAAATATCCCCGAGTTACATATTATTCAGAGAGGCTCTAAATGAGTAGCTACATCAATTAGGCTCCTGACTATTCCACAGAAGTTCATTATTCAATGAAGCTCTGAGTGAGAGGCCAGATAAAATTTACTCCTGATTCTTCCCCAGTCGTGTATAATTCACTGAGCCTCTTAGTCTGTGCTTAATTAAAATACACTCCTGACTAATTTCCCAGGTATGTCTTATTCGCTGAGGTTCTGTATGAGAGGCCATATAAAATAGACTCCTGTCAATTCCCCAAGTGTGCACTATTCCCTGGGAGTCTCAGTGAGTGGCCATAAGAAACAGATTCCTGACTCTCCCCAATCCGTGTATTATTCAGGGAGGCTCTGAAAGAGTGTCCATATGAAATAGACTCCTGACTATTTCCCAGGTGTGCATTATTCACTGAGGCTCTGAATAAGTGGCAATTTATAATAGATTCCTGACTATTCCCCAGGTGGGTATTATTCACTCAGCCTCTGAATGAGAGGCCTTATGAAATAAACTCCTGACTACACCACACGTGTGTATTATTCACAGATGTTTTGAATGTGTGGCCAAAGCAAATAGACACCTGGTCACTACACAGGACTGCATGCTTTACTGATGCTCTGAATGAATGTTCATTTGAAAGAGACCCCAAATTTTTTTCAAGGTGTACATTATTAAAAGAAGCTCTGAAGGAGGGGCCATACAAAATTTACTCCTTACAATTCCACGTTTGTTTATTTTTCTGTTAGACTCGAAATGGGAATCGATAGAAAATAGACTCCTCAGGATTCCAAGAAATACATAATTCAGCGAGGCTCATAATGGGTTGTCATATTAAATAGAATCTTGACTATTCTCCACGTGTGTATCATTCCGTGAAGTGCTGAATGAGTGGCCATACGAAATAGACTCCTGAGTACCCAACAGGTGTGCATAGTTTAGTGAGTCTTTGAATGAGAGGGCCTATGTAATTGAATCCTGCGTATTCCCTAGGTGTGTATTATTCACTGAGAGTCTGAAGGACTGTTCATATGACATAGCCTCCTGATTAATGTCCGGTTGTGCATTACTCAATGAGGCTCTCAATCAGTGGTCATATGAAATAGAATCCTATTTCCCAGGTGTGCATCATTCAGTAATGCTCTGATTGAGTGGACATATGGCATGGACTCTGACTATTCCCCAAGTGTGTATCAATCAGTGAGTTTCTGACGAGTGACCGTAAGAAATAGACTTCTGATGATAGCCTCTTGACTATTCCTCAGGTGTGCATTTCCCCCTGAGTCACTGAGTGAACGATCATATCAAATAGACTTCAGACTATTCCCCAGGTGTGAATTATTCACTGAGCCTCTGAATAAGTGGCTATATGAAATAGATTTCTGAGTATTCCCCAGGTATAAATAATTTTTCTCTGAAGCTCTGAATGTCTGGCCATGTAAAATAAATTCTGACTTTCTCATAGGTGTGTACTACTAAGGGAGACTCTGAATGTATGGCTATAGAAAAAAGACTCCTGAATACTCCCTAGGTGTGCATTTTTAGGTTGGGCTCTTAATTAGTGTCCAAACGAAATCGAATCCTGACTTTTCCCCACGTGTATATTATTCAGTGAGGCTCTGAATGTGTGGCTATGTGTAATAGACTTCTGACTACTCTAAAGGTGATCCCTATTCAGTGAAGCTCTGAATGAGAGGCCATATGTAATAGGTTCCTGAGTATTTCCCAGGTATGCATTGTTCTCTGAGGCTCTGCAAGATTGCCATGTGAAAGAGACTCCTGAATAGTCCACAGGTGTGTATTATTATTATTTTTTAAATTTTTATTGCATTTTAGATTTTGGGGTACATGTGCAGAACATGCAAGATAGTTGCATAGGTACACATGTGGCAGTGGGTTTTGCTGCCTTCTGCCCCTTCACACACATTTGGCATTTCTCACCATGCCATTCCTCCCCAGCTCCCACCCCCGCTGTCCCTCCCCTACTTACCCCAATAGACCTCAGTGTGTGGTACTCCCTTCCCTGTGTCCATGTGTTCTCATTGTTCATCACCTGCCTATGAGTGAGTATATACGGTGTTTCCTTTTCTGTTCTTGTGTCAATTTGCTGAGAATGATGTTCTCCAAATTCATCCATGTCCCAACAAAGGACAGGAACTGATCATCTTTGATTGCTGCATAATATTCCATGGTGTATATGTGCCACATATTTCCCAGTCCAGTCTAACATCGATGGGCATTTGGGCTGATTCCAGGTCTTTGCTCTTGTAAACAGTGCTGCAATGAACATTCATGTGCATGTGTCCTTATAGTAGAACGATTTACACTCCTTTGAATATATACCCAGGAATGGGATTGCTGGGTCAAATGAAATTTCTATTTCTAGGTCCTTGAGAAATCGCCACACTGTCTTCCACAATGGTTGAACTAATTTACACTCCCAACAGCAGTGTAAAAGTGTTCCTATTTCTCCACATCCTCTCCAGCATCTGTTGTCTCCAGATTTTTTACTGAATGCCATTCTAACTGGCATGAGATGGTATCTCAATGGGGGTTTGATTTGCATCTCTCTAATAAAGAGTGATGATGAGCATTTTTTATATATTTGTTTGCCTCTTGTATGTCTTCTTTTGTAAAGTGTCTGTTCATTTCCTTTACCCATTTTTGGATGGGCTTGTCTGCTTTTTTCTTGTAAATCTGTTTGAGTTCTTTGTAAATTCTGTATATCAGCCCTTTGTCAGATGGGTAAACTGCAAAAAATTTTTCCCATTCTGTTGGTTGCCGATTCACTCTAGTGACTGTTTCTTTTGCCGTGCAGAAGCTCTGGAGTTTGATTAGGTCCCATTTGTCTATTTTGGCTTTTGTTGCCATTGCTTTTGGTGTTTTGGTCATGAAGTCCTTGCCTACTCCTATGTCCGGAATGGTTTTGCCTAGATTTTATTCTAGGGTTTTTATGGTGCCTGGTCTTATGTTTAAGTCTTTAATCCATCTGCAGTTGATTTTAGTGT
>CM052665.1:26265292-26280431 GCA_028533165.1 Leontopithecus rosalia
TAAGCTGATATTTCTCAATACAGCGTGTACTCCCATTCACTCTGGAATATCAAAACGCAGCTCCCAGGAGAAACGCGTTTGAAACTCACTGAATCTAAAGGGAGATTCAACTCCCCAAGTTGAACGATCTCACAGCAGAGCAGTTCGAAGGAAACGTTTCTTCGCTGTTTTAGAGCGAGATTTAGCGTTATTTCTCAAATGCTTTCATTTGGCTGGAAATACCCGTTTTCTGCTTCTCTACAGAAAGGGTTTACAAACTCCTGCAAACACACATCAGTTGAACTCTGTACGTTGAACGCACACATTGGAATCCATTCGGTTAGGTTGCTCCGTTTTGCTTTTAGAAGCAGATATTTCTCAATACAGCATGTACTCCTGTTCACTCTGAAATATCAAAACACAGCTCCCAGGAGAAACGCGTTTCAAACTTAGTGAATCTAAAGGGCGATACAACTCCCCTAGTGGAACGAAACGACAGCCGAGCAGTTGGAAGGAAACGGTTCTTGTGTGTTTTAGAGTGAGATAAACGTTATTTCTCAAATGCTTGCATTTAGCTGGAAATACCCGTTTTCTGCTTCTCTACAGAAATGGTTAACAAACTGCTGCAAACACACATCAGTTGAACTCTGTAAGTTGAACGCACACATAGATAACCATTCTTTTAGGTTGCTCCGTTTTCCTTTTAGAAGCAGATATTTCTCAATACAGCTTGTCCTCCCATTCACTCTGGAATATCAAAACGCAGCTCCCAAGAGAAACGCGTTTCAAACTCACTGAATCTAAAGGGATATTCAACTCCCCTGGTGGAATGAAAAAACAGCAGAGCAGTTCGAAGGAAACGTTTCTTCTGTGTTTTAGAGCGAGATTAACGTTATTTCTCAAATGCTTGCATTTGGCTGGAAATACCCGTTTTCTGTTTCTCTACAGAAAGTGTTTACAAACTGCTGAAAAGACACATCAGCTTAACTCTGAAAGTTGAACGCACACATTGGAGACCGTTCTGTTAGGTTACTACGTGTTGCTTTTAGAAGCAGATATTTCTCAATACAGCGTGTACTCCCATTCACTGTGGAATATCAAAACTCAGCTCCCAGGGGAAACGCGTTTCGAAGTCACTGAATCTAAATGGAGATTCAACTTCCCTAGTGCAACGAACGCACAGCAGAGCAGTTCGAAGGAAACGTTTCTTCTGTGTTTTAGAGTGAGATTTAGCGTTATTTCTCAAATGCTTGAATTTGGCTGGAAATACCCGTTTTCTGCTTCTCTATAGAAAGGGTTTACAAACTGCTGCAAACACACATCAGTTGAACTGTATAGGTTGAACGCCCACATTGGAGACCATTCTGTTCGGTTGCTCCATTTTCCTATTAGAAGCAGATATTTCTCAATAAAGTGTGTACTCCCAGTCACTCTTGAATATCGAAACGCTGCTTCCAGGAGAAACGCATTTCAAACTCACTGAACCTAAAGGGAGATCCAACTCCCTTGGTGGAACAAACACACAGCAGAGCAGTTCGAAGGAAACGTTTCTTCTGTGTTTTAGAGCGAGATTTAGCGTTATTTTTCAAATGCTTGCATTTGCTTGAAATACCCGTTTTCTGCTTCTCTGCAGAAAGGGTTTACAAATATTTGCAAACACACATCACTTGAACTCTTTAAGTTGAACGCACACATTGGAGACCATTCTGTTAGGTTGCTCCGTTTTGCTTTTAGAAGCAGATATTTCTCAATACATCGTGTCCTCCCATTCACTCTGGAATATCAAAACGCAGCTCCAAAGAGAAACACGTTTCAAACTCACTGAATCTAAAGGGAGATTCAACACCCCTTGTTGAACGAATCAACAGCAGAAAATTTTGAGGGAAAGTTTTATTCTGTGGTTTTAGCGCGAGATTTATCGTTATTTCTCCAATGCTTGCATTTGACTGGAAATACCCGTTTTCTGCTTCTGTGCAGAAAGGGTTTACAAACCTTTGCAAACACACATTACTTGAACTGTTTAAGTTGAACGCACACATTGGAGACAATTCTGTTAGGTTGCTCCGTTATTCTTTTAGAAGCAGATATTTCTCAATACAGCGTTTAATCCCATTCACTCTGGAATATCAAAACTCAGCTCCCAGGGGAAACGCGTTTCGAACTCACTGAATCTAAAGCGAGATTCAACTTCCCTAGATGAACGAAACCTCAGCAGAGCAGTTCGAAGGAAATGTTTCTTCTGTGTTTTAGAGTGAGATTTAGCGTTCTTTCTCAAATGCTTGCATTTGGCTGGAAATACCCGTTTTCTGTTTCTCTACAGAAAGGGTTTACAAACTGCTGAAAAGACACATCAGCTTAACTCTGAAAGTTGAACGCACACATTGGAGACCGTTCTGTTAGGTTGCTCCGTTTTGCTTTTAGAAGCAGATATTTCTCAATACAGCGTGTACTCCCATTCACTCTGGAATATCAAAACTCAGCTCCCAGGAGAAACGCGTTTCAAACTCACTGAATCTAAAGGGAGATTCAACTTCCCTAGTGCAACGAACGCACAGCAGAGCAGTTCGAAGGAAACGTTTCTTCTGTGTTTTAGAGTGAGATTTAGCGTTATTTCTCAAATGCTTGAATTTGGCTGGAAATAACCGTTTTCTGCTTCTCTACAGAAAGGGTTTACAATCTTCTGCAAAGACACATCAGTTTAATTTTGTAAGTAGAACGCACACATTGGAGACCATTCGGTTATGTTGCTCCGTTTTGCTTTTAGAAGCAGATATTTCGCAATACATCGTGTAGTCCCATTCAATCTGGAATATCAAAACGCACCTCCCAGAATAAACGCGTTTCAAACTCACTGAATCTAAAGGGCGATACAACTCTCCCAGTGGAAAAAAAACACAGCAGAGTAGTTCGAAGAAAACGTTTCTTGTGTGTTTTAGAGCGAGATTAACGTTATTTCTCAAATGCTTGCATTTGGCTGGAAATACCCGTTTTCTGCTTCTCTACAGAAAGGGTTTACAAACTGCTGCAAACACAGCTAAGTTAAACGCTGTAAGTTGAACGCACACATTCGAGACCATTCTGTTAGGTTGCTCCGTTTTTCTTTTAGAAGCAGATATTTCTCAATACAGCGTGTACTCCCATTCACTCTGGAATACCCGAACGCAGCTCCCAGGAGAAAGGCGTTTCAAACTCACTGAATCTAAGGAGAGATTCAACTCCCCTAGTGGAACGAACACTCAGCAGATCAGTTCAAAGGAAACGTTTCTTCTGTGTTTTAGAGCGAGATTTAGCGTTACTTCTCAAATACTTGCATTTGGCTGGAAATACCAGTTTTCTGCTTCTCTACAGAAAGGGTTTACAAGTTGCTGCAAACACACATCAGTTGAACTCTGTAACTTGAACGCACACATTGGAGACCATTCTGTTAGGTTGCTACGTTTTGCTTTTAGAAGCAGATATTTCTCAATACAGCGTGTACTCCCATTCACTCTGGAATACCCAATCGCAGCTCCCAGGAGAAACGCGTTTCAAACTCACTGAATGTAAAGGGAAATTCAACTTTCCTAGGGGAAGGAACACAGAGCACAGCAGTTCGAAGGAGACGTTTCTTCTGTGTTTTAGGGCGAGATTTAGCGATATTTCTCTAATGCTTGTTGCATTTTGCCGGAAATACCCTTTTTCTGCTTCTCTACAGAAAGGGTTTACAAACTGCTGCAAACACACATCAGTTGAACTCTGTAAGTTAAACGCACACATTGGAGACCATTCTGTTAGGTTGCTTCGTTTTCCTTTTAGAAGCAGATATTTCTCAATACATCGTGTACTCCATTTCACTCTGGAATATCAAAACGCAGCTCCAAGGAGAAACATGTTTCAAACTCATTGAATCTAAAGGGAGATTGGACACCACTTGTTGAACGAATCAATAGCAGAGCAGTTCGAAGGAATTGTTTCTTCTGTGTTTTAGAGCGAGATTCAGCGTTATTTCTCCAATGCTTGCATTTGGCTGGAAATACCCGTTTTCTGCTTCTCTACAGATAGGGTTTACAAACTGCTGCAAAGACACATCAGCTTAACTCTGAAAGTTGAACGCACACATTGGAGACCATTCTGTTAGGTTGCTCCGTTTTGCTTTTAGAAGCAGATATTTCTCAATACAGCGTGTACTCCCATTCACTCTGGAATATAAAAACGCAGCTCCCAGGAGAAACGCGGGTCAGACTCACTGAATCTAAAGGCGATTCCACTCCCCTAGTGGAACGAACCCACAGCAGAGCAGTGTATTTCTCAATACAGCGTGTACTCATATTCACTCTGGAATATCAAAACGAACACACAGCAGAGCAGTTCAAAGAAAACTTTTCTTCTGTGTTTTAGAGCGAGATTTGAAGTTATTTCTCAAATGCTTGCATTTGGCTGGAAATACCCGTTTTCTGCTTCTCTACAGAAAGGGTTTACAAACTGCTGCAAACACACATCAGGTGAACTCTGTACGTTGAACGCACACATTGGAGACCATTCTGTTCGGTTGCTCCGTTTTGCTTTTAGAAGCAGATATTTCTCAATACAGCCTGTACTCATATTCACTCTGGAATATCAAAACGCAGCTCCCAGGAGTAACGCGTTTCAAACTCACTGAATCTATAGGGAGATTCAACTCCCCTAGTGGAACGAAAACACAGCAGAGCAGTTCGAACAAACGTTTCTTCTGTGTTTTAGAGAGAGATTTAGCGTTATTTCTCAAATGCTTGAATTTGGCGGAAATACCTGTTTTCTGCTTCTCTGCAGAAAGGGTTTACAAACCGGTGCAAACACAGATCACTTGAACTCTTTACGTTGAACGCATACATTGGAGACTATTCTGTTAGGTTGCTCCGTTTTGCTTGTAGAAGCACATATTTCTCAATACAGCGTGTACTCCCATTTACTCTGGAATATCAAAACGCTGCTCCCAAGAGAAAAGCGTTTCAAACTCACTGAATCTAAAGGGAGATTCAACACCCTTTTTTGAACGAATATACAGCAGAGCAGTTTGAAGGAAACGTTTATTCTGTGTTTTAGAACGAGATTTAGCGTTATTTCTCCAATGCTTGCATTTGGCTGGAAATATCCGTTTTCTGCTTCTCTACAGAAAGGGTTTACAAACTGCTGCAAACACACATCAGTTGAACTTTGTAAGTTGAACGCACACATTGGAGACCATTCTGTTAGGTTGCTCCGTTTTGCTTTTAGAAGCAGATATTTCACAATACATTGTGTACTCCAATTCACTCTGGAATATCAAAACGCAGCTCCCAGGAGAAACGCGTTTCAAATTCACTGAATCTAAAGGGCGATTCGACTCCCCTAATTGAACGAAACCACAGCCAAGCAGTTCGACGGAAACGTTTCTTCTGTGTTTTAGAGCGAGATTCAGCGTTATTTCTCAAATGCTTGCATTTGGCTGGAAATACCCGTTTTCTGCTTCTCTACAGAAAGGGTTTACAAACTGCTGCAAACACACATCAGTTGAACTTTGCAAGTTGAACGCACACATTGGAGACCAATCTGTTGTTTTTCTCCGTTTTTCTTTTAGAATAAGATATTTCTCAATACAGCGTGTACTACCATTCACTTTGGAATATCAAAACGCATCTCCCAGGAGAAACGGGTTTCAAACTCACGGATTCCAAAGGAAGATTCAGCTCCCTTAGTTGAACAAACCCACAGCAGAACAGTTTGGAGGAAGCGTTTGTTCTGTGTTTTAGAGCGAGATTTAGCGTTATTTCTCAAATGCTTGCATTTGGCTGGAAATACCCGTTTTCTGCTTCGCTACAGAAAGGGTTTACAAACTGCTGCAAACACATATCAGTTTAAATCTCTATGTTGAACGCACACATTGGAGACCATTCTGTTAGGTTGCTCCGTTTTGCTTTCAGAAGCAGATATTTCTCAATACAGCCTGTACTCCCATTCACTCGGGAATATCAAAACGGAGCTCCCAGGAGAAACGCGTTTCAAACTCACTGAATCTTAACGGAGATTCAACTTCTCTTATTGAAGGAACACATGGCAGAGCAGTTCGAAGGCAACGCTCCTTTTGTGTTTTAGAGCGAGATTTAGAGTTATATCTCAAATGCTTGCATTTGGCTGGTAATACCCGTTTTCTTCTTCTCTACAGAAAGGGTTTTTAAACTGATGCAAACACACATCAGTTTCACTCTGTAAGTTGAACGCACACATTGGAGACCATTTTGTTAGGTTGCTCCGTTTTGCTTTTAGAAGCAGATATTTCTCAGTACAGCCTGTACTGCCATTCACTCTAGAATATCAAAACGCAGCTCCCAGGACATACGTGTTTCAAAATCACTGAGTGTAAAGGGCGATTCAATTCCCCTGGTGGAACGAACCCACAGCAGAGCTGTTCGAAGGAAACATTTCTTCTGTATTTTAGAAGGAGATTTAGCGTTATTTCTCAAATGCTTGCATTTGGCTGGAAATACACGTTTTCTGCTTCTCTACAGAAAGTGTTTACAAACTTCTGCAAACACATATCAGTTTACCTCTGTAAGTTGAACGCACACATTGGAGACCATTCTGTTAGGTTGCTCCATTTTGCTTTTAGAAGCAGATATTTCTCAATACAGCGTGTACTCTCATTCACTCTGGAATATCAAAAGGCAGCTCCCAGGAGAAACGCGTTTCTAACTCACTAAATCTAAACGGAGATTCAACTCTTCTAGTTGAATGAACCCATAGCAGAGCAGTTCGAAGGAAACGTTGCTTTTGTATTTTAGAGCAAGACTTATCTTTATTTCTCAAATGCTTGTGTTTGGCTGGAAATACCCATTTTCTGGTTTTCTACAGAAAGGTTTTACAAACTGTTGCAGACCCAAATCAGTTTAACTCTGTAAGTTGAACGCACTCATGGAGCCAGTTCTTTTAGGTTGCTCCGTTTTGCTTTTAGAAGCAGATATTTCTCAATACAGCGTGTTCTCCCATTCACTCTGGAATATCAAAACGCAGCTCCCAGGAGAAACGCGTTTCAAACTCACTGAATCGAAACGGAGGTTCAACTCCCCTAGTTGAACGATCACACAGGAGATCACTTCGAAGGAAACGTTTCTTTTGTGTTGTAGAGCTAGAATTAGCGTTATTTCTCAAATGCTTGCATTTGGCTGGAAATACCCGTTTTCTGCTTCTCTACAGAAACGGTTTTGAAACTGCTTTAAACACACATCACCTTAACTCTGTAATTTAAACCCACATGTTGGAGACGATTCTCGTAGGTTTCTCCGCTTTGATTTTAGAAGCAGATATTTCTCAATGCAGCGTGTATTTCCATTCACTCTGGAATATCAAAACGCAGCTCGCAGGAGAAACGCGTTTCAAACTCCCTGAATCTAAAGGGAGATTCACCTGTTCTAGCTGTATGATCCCACAGCAGAAGAGTTCGATGGAAACGTTTGTTCTGTGTTTTAGAGCAAGATTTAGCGTTATTTCACAAATGCTTGCATTTGGCTGGAAATACCCGTTTTCTGCTTCTCTACAGAAAGGGTTAACAAACTGTTGCAAACACACATCAGTTTACCTTTGTAAGTTGAATGCACACATGGAGCCAATTCTGTTAGGTTGCTCCGTTTTGATTTTAGAAGCAGATCATTCTAAATACACCGTGTACTCCCATTCACTCTGGAATATCAAAACGGAGCTCCCAATAGAAACGCGTTTCAAACTCACAGAATTTAAAAGGAGATTCAACTTTCCAACTTGAACGATCACACAGCAGAGCAGTTCGAAGGAAACGTTTCTTCTGTGTTTTAGAGCGAGAATTAGCATTATTTCTCAAATGCTTGCATTTGGCTGGAAATACCCATTTTCTGCTTCTCTACAGAAAGGGTTTACAAACTGCTGCAAACACACATCAGTTTAACTCTGTAAGTGGAATGCACACATTGGAGACTATTCTGGTAGGTTCCTCCGCTTTGATTTTAGAAGCAGATATTTCTCAATACAGCGTGTACTCCCATTCTCTCTGGAATATCAAAACGCAGCTCCCAGAAGAAACGCGATTCAAACTCGCTGAATCTACAAATAGGTTCAACTCTCCTAGTATAGCAAACACACAGCAGTGCAGTTTGAAGGATACGTTTCTTCTGTGTTTTAGAGCGATATTTAGCGCTGTTTCTGAAATGCTTGGATTTTGCAGGAAACAACCGTTTTCTGCTTCTCCACAGAAAGGGTTTGCAAACTGCTGCAAACACAAATCAGTTTATCTTTATACATTGAACGCACACATTGAAGACCATTCTGTTTGGTTGCTCCGTTTGGGTTTTAGAAGCAGATATTTCTCAATACCGAGTGTTCTCCCATTCAGTCTCGGAATAACCAAACGCAGCTCCCAGAAGAAACGCCGTTCAAACTCGCTGAATCTAAAGGTAGGTTCACCTCTCCTACTAGGGCGAACCCACAGCAGAGCAGTGTGAAGGATATGTTTCTTCTGTGTTTTAGAGCGAGATTTAGCGCTATTTCTGAAATTCTGGGATTTGGCTGGAAATATCCGTTTTCTGCTTCTCCACAGAAAGAGTTTAGAAACTGCTGCAAACACACATCAGTTTTACTCTGTGAGTTGAACGCACACACTGAACACAATTCTGTTAGATTGCTCCGTTTGGGTTTTAGAAGCAGATATTTCTCAAGACATCATGTTCTCCCAATCAGTCTGGAATATCCAAAAGCAGCTCCCAGAAGAAACGCGTTTCAAACTCTCTGAATCTAAAGGTAGGTTCACCTCTCCTAGTAGAACAAACTTACAGGAGAGCAGTTTGAAGGATACGTTTCTTCCATGTATTAGAGCGAGATTTAGCGCTATTTCTGAAACGCTTGTTTTTGGCTGGAAATACCAGTTTTCTGCTTCTCCACAGAAAGGGTTTACAAACTGCTGCAAACACACATCAGTTTAACTCTGTAAGCTGAACGCACACATTGAAGACCATTCTGTTAGGTTGCTCCGTTTGGGTTTCAGAAGCAGATATTTCTCAATACAGTGTGTTCTCCCATTCAGTTTGGAATATCCAAACGCAGCTCCCAGACGAAACGCGTTTCAAACTCGCTGAATCTAAAGGTAGGTTCAACTCTTCTAGTAGAACAAACCCACAGCAGAGCAGTTTGAAGGATACGTTTCGTCTGTGGTTTAGAGCGAGATTTAGCGAAATTTCTGAAGTGCTTGGATTTGGCTAAAAATACTCGTTTTCTGCTTCTCCACAGAAATGGTTTACAAACTACTGCAAACACTCATCGGTTTACCTCCATAAGTTGAACGCACACATTGAAGATCATTCTGTTAGGTTACTCCGTTTGGGTTTTAGAAGCAGATATTTCTCAATAAAGCGTGTTCTCCCATGCAGTCTGGAATATCCAAACGCTTGTCAAGGAAAAAAAGCGATTCCAACTCGCTGAATCTAAAGGTAGGTTCAACTCTCCTAGTAGAACGAACCCAAAGCAGAGCAGTTTGAAAAATACGTTTCTTCTCTGTTTTAGGGCGAGATTTATCGCTATTTCTGAAATGCTTAAATTTGGCTGGAAATACCCGTTTTCTTCTCCTCCACAGAAATGGTTTATAAACTACTGCAAACACACATCAGTTTACCTCTATATGTTAAACGCACACATTGAAGACCATTCTGATGGGTTGCTCCATTTGGGTTTTAGAAGCAGATATTTCTCAATACAGCGTGTTCTCCCATTCAGTCGGGAATATGCAAACGCTGCTCCCGAAGAATCGGGTTTCATACTCGCTGAATCTGAATGTAGGTTCACCTGTTTTAGTAGAACGAACTCACAGCAGAGCAGTTTGAAGGATACGTTTCTTCTGTGTTTTAGAGCGAGATTTAGTGCTATTTCTGAAATGCTTGGATTTGGCTGGAAATACCCGTTTTCTGCTTCTCCTCAGAAAGGGTTTAGAAACTACTACAAACACTCATCAGTTTAACTCTGTATTTTTAACGCACACATTGAAGTCCATTGTGTTAGGTTGATCCGTTTTGGTTTTAGAAGCAGATATTTCTCAATACAGCGTGTTCTCCCATGCAGTCTGGAATATCCAAACGCTCTTCCCAGAAGAAACGCTATTGAAACTCGCTGAATCTAAGGATACGTTCAACTCTCCTAGTAGAACAAACCCACAGAAGAGCAGTTTGGTAGATACGTTTCTTCTGTGTTTTAGAGAGAGATTTAGCCCTATTTCTGAAATGCTTGGATTTGCCTGGACATACTTGTTTTCTGCTTCTTCACAGAAAGGGTTTACAAACTGCTGCAAACACACATCAGTTTACCTCTGTACGTTGAACGCACACATTGAAGACCATTCTGTTAGGTTGCTCCGTTTTAGATTTAGAAGCAGATATTTCTCAATACTGTGTGTTCACTCATTCACTCTGAAATATCCAAACGCAACTCCCGGAATAAACGCGTTTCAAGCTCGCTGAATCTAAAGATAGGTTCAACTCTCCTAGTAAAACCAATCCACACCAGATCAGCTTGAAGGATATGTTTCTTTTGTGTTATAGGGCGAGATTTAGCGCTGTTTCCGAAATGCTTGGATTTGGCTGGAAATACCCGTTTTCTGCTTGTCCACAGAAAGGGATTACAAACTGCAGCAAAAACACATCAGTTTAACTCTTAACATTGAACGCACATGTTGAAGGCCAGTCTGTTAGGTGGCTCCGCTTTGGTTTTAGACGCAGACATTTCTAAATACAGCGTGTTCTCCCATTCAGTCTGGAATATTCAAACGCTGCTCCCAGAAGAAACGCGTTTCACACTCAATGAATCTAAAGGTAGGTTCAACTATCCTAGTAAAACGAACCCAAACCAGAGCAGTTTGACGGATACGTTTCTTCTGTGTTATAGGGCGAGATTTAGCGCTGTTTTTGAAATGCTTGGATTTGGCTGGAAATACCCGTTTTCTGCTTCTCCACAGAAAGGGTTTACAAACTGCTGCAAAGACACGTCAGTTTACCTCTGAAAGTTGAACCTACATGTTGAAGACCATCCTGTTACTTGGCTCCGTTTTGGTTTTAGAAGCAGATATTTCTCAATACAGCGTGTTCTCCCATTTACTCTGGAATATCCTAACGCAGCTCTCAGAAGAAACGCGTTTTAAACTCGCAGAATATACAGGTAGGTTCAACTCTCCTAGTAGAATGAACCTACAGCAGAGGACTTTGAAGGATACCTTTCTTCTGTGTTTTAGAGGGAGATTTAGCGATATTTCTGAAATGCTTGGATTTGGCTGGAAATACCAGTTTTCTGCTTCTCCACAGAAAGGGTTTACAAACTGCTGCAAACACACATCAGTTTAACACTGTGAATTGAACGCACACATTGAAGACCATTCTGTTATGGTGCTCCGTTTGGATTTTAGAAGCAGATACTTCTCAGTACAGAGTGTTCTCCCAATCAGTCTGGAATATCCAAATGCAGCTCCCAGAAAAAACGCGTTTCAAACTCGCTGAATCTAAAAGTAGGTTCATCCCTCCTAGTAGAACAAACTTACAGCAGGTCAGTTTGAAGGATACGTTTCTTCTTTGTTTTATAGCGAGATTTAGCGCTATTTCTGAAATGCTTGAATTTGGCTGGAAATACTCGTTTTCTGCTCCTCCACAAAAAGGTTTCACAAACTGCTGCAAACAGACATCAGTTTAACTCTGTAAGCTGAACGCACACATTGAAGACCATTCTGTTAGGTTGCTCCGTTTGGGTTTCAGAAGCAGATATTTCTCAATACAGCGTGTTCTCCCATTCAGTTTGGAATATCCAAACGCAGCTCCCAGAAGAAACGCGTTTCAAACTCGCTGAATCTAAAGGTAGGTTCAACTCTCCTAGTAGAACGAACCCACAGCAGAGCAGTTTGAAGGATACATTTCTTCTGTGTTTTAGAGCGAGATTTAGCGCTATTTCTGGAGTGCTAGGATTTGGCTAAAAATACCCATTTTCTGCTTCTCCACAGAAATGGTTTACAAACTACTACAAACACTCATCTGTTTACCTCCATAAGTTGAACGCAAACATTGAAGACCATTCTGTTAGGTTGCTCCGTTTGGGTTTTAGAAGCAGATATTTCTCAATACAGTGTGTTCTCCCATGCAGTGTGGAATATCCAAACGCTTGTCAAAGAAGGAACGCGATTCAAACTCTCTGAATCTAAAGGTAGGTTCAACGCTCCTAGTAGAACGAACAGACAGCAGAGCAGTTTGAAGGATACGTTTCTTCTGTGTTTTAGAGCGAGATTTAGCGCTATTTCTGAAATGCTTAAGTTTGGCTGGAAATACCCGTTTTCTGCTCCTCCACAGAAATGGTTTACAAACTACCGCAAGGACACATCAGTTTACCTCTATATGTTGAACGCACACATTGAAGACCATTATGATAGATTGCTCCGTTTGGGTTTTAGAAGCAGATATTTGTCAATACAGCGTGTTCTCCCATGCAGTCTGTAATATCCAAACGCTGCTCCCAGAAGAATCGCGTATCGAAGACTCTGAATCTAAAGGTAGGTTCCACTCTCCTAGTAGAACGAACCCAGAGCAGAGCAGTTTGAAGGATATATTTCTTCGGTGTTGTATGGCGAGATTTAGCGCTATATCTGAAATGCATGGATTTGGCTGAAAATATCCATTTTCTGCTTCTCCACAGAAAGGGTTTACAAACTGATGCAAACACACATCAGTTTACCTCTCTATGTTGAACGCACACATTGAAGACCATTCTGTTAAGTTGTTCCCTTTGGATTTTAGAAGCAGATATTTCTCAATATAGCGTGTTCTCCCATTCAGTCTGGAATATCCAAACGCAGCTCCCAGAAGAAACGCTTTTCAAACTCACTGAATCTAATGGTATGTTCAACCTTTTTAGTAGAACGAACAAACAGCAGAGCAGTTTGAAGGATACGTTTCTTCTATGTTTTAGAGCGAGAAATAGCGCTATTTCTGAAATGCTTTGATTTGGCTGGAAAAACCCGTTTTCTGCTTCTCCACAGAAAGGGTTTACAAACTGTTGAAAAGACACATCAGTTTAACTCTGTAAGTTGAACCCACACATTAAAGAGCATTCTGTTAGGGTGCTACGTTTATGTTTTAGAAGCACTGTTTACAATAGCAAAGACCTGGAATCAACCCCAATGCCCATCGATGATAGACTGGACTGGGAAAATGTGGCACATATACACCATGGAATATTATGCAGCAATCAAAAATGATGAGTTCGTGTTTTTTGTAGGGACATGAATGAATCTGGAGAACATCATTCTCAGCAAATTGACACAAGAACAGAAAAGGAAACACCATATATACTCACTCATAGGCGGGTGATGAACAACGAGAACACATAGACACAGGGAAGGGAGCACCACACACTGAGGCCTATTGGGGGAAATAGGGGCGGGACAGCGAAGTGGGGGGAGCGCGAGAGGGATGGCATGGGGAGAAATGCCAAATATGGGTGAGGGGGCAGAAGGCAGCAAAACACACTGCCACGTGTGTACCCATGCAACTATCTTGCATGTTCTGCACATGTACCCCAAAACCTAAAATGCAATAAAAATTAAAAAAAAGAAACAATAATGATTTTTATAGCAGAACAAAAAAAAGAAGCATAAATTTCTCAGTACAGCGTGTTCTCCCATTCAGTCTGGAATATCCAAACGCAGCTCCAAGAAGAAACGATTTTCAAACTCGCTGAATATAAAAGTAGGTTCAACTCTCCTGGTAGAAAGAACCCACAGCCGAGTAATTTGAAGGATACGTTTCTTCTGTGTTTTAGAGGGAGACTTAGCACTATTTCTTAAATGCTTGGTTTTGGTTGGAAATACCCTTTTTCTGCTTCTTTACTGAAAGGGTTTACAAACGGCTTAAAACACACATCAGTTTAACTCTGTAAGTTGAACGAGCACTTTGAAGACCATTCTGTTAGGTTGCTCCCTTTTGGTTTTAGAAGCAGATATTTCTCAATACAGCGTGTTCTTTCATTCAGTCTAGATTACCCAAACGCAGCTCCCAGAAGAAACGCGTTTCCAACTCGCTGAATCTAAAGGGAGGCTCAACTCTCCTAGTGGAACGAACCCACAGCAGAGCAATTTGAAGGATACGTTTCTTCTGTGTTTTAGAGCGAGATGTAGCACTGTTTCTGAAATGCTTGGATTTGGCTGGAAATACCAGTTTTCTGCTTCTCCAAAGAAAGGGTTTACAAAGTGCTGCAAAGACACATCAGTTTAACTCTGTACGTTGAACGCACACATTGAACAGCATTCTGTTAGGGTGCTTTGTTTTGGTTTTAGAAGCAGATATTTCTCAATACAGCGTGTTCTCCCATTCAGTCTGGAATATCCAAACGCAGCTTTCAGAAGAAACGCGTTTCAAACTGGCTGAATATAAAAGTAGGTTCAACTCTCTTAGTAGATGAAACCCACAGGAGAGCAGATTGAAGGATACATTTCTTCTGTGTTATAGAACAAGATTTAGCGCTATTTCTGAAATGCTTGGATTTGGCTGGAAATACACGTTTTCTGTTTATCCACAGAAAGGGTTTACACACTGCTGCAACAACGCATCACTTTACCTCTGTACGTTGAATGCACACATTGAAGACCATTCTGTTAGGTTGCTCCGTTTTGGTTTTAGAAGCAGATATTTCTCAATACAGTGGGTTCCCCCATTCAGTCTGGAATATCCAAAGGCAGTTCCCAGAAGAAACGCATTTCAGCCTCGCTGAATCTAAAGTTAGGTTCAACTCTCCTAGTAGAACGAACCCACAGCAGAACAGTTTGTAGGGTACGTTTCTTCTGTGTTTTAGAGCGAGATTTATCGCTATTTCTGAGATGCTTGGATTGGCAGGAAATACCCGTTTTCTGCTTCTCCACAGAAAGGGTTTAAAAACTGCTGCACACACACATCAGTTTATCTCTGTATTTGGAACGCACACATCGAAGACCATTCTGTTAGGTTGCTCCGTTTGAGTTTTAGAAGCAGATATTTCTCAATACAGCGTGTTATCCCATTCAGTCTGGAATATCCAAACGCAGCTCCCAGACGAAACGCGTTTCAAACTCGCTGAATCTAAATGTATGTTCATCTCTCCTAGTAGAACGAAGCCACAGCAGAGCAGTTTGTAGGATACGATTCTT
>CM052665.1:26280931-26308282 GCA_028533165.1 Leontopithecus rosalia
GGGCAGTTTATAGGTTACGATTCTTCTGTGTTTTAGAGCGAGATTTAGCGCTATTTCCATAGTGCTTGGATTTGGCTGGAAAAACCCGTTTTCTGCGTCTTTCCAAAAAGGGTATACAAACTGCTGCAAACACACGTCAGTTTACCTGTGTCAGATGAACGCACACATTGAAGACCATTCTGTTAGGTTGCTCCGTTTGGGTTTTAGAAGCAGATATTTCTCAATGCAGCGTGTTCTCCTATTCAGTCTGGAATATCCAAACGAAGCTCCAAGAAGAAAAGCGTTTCAAACTCGCTGAATCTAAAGGTATGTTCAACTCTCCTAGTAGAACGAACCCACATCAGAGCAGTTTGAAGGATACGTTTCTTCTGTGTTTTAGAGCGAGATTTATCGCTATTTCTGAGATGCTTGGATTTGACTGGAAATAATCGTTTTCTGCTTCTCCACAGAAAGGGTTTACAAACTGCTGCAAACACACATCAGATTAAATCAGTTTGTTGAACGCACACATTGAAGACAATTCTGTTAGGTTGCCCAGTTTGGGTTTTAGAAGCAAATATTTCTCAATACAGCGTGTTCTCCCATGCAGTCTGGAATATCCAAACGCAGCTCCCAGAAGAAACTCCTTTCAAACCCGCTGAATCTAAAAGTAGGTTCAGCTCTTCTAGTAGAACGAACCCACAGCGAGCAGTTTGAAGGATCTGTTTCTTCTGTGTTTTAGAGAGAGAATTACTGCTATTTCCGAAATGCTTGGATTTGGCAGGAAATACCCTTTTTTTTCCTCTCCATGGAAAGGGTTTACAAACTGCTGCAAGCACACATCAGTTTAGCTCTGTAAGTTGAACGTACACATTGAAGACCATTCGGTTAGGTCTCTCCGTTTTGGTTTTAGAAGCAGATATTTCTCAATACAGCGTGTTCTTCCATTCAGTCCAGAATATACAAACGCAGCTTCCAGAAGAAACTCGTTTCAAACTCGCTGAATCTAAAGGTAGGTTCAATTATCCTAGTAGAAAGAATCCACAGCAGAGCAGTTTGAAGGATACGTTTCTTCTGTTTTCTAGAGCAAGATTTAGCGCTATTGTCGTAATGCTTGGATTTAGCTGGAAATACCCGTTTTCTGCCTCTCCACAGAAAGAGTTCACAAACTGCTGCAAACACACATCAGTTTATCTCTGTTCGTTGAAGGCACACATTGAAGACCATTCTGTTAGGTTGCTCCGATTGGGTTTTAGAAACAGATATTTCTCAATACAGCGCGTTCTCCCATTCACTCTGGAATATGCAAACGCAGCTCCAAGAAAAAACTCGTTTTAAACTCGCTGAATCTAAAGGTAGGTTTCAACTCTCCTAGTAGAACTAACCCACAGCATAGCAGTTTGATGGATACGTTTCTTCTGTGTTTTAGAGGGAGACTTAGCCCTGTTTCTGAAATGCTTGGATTTGGCTGTAAATACCCTTTTTCTGCTTCTCCGGAGAAAGGGTTTACAAACTGCTGAAAACACACATCAGGTTAGCACTGTAAGTTGAACGCACACATTGACGACCATTCTGTTAAGTTGCTCCGTTTGGGTTTTAGAAGCAGATATTTCTCAATACAGCGTGTTCTCCCATTCAGTCTAGAATATCCAAACGGAGCTCACAGAAGAAACGCGATTCAAACTCGCTTAATCTAAAGGTAGGTTCAACTCTCCTAGTAGAACGAACTCACAGCAGAGCAGTTTGAAGGATACGTTTCTTCTGTGTTTTAGAGCAAGATTTAGCGCTATTTCTGAAATGCTTGCATTTGGCTGGAAATACCCGTTTTCTGCTTCTCCACAGAAAGGGTTTACAAACTGCTGCAAACACACATCAGTTTAACTCTGTAAGTTGAACCCACACATTGAAGACCATTCTGTTAGGTTGCTCCGTTTGGGTTATAGAAGCAGATATTTCTCAATACAGTGTGTTCTTCCATTCAGTCTGGAATATCCAAACGCGGCTCCCAGAAGAAACGTGTTTCAAACTCGCTGAATATAAAGTTAGGTTCAACTCTCCTAGTAGAACGAACCCACAGCAGAGACGTTTGAAGGATACGTTTCTTCTGTGTTTTAGAACAAGATATAGCGTTATTTCTGAAATGCTTGGATTTGGTTGGAAATACGGGTTTTCTGCTTTTCCACAGAAAAGGTTTACAAACTGCTGCAAACACACATCAGTTTGACTCTGTTCGTTGAACACACACATTGAAGACGATTCTGTTAGGTTGCTTCGTTTGGGTTTTAGAAGCAGATATTTCTCAATAGAGCCTGTTCTCCAATTCAGTCTGGAATATCCAACCTCAGCCCCCAGAAGAAACGCCTTTTATACCCGCTGAATCTAAAGGCAGGTTCAAGTCTACTACTAAAATGGAACCACAGTAGAGCAGTTTGGAGGATAGGTTTCTTCTGTGTTTTAGAGCGAGATTGACCGCTATTTCTGAGATGCTTGGATTTGGCAGGAAATACCCATTTTCTGCTTCTCCACAGAAAAGGTTTTCAAACCGCTGCAAACACACATCAGTTTAACTCTGTAAGTTGGAGAGACACATTGAAGACCATTCTGTTAGGTTGATCCGTTTGGGTTTAAGAAGTAGATATTTCCCAAGACATCATGTTCTCCCTTTCAGTCTGAAATATCCAAACGCAGCTCCCAGAAGAAACGCTTTTCAAACTCGCTGAAACTAAAGGGAGGTTCAACTCTTTTAGTAGAACGAACCCATAGCAGAGCAGTTTGAAGGATAGGTTTCTTCTGTGTTTTAGAGCGAGATTTTGTGCTATTTCTGAAATGCTTGTATTTGGCTGGAAATACCCGTTTTCTGCTTCTCCACAGTAAGGGTTTACATACTGCTGCAAACACACATCAGTTTAACTCTGTAACTTGAACCCACACATTGAAGACCATTCTGTTAGGTTGCTCCGTTTGGGTTTTAGAAGCAGATATTTCTCAATACAGTGTGTTCTCCCATTCATTCTGGAATATCCAATCGCAGTTCCCAGAAGAAACGCGTTTCAAACGCTCTGAATCTAAAGGTAGGTTCACCTCTCCTAGTAGAACGAAGCTACAGAAGAGCAGTTTGAAGGATACGTTTCTTCGGGGTTTTAGAGCGAGATGTACCGCTATTTCTGAAAGGCTTGGATTTGGCTGGAAATACCCGTTTTCTGCTTCGCCACAGAAAGGGTTTACAAACTGCTGCAAACACACATCAGTTTACCTTTGTAAGTTGAACGCACACATTATAGACCATTCTGTTAGGTTGATCAGTTTGGGTTTTAGAAGCAGATATTTCTCAATACAGCGCGTTCTCCCATTCAGTCTGGAATATCCAAACGCAGCTCCCGGAAGAAACGCGTTTCAAACTCCCTGATTCTAACGGTACGTTCAGCTCTCCTAGTAGAACGAGCCCACAGCAGAGCAGTTTGAAAGACACGTTTCTTCTGTGTTTTAGAGCGACATTTATCTCTATTTCTCAAAAGCTTGGATTTGGCTGGAAATACCCATTTTCTGCTTCTCCACAGAAAGGGTTTACAATCTGCTGCAAACACACACCAGTTTAACTCTGTACGTTGAACGCACACGTTGAAGACCATTGTTTTAGGTTCCTCCGTTTTGGTTTTAGAAGCAGATATTTCTCAATACAGTGAGTATTCCCATTCACTCTTGAAGATCGAAACACAGCTCCTGAAACAAAAGAAATTTCAAAATCGCTGAATCTAAAGGTAGTTTCCACACTCCTAGTTGAATGAACCCACAGAAGAGCAGTTTGAAGAGTACGTTTTTTCTGTGTTTTAGAGCGAGATTTACCGCTATTCCTTATATGGTTGAATTTGGCCTGAAATACCCGTTTTCTGCTTTCCTACAGAAAGGGTTTACAAACTGCTGAAAACACACATCAGTTTAACTCCTATGTAAGTTGAACGCATACATTGGAGACC
The DNA here is from genome assembly GCA_028533165.1 of Leontopithecus rosalia. Classification (NCBI taxonomy): domain Eukaryota; kingdom Metazoa; phylum Chordata; class Mammalia; order Primates; family Cebidae; genus Leontopithecus; species Leontopithecus rosalia. Next base: position 26,284,885 of record CM052665.1, read on the forward strand.
ATTCTGTTAGGTTGCTCTGTTTTGATTTAAGAAGCAGATATTTCTCAATACAGCGTGTACTCCCATTCACTCTGGAATATCAAAACACAGATCCTGAAAGAAACACATTTCAAACTCGCTGAATCGAAAGGTAGATTCACCTCTTCTAGTGGAACAAACCCATAGCAGAGCAGTTTGAGGGATACGTTTCTTCTGTGTTTTAGAGTGAGATTTAGCGCTATTCCTTAAATGGTTGGATTTGGCTAGAAATACCCATTTTCTGCTTCCCTACGGAAAGAATTTACAATTTTCTGCAAACACACATCAGTTTAATATTGTAAGTTTAATGTAAACAATGAATATCATTGTGTTAGGTTGCTCCGTATTGGTTTTAGTAGCAGATATTTCTCAATACAGCCAGTACTCCCATTCACTCTGGAATATCAAAACACAGCTCCTGAATAAAACGCATTTCAAACTCGCTGAATCTAAATGTAGATTCAGCCCTTTTAGTTGAACAAACCCACAGCACAGCAGTTTGAAGGATACGTTTCTTCTGTGTTTTAGAGCAAGATTTAGCACTGTTTCTTAAATGCTTGGATTTAGCTGGAAATAACCGTTTTCTGCTTCTCTACAGATAGGGTTTACAAAGTGGTGCAAACACACATCAGTTAACTCTGTAAGTTGAACGCACACATTGAGGACCATTCTGTTATATTGCTCCGTTTTGGTTTTAGAAGCCGATACTTCTCAATACAGCGTGTACTCCCATTCACCCAGGAATATCAAAACACAGCTCCTGAAAGAAACGGATTTTAGACTCGCTGAATCTAAAGGTAGATTCAACTCTCCTAGTTCAACGAACACACAGGAGAGCAGTTTGAACGATACGTTTCTTTTGTGTTTTTGACCGAAATTTATCGATGTTTCTTATAAGCTTTGATTTGGCTGAAAATACCCGTTTTCTGCTTCTCTACAGAAAGGGTTTAGAAACTGCTTCAAACACACATAAGTTTACCTCTGTAAGTTGAACTCACACATTAAAGACCACTTTGTTAGGTTTGTCCGTTTTGGTTTTAGAAGCAGATATTTCTCATTACAGCTTCTACTCCCATTCACTGTGGAATATAAAAACGCAGCTCCTGAAAGAAACACATTTCAAACTCTCTGAATGAAAAGGTAGATTCACCTCTACTAGTTGAAAGAAACCATAGCAGAGCAGTTTTCAAGATACCTTTCTTCTGTGTTTTAGAGCAAGATTTAGCGCTATTTCTTAAACGCTTACATTTGGCTGGAAATACCCGGTTTCTACTTCTCTACAGAAAGGGTTTAAAAACTGCTGCAAACACACATAAGTTTAACTCCTCTGTAAGTTGAACGTTCAAATTGAAGACCATTCTGTTAGGTTGCTCTGTCTTGGTTTTAGAAGCAGATATTTCTCAATAAAGTGTTTACTGCCATCAACTCTGGAATATCAAACCGCAGTTCCCAGAAAAAACGCGTTTCAAACTCACTGAATCAAAGAGTAGATTCAACTCTCATAGTTGATATAACTCACAGCAGAGCAGTTGGAAGGATACGTTTCTTCTATGTTTTAGAGCGAGATTTAGAGCTATTTCTAAAATGCTTGGATTTGGCTGAAAATTCCCTTTTTGTGCTTCTCTACAAAAAGGGTTTACAAACTGCTGCAAGCACACATAAGTTTAACTCTGTAAGTTGAAGGGACAAATTGAAGACCATTCTGTTAGGCTGCTCCGTTTTGGTTTTAAAAGCAGATATTTCTCAGTCCACGTGTACTCCAATTCACTCGGGAATATCCAAACGCAGCTCCCAGAAGAAACGATTTTCAAAGTCGCTGAATCTAAAAGTAGATTCACGTCTCCTAGATGAACGAACCCACTGTAGAGCAGTGTGAAAGACACGTTTCTTCTGTGTTTCATAGTGAGATTTAGGGCTATTTTTGAAATGCTTGGATTTGGCTAGAAACACCCGTTTTCTGCTTCTCTACTGAAAGGGTTTACAAACTGCTGCAAACACACATCAGTTTAACGCTGTAAGTTGAACGTACACATAAAAAATCATTTTGTTAGGTTGCTCCATTTTGGTGTTAGAAGAAGATATTTCTCAATACAGCGTGTTCTCCCATTCACTCTGGATTATCCAAACGCAGCTTCCAGAAGAAATGCTTTTCAAACTCGCTGAATCTAACGTTAGATTTATCTCTCCTTGTTGAACGAACACACAGCAGAGCAGGTCGAAGAAAACGTTTCTTCTGTGTTTTAGAGCGTGATTTAGCACTATTTCTTAAATGCTTGGATTTGGATGGAAATACCAGTTTTCTGCTTCTCTACAGAAAGAATTTACAAATTCCTGCAAGCACACATCAGTTTAACTTTTTAAGTTGTTCGCACCCTTTGAAGACCATTTTTTTAGGTTGCCCCGTTTAGGTTTTAGAGGCAGATATTTCTCAGTACACCATGTACTCCAATTCACTCTGGAATATCCAAACGCAGCTCGAAGAAGAAACGCGTTTCAAACTCGCTGAATCTAACGTTAGATTTAACTCTCCTAGTTGAACGAACGCTCAGCAGTGCAGTTTGAAGGATACGTTTATTCTATGTTTTAGAGCGAGATTTAGCGCTATTTCTCAAATGCTTGGATTTAGCTGGAAATTCCCGTTTTCTGATTCTCTACAGAAAGGGTTTACAAACTGCTGCAAACTCACATCAGTTTACTTCTGTACGTTGAACCCACTAATTGAAGGCCATTCTGTAAGGTTGCTCCGTTTTGGTTTTAGAAGCAGATATTTCACAATATACCGTGTACTCCCATTCACACTGTAATATCGAAACGCAGCTCTTTCAAGAAACGCCTTTGAAACTCGCCAAATCTAAAGGTAGATTCAACTTTCCTAATTGAATGACCACCCAGAACATCAGTTAGAATGATACTTTTCTTCTGTGTTTTAGAGCGTGATTTAGCACTATTTCTTAAATGCTTGGATTTGGATGGAAATACCGGTTTTCTGCTTCTCTACAGAAAGAATTTACAAATTCCTGCAAGACACATCAGTTTAACTTTGTAAGTTGTTCGCACCCTTTGAAGACCATTTTTTTAGGTTGCTCCGTTTTGGTTTTAGAAGCAGATATTTCTCAGTACACCATGTACTCCAATTCACTCTGGAATATCCAAACGCAGCTCGAAGAAGAAACGCGTTTCAAACTCGCTGAATCTAACGTTAGATTTAACTCTCCTAGTTGAACGAACACTCAGCAGTGCAGTTTGAAGGATACGTTTATTCTATGTTTTAGAGGGAGATTTAGCGCTATTTCTCAAATGCTTGGATTTAGCTGGAAATACCCGTTTTCTGATTCTCTACAGAAAGGGTTTACAAACTGCTGCAAACACAAATCAGTTTAACTCTGTAAGTTGAACACACGTATTGAAGACCATTTTGTTAGGTTTCTCCATTTTGGTTTTAAAAGCAGATATTTCTCAGTACACCGTGTACTCACATTTACTGTGGAATATCGAAAGGCAGCTCCCAGAACAAATGCGTTTCAAACTCGGTGAATTTAACTGTTGATTCAAGTCTTTTATTTGAACAAATTCACACCAGATGAATTTGAAGGATACCTTTGTTCTTGTTTTAGAGCGAGATTCACCGGTATTTCTTAAATGCTTGTATTTGGCTGAAAATACTCCTTTTCTGCTTCTGCACTGAAAGTGTTTACAAACTGCTGGAAACACACATCGGTTTAACTTTGAAGGTGAACGCACACATTGAAGACCGTTCTGTTTGGTTGCTCAGTTTTGTTTTTAGACGCAGAAATTTCTAAGTGCAGCATGTACTCCCATTTACTCTGGAATATCAAATCCCAGCTCCCAGAAGAAACGCGTTCCAAGTCGCTGAATCTAATGATAGATTCAACTCTCCTAGTTGAATGAACCCTCAGGAGAGCAGTTGGAAAGATACGTTTCTTCTGTGTTTTAGAGCGAGATTTAGCGCTTTTTCACACTGAGTTCTTAAAGAACAACCCAAACACCAACAAATACGAGGGATGGCCGAATCTGCTGGAGATGGAGGGCTGCGTGCCCCCAAAGCCATTTTAGGGAGACTGTGGCTCTTTTTGTGCTTGGTGCCCTGAAGAAGATCCTGCCTGACTTACGAGTCAGAGCCCAGCAGACGCTGAGGAGGAGGAGCAGAGGGTGTTCCATGGAAGGAGCTGTCTGTCCGTCCTTGTTCGGAACCCTCCCACAGCACATCCCACCTAGGAGATCAGCTTCAGAGGGTCCTTCCGGAACCAGCTGTCTGTGGAGAGAACAGAGTGCTTTCCTCAGTGACTGCTGACGGCCGGTCTAAGGAAGGACTGACTACCCAGAATTGAGCCCAATTAAATTTTATTTTTGCTGGTAAAAAAAAATGCTTGGATTTGGCAGGAAATAACTATTTTCTGCTTATCTACAGAAAGGGTTTACAAACTGCTGCAAGCACATGTCAGTTTAACTCTGTAAGTTGATCGCACACGCTGGAGATCATTCTGTTATGTTGCTCCGTTTTGGTATTAGAAGCAGATATTTCTCAATACAGCATGTACTCCCATTCACTCTAGAATATCAAAACGCAGCTCCTGTAAGAAACGCGCTTGAAACTCGCTGAATCTAAAGGTAGATTCAACTTTCATAGTTTAACAAAAGCACCGCAAATCAGTTTGAAGGATAGGTTAATTCTGTGTTTTAGAGCGAGATTTAGAGCTATTTCATATATTCTTCCAGAAGAAACGCCTGAGAAAGTCGCTGAATCCAAAGGTGGATTCAACTCTCATAGTTGTACGAAAGCTCAGCAAAGCAGTTAGAAGGATATGTTTCTTCTGTGTTTTAGAGCGAGATTTAGCGCTATTTCTTAAATGCTTGAATTTGGATGAAAATATCCGTTTTCTGTCTCTCTACAGAAAAGGTTTACAATCTGCTGCGAGCACACATCAGTTTAACTCTGTAAGTTGACCGAAAGCATTGAAGACCATTCTGTTAGACTGCTCGGTTTTAGTTTTAGAATCAGATATTTCTTAATACAGCCTGTACTCCCATTCACTCTGGTATATGAAAACGCAGCTCCTGCAATAAACGCGTTTCAAACTGGCTGAATCTAAAGGTAGATTCAACTCTCCTAGTTGAAAGAACACACAGAACATCAGTTTGAAGGATACGTTTCTTCTGTGTTTTAGAGCGAGATTGAGCGCTATTTCTTAAATGCTGGAAATACCCGTTTTCTGCTTCTCTACAGGAAAAGTTTAGAAACTGCTGAAAGCACACATCAGTCTATCTCTGTACGTTGATCGCACACTTTGACGACCATTCTGTTAGGTTGATCCGTTTTGGTTAAAGAAGCAGATATTTCTCAATATAGCGTGTCATCCCATTTACTCTGGAATATCTACACGCAGCTCCCAGAGCAAACGCGTTTCAAAGTTGCTCAAAATAAAGGTACGTTCAACTCTTCTATTTGACCGATCACACAAAAGAGCAGTTTGAAGGAGACTTTTCTTCTGTGTTTTAGAGCGAGATTTAGCGCTATTTCCTAAATGCTTGGATTTCCCTGGAAATACCCGTTGTCTGCTTCTCTACAGAAAGTGTTTACAAACTGCTGCAAACACACATCAATTTACCTCTGTATGTTGAATGCACACATTGAAGACCATTCTGTTAGGTTGCTCCGTATTGGCTTTAGTAGCAGATATTTCTCAATACAGCGTGTATTCCCATTCACTCTGGAATATCAAACTGCAGGTTCCAGAAAAAACGCGATTCAATCTCGCTGAATATAAAGGTAGATTCAACTCTCCTAGTTGAACGAACGCACAGAAAAACAGTTTCAAAGATACGTTTCTTCTCTCTTGTAGAGCGGGATTCTTAAATGCTTGGATTTGGATGGAAATATCTATTTTCTGCTTCACTTCTGAAAGGGTTTACAAACTGCTGCAAGCACACATCAGTTTCACTCTGTAAGTTGAACGCACACATTGAAGATTTTTCTGTTACTTTGCTCAGTTTTGATTTTAGAAGTAGATATTTCTCAATGCAGGGTGTACTCACATTCACTCCAGAATATCAAAACGCAGCTTCCAAAAAACGCGTTTCAAGCTCGCTGAATTTAAAGGTACTTTAAACTCTCCTAGATAACAGAACGCAAAGAAGAGCAGTTTGAACGATACGTTTCTTCTGTGTTTTAGAGCGAAATTTAGCGCTATTTCTGAAATGCTTGGATTTGGCAGAAAATACCGTTTTATGATTATCTCCTGAAGGGTTTTACAAACTGCTGCAAGCACATATCAGTTAAACTCTGTAAATTGAAGGCACACATTGAAGACCATTTTGTTAGGTTGCTCCGTTTTGGTTTTAGAAGCAGATATTTCTCAATACAGCGTGTATTTCAATTTGCTCTCGAATATCAAAACGCAGGTCCTGGAGAAAACGCGTGTCAAACTCGCTGAATCTAAAGGTGGATTCAACTCTCATAATTGAAGTAAAGCACAGCAGAGTATTTAGAAGGATTCGTTTCTTATGTGTTTTAGAGCAAGATTTAGCGCTATTTCTTTAATGCTAGAATTTGGCTGGATATAACCGTTTTCTGCTTATCTACAGAAAGGGTTTACAAACTGCTGAAAGGACACATGAGATCAGTTTTGTAAGTTGACCGAACTCATTGAAGACCATTCTGCTAGACTGCTCCGTTTTGGTTTTAGCAGCATATATTTCTCAATGCAGCATATACTCCCATTTACTCTTGAATATCAAAACGCAGCGTCTACAAAAAACGCGTTTGAAACTCGCTGAATCTAAAGGTAGATTCAACTCTTCTAGTTGAAAGAACCCACAGAACATCAGGTTAAAGGATACGTTTCTTCTGTGTTTTAGAGCGAGATAAAGCGCTTTTTTGTAAATGCTTGGATTTGGCTGGAAATACCCGTTTTCTTCTTCTGTGTAGAAAGGGTTTACAAACTGCTGCAAGCACACATCAGTTTAACTCTGTAAGTTGATAGCACACATTGAAGACAATTCTTTTAGTTTCTCCGTTTTTTGTTTTAGAAGCAGATATTTCTCAATACAGCAAGTACTCCCATTCATTCTGGAATATCAAAACGCAGAACCCAGAAGAAACGTGTTTCAAACTCGGTGAATGTAAAGGTAGATTCAACTCTCGTAGTTGAAAGAACACACAGCAGAGCAGTTTAAAGGTTACGTTGCTTCTGTGTTTTAGACCGAGATTTAGCACTATTTCTTAAATGCTTGGATTTGGCTGAAAATACCCGTTTTCTGCTTCTCTACAGAAAGGGTTTAGAAACGGCTGCAAACACATATCAGTTTAACTCTGTAAGGTGAACACACACATTGAAGACCATTTTGATAGTTTGCTTCATTTTTGTTTTAGAAGCAGATATTTCTCAATACAGCGTGTATTCCCATTTGCTCTGGAATATCAAAACGCTGCTTCCAGAAGAAACGCGTGACAAAGTCGCTGAATCTAAATGTGGATTCAACTCTCATAGTTTAACAAAAGCACAGGAAAACAGTTAGAAGGATACGTTTCTTCTGTGTTTTAGAGGGAGATTTAGCGCTCTTTCCTAAATATTTGGATTTGGCTGGAAATACCCGTTTTCTGCTTCTCTACAAAAAGGGTTTACAAACTTATGTAAGCACACTTCAGTTTACCTCTGTAAGTTGAACGCACACATTGAATACCATTCTTTTAGGTTGCTCCGTTTTGGTTTTAAAAGTAGATATTTCTTAATGCACCGTGTACTCCCATTCACTCTGGAATATCAAAACGCAGCTCCCAGAAGAAACACGTTTTAAACTCGCTTAATCTAAAGGTAGATTCAACTCTTCTAGGTGAATGAACGCACATCAGAGCAGTTTGAAGTATTCGTTTCTTCTGTGTTTTAGAGCGAGCTTTAGTGCTATTTCTTAAATGCTTGGATTTGGCTGGAAATACCCGTTTTCTGCTTCTCTACAGAAAGGGATTACAAACTGCTGCCAACGCACATCAGTTTAACTCTGTAAGTTGAACGCACACATTGAAGACCATTATGATAGGTTTCTCTGTTTTGATTTTAGAAGTAGATATTTCTCAATACAACGTGTACTTCAATTGACTCTGCAATATCAGAACGCAGCTCCGTGAAGAAACGCGTTTCAAACTCGCTGTATCTAAAGGTAGATTCAACTCTCCTAGTTGAAAGAACACAGAGCAGAGCAGTTTGAAAGATACCTTTCTGCTGTGTTTTAGAGCGAGATTTAGCGCTTTTTCCTAAATGCTTAAATTTGGCTGGAAATACCCATTTTCTACTTCTCTACAGAAAGGGTTTACAAAGCGCTGCTAACACACATCAGTTTAACTCTGTAATTTGAACGCACACATTGAAGACCATTCTTTTGAATGCGTTTCAAACTCGCTGAATCTAAAGGTATATTCAAGTCTTTTAATTTAAGGAAGGCTCAGGAGTGCAGTTTGAAGGATACAATTCTGTGTTTTTTTTTCGAGCGAGATTTAGCTTTATTTCTTAAATGCTTGGATTTGGCTGGAAAACCCGTTTTCTGCTTCTCCACAGAAAGGGTTTACAAACTGCTGCAAACACACATCAGTTTAACTCTGTAAGTTGAACGAACAAATTGAAGACCATTCTGTTAGGTTGCTCGGTTTTGGTTTTAGAATCAGATATTTCTCAATACTGCGTGTACTCCCATTTACTCTGCAATTTCAAAATGCCCCTCTTGCAAAAAACGTGTTGCTAACTGTCTGAATGTTTATGTATATTCTACTCTTTCAGTTCAACAAGCACACGATGGAGCAATATGAAGGATACGTTTCTTCTTTGTTTTAGAGTGAGATTTAGCGCTATTTCTGAAATGCTTGGATGTGGTTGAAAATACCCATTTTCTACTTTTCTACAGAAAGGGTTTACAAACTGCTACAGAAAGACTTCCATTTAACTCTTTGAGTTTGATGGCACACATCGATGGACATTCTGTTTGGTTGCTCCATTTTGGTTTCAGATGCTGATATTTCTCAATACAGCCTGTATTCCCATTCACTCTGGAATATTGAAACGCAGCTTTCAGAATAAAAGCGTTTTTAATTCTCTGATTCTAAAGGTAGATTCAACTATCTTTGTTGAATGAACACACAACAGGGTAGTTTTTAAGGATAGGTTTCTTCTGTTTTTTTTTGGCAAAATTTAGCGCTCTTTCTTAAATGCTTGGATTTTGCTGGAACTACACGTTTCCTGCTTCTCTACAGAAAGGGTTTACAAACTGCGGCAAATACACCTCAGTTTAACTCTGTATGTTGAACTCTCACATTGAATACCATTCTGTTAAGTTGCTCCGTTTTGGTTTTAGAAGCAGATATTTCTCAATGTAGCATGTATGCCCATAGACTCTGGAATATCAAAACGCAGCTCCCAGAGGAAACCCGTTGTTAACTCTCTGAATCTAAAGGTAGGTTTAACTATCTTAGTTGAATGAACACACAGCAGAGCAGTTTGAAGGATTCCTTTATTCTGTGTTTTACAGCGAAATTTATCGGTATTTTCTAAATGCTTGGATTTGGCTGGAAATTTTCGTTTTCTGCTTCTCTACATAAAGGGTTTACAAACTGCTGCAGACACACATCAGTTTAATTCCACGGGTTGAAAGCACAGGTTGAAGACCATTCTGTTCGGTTGCTCCGTTTTTGTTTTAGAAGCAGATATTTCTCAATACAGCGTGTACTTCCATTCACTCTGGATTATCAAAACGCAGGCTCTCAGAAGAAACGTGTTTCAAACTCGCTGAATCTAAAGGTAGATTCAACTCTCCTATTTGAAAGAACACACAGTGGCAGTTTGAAGAATACATTTCTATTGTGTTTTAAGGCGAGATTTATCTCTATTTCTTAAATGCTTGGATTTGGCTGGAAATACCGGTTTTCTGCTTCTCTACAGAAAGGCTCTACAAACTGCTGCAGACACATGTCAGTTCAACTCTGTCAGTGAACCGCACACATGGACGCCCATTGTGTTAGATTGCTCCGTGTTGGTTTTACAAGCAGATACTTCTCAATACTGCGTGTACTCTCATTCACTCTGGAATATCAAGAGACAGCTCCTGCAAGAAACGTATTTCTAAGTCTCTGATTCTTAAGGTAGATTCAACTCTTTTAGTTGAACAACCACATAGCAGAACAGTTTGAAGGATACGTTTCTTTTGTGTTTTAGAGCGAGATTTAGCGCTATTTCTTAAAAGCTTTCATTTGTCTGGAAATACCCGTTTTCTGCTTCTCTACAGAAAGAGTTTACACACTGCTGCAAACACACATCAGTTTAACTCTGTTAGTTGAACGGAAACATTGAAGACCATTCTGTTATGTTGCTCCGTTTTGGTTTTAGAAAGAGATATTTCTCAATACAGCATGTTCTCCCATTCACTCTGGCATATCAAAACGCAGCTTCTAGAGGAAACGTGCTTCTAACTCTCTTCATCTAAACGGATATTCAGCTCTCTTTGCTGAGCAAACTCCAAGCAGCGGGTTTTGATAGATTCGTTTGTTTTGTGTTTCAGACTGAGACAGCTATTTCTGAAATGCTTGCATATGGCTGTAAATATCCGTTTTCTGCTTCTTTCCAGAAAGCGTTTACAAACCACTTCAAACACACATCGCTTTAACTCTGTAAGTTGAATGCACACTTTGAAGACCATTTTGTTCAGTTGCTCCGTTTTGGTTTTAGAAACAGATTTTTCTCAATATGGCGTGTTCTCCCATTCACTTTGAAATATCGAAACGCAGCTCCTAGAAGAAATGTGCTTCTAGCACTCTGAATCTAAACGGAGATTCCCCTCCCATAGCTGAACGAACTCACAGCAGAGCGGTTGGAGAGATTCGTTTGTTTTTTATTTTAGACGGAGACTTACAGCTGTTTCTGAAATGCTTGGATCTGGCTGGAAATGTCCGTTTTCTGCTTTTTATAGAAAGCGTTTAGAAACCGCTGCAAACACACATCGGTTTAACTCTGTAGGTTGAACGCACACAGTGAATACCATTCTGTTAGTTTGCTCCGTTTTGGTTTTAGAAACAGATATTTCTCAATGTAGCGTGTTCTCCCTTTTCCTCTGGAATATCAAAACTCAGCCCCTAGAAGAAGCGTGTTTCAAACTGAATCTAAGCGGAGATTCAACTCTCTTTGCTGAACGAACTCACAGTAGAGTGGTTTGATAGATTTATTTGTTTGGTTTTATATACCGAGATTTACCGCTCTTTCTGTAATGCTTATATCTGGTTGGAACTATCCATTTTCTGCTTCATTACAGAATGCATTTACAAACCGCTTCAAACATACATCGGTTTACCTCCATACGTTGAATGCACACATTGAAGACCCTTCTGTTTGGTTGCTCCGTTCTGGTTTTAGAAACAGATATTTCTGAATACAACGTGTTCTCCCATTCACTCTGGCATATCAAAACGCAGCTCCATGAAGAAACGTGTTTCTAACTCTCTGAATCTAAATGAAGATTCAACTGCCTTAGCTGAACGAACTCACAGCAGAGCATTTTGAGAGATTCATTTGTTTTGTGTCTTAGATGGAGATTTGCAGCTATTTCTGAAATGCTTGGATCTGGCTATAAATATCCGTTTTCTGCCTCTTTACCAAAAGCGTTTTGAAACTGCTTTAAACACACATCGGTTTAACTCTGTATATTGAACTCACACATTGACGACCATACTGTTAGTGTGCTTCATTTTGGTTTTAGAAACAGATATTTCTCAATACAGCTTGTTTTCTTCTTCACTCTGGAGTATCAAAACACAGCCCCTAGAAGAAACGTGCTTCGAACTATTTGAATCTAAAAAGATTTTCAACACCCTTAGCTGAACAAACTCACAGCAGAACGGTTTGAGAGATTTGTTTGATTTGAGTTTTAGACGGTGATGTACAGCTATTTCTTAAATGCTTGGATCTGGCTGAAAATATCCGTTTTCTGCTTCTTTAGCGAAAGAGTTTGCAAATGGCTGCAAATATGTATCAGTTTACCTCTGTAAGTTTAATGCACGCATTGAAAAGTATTCTGTTAGGTGGCTCCGTTTTGGTTTTTGAAACAGATATTTCTCAATACAGAGTATTCTCCCATTCACTCTGGCATATCAAAACGTACCTCCTAGAAGAAACGTGCTTCTATCTCCCTGAATCTTAATGGAGATTCAACTCCCTTAGCTGAACAAAATCACTGCAGTGCGGTTTGAGGGATTCATTTGTTTTGTGTTTTACACGGAGATTTACAGCTATTTCTTAAATGCTTGGATCTGGCTGGAAATATCCGTTTTCTGCTTCTTTACTGAAAGCGTTTAAAACTGCTGCAAACACACGTCGGTTTAACTTTATAAGTCAAACACACACGTTGAAGACCATTCTGTTAGGTTGCTCCATTCTGGTTTTAGAACCAGATATTTCTCAATACAGCTTATACTACCATTCACTCTGGAATATCAACACGCAGCCCCTAGAAGAAACGTGTTTCTTACTCTCTGAACTTCAACATTGACTTAAGTCCCTTATTAGAACAAACTCAAACCAGAACAGTTTGAAAGATATGTTTGTTTTGTGTTTTTGACGGAGAATTTCAGGTATTTTTTAAATGCTTGGATTTGGCTGGAAATATTCGTTTTTGATTCTTTACAGAAAAAGTTTACAAACTACTGTAAAAACACATAGGTTTAACTCTAAGTTGAAAGCACTCGTTGAAAACAATGTTTTAGGTAGCTCCATTTTGGTTTTAGAACCATATATTTCTCAATACAGCATGTACTACCATTCACTCTGGAATATCAAAACAGCTCCTAGAAGAAACATGCTTCTAACTCACTGAATTTCAAGACTGACTCAACTTTCTTAGTTCAACTAAGCCCCAGCAGTATCAAAACAGCTCCTAGAAGAAACATGCTTCTAACTATCTGAATTTCAAGAGTGACTCAACTTCCTTAGTTCAACGAAGCCCCAGCAGAGCGGTTTGAAAGACATGGATGTTTTGTGTTTTAGACGAAGATGTACAGCTATTTCTTAAATGCTTGTCACGTAGCTACGTTTTGGGTTTACAACTAGATATTTCTCATTACAGCGTGTACTTTCATTCACTCTGAAATATCAAAACGCAGCTCCTAGAATAAACGTGTTTCTAAGTCGCTGAATCAAATCACATGTTTCACTGTGTTTGTTGAACGACCACACAAGACAGCAGTTTGGAAGATGTGTTTGTTTTGTGTTTTAGACGGAGATTTACAGCTATTTCTTAAATGCTTGGATCTGGCTGGAAATATCCGTTTTCTGCTTCTTTACAGAAAGGGTTTACAAACTCCTGCAAACACACATTTGTTTAGCTCTGTAATTAAATGCACACATTGAAGATCATTCTGTCAGGTAGCTTTGTTTGTTTTAGAAGCAGACATTTCTTAATAAAGCATATACTCCCATTCAGACTGGAATATCAAAACGCAGGTCCTAGAAGAAACGTGTTTCCAATCGCTGAAACTAAATATAGATTCAACACTCTTTTTGAACAAACACAAAGGAGAGAAATTTGAAAGATACATTTGTTTTGTGTTTTACACTGTGTCTTTCTGTTTTTTCTTGGAGGCTGGCATTTGTTTGGATTATCCGTTTTCCAATTCTTTACAGAAAGGGTTTAGAAACTGTTGCAAACTTACATCAGTTTAACTCTGTAAGTTGAAAGCAAACATTGAAAACCGTTCTGTGAAGTAGCTCGGTTTTTGTTTTAGAACCAGATATTTCTCAATACAGCATGTTCTCCCATTCACTCTGGAATATCAAAAACCAGCTCCTGGAAGAAACGTGTTTCTAACTCTCTGAATATAAACAGATATTCAACTCTCTTAGTTGAACAAACACACTGCAGAGTAGTTTGAAACATATGTTTGTTTGGTGTTTTAAACGCAGTCTTACCACTGTTTCTGAAATGCTTGGTTTTGCCTGGAAATATTCTTTTCTAGATTCTTTACAGAAAGGGTTATCAAACTGCTGCACACACACATCTGTTTAACTCTGTAATCTAAATGCACACATTGAAGACCATTCTGTGAGGTAGCTTTGTTTTTGTTATAGAACCTGATATTTCCCAATGCAGCATGTACTCCCTTTCACTCTGGAATATCAAAACGCAGGTCCTAGAAGAATCGTTTTTCTACTTCGCTGAATGTATGCATTGATTCATCTTTCTTAGTTGACCGAACACACAGTAGAGCAGTTTGAAAAATACGTTTGTTTTGTGTTTTAGACGAGTCTTAATGCTATTTCTTATATGCTGAGATGTGGTTGGAAATAATTCGTTTTTATATTCTTTACAGAAAGAATTAACATACTGCTTAAAACACACATCTGTTTAACTCTGTCCGTGGAATACATACATTTTAAACAGGTCTGTTTTATAGTTCCTTTTGGTTTTAGGACCAGATATTTTTCAGTACGTTATGTTTTCTCATTCACTCTGGAATGTCCAGATGCAACTCCTAAAGGAAACATGTTTCTATCTTGGTGAATATAAACATAGATTCAGCTCTTTTAGTTGAACAAACACACTGTAGAATAATTTGAAAGATACGTTTCTTTTGTGTTTTAGATACAGTCCTAGTATTATTTCTTATATGCTGGATTGGTCTGGAAATATTTGTTTTTGTACTCGTTACAGAAGGGGTTTGCAAACTGCTGCAAACACACATAAGTTTTCCTCTGTACGTTTAAAGCATAGGTTGAAAACTATTCTGTTATGTAACTCCATTTTCATTTTAGAAACAGATATTTCTCAAACTAGCATGTACTCCCATTCACTCTGGAATATCAAATCTCATCCCTTAGAAGAATCGTGTTTCTAAGTCTCTAAATCTAAGCAAAGATTCAACTCTTGTAGTTGAATGAACACACAGCAGAGAAGTTTGAAAGATACGTTTGTTTTGTGGTTTAGACGCAGTCTTACTTCTAATTCTTATATGTTGCAATTTGGCTGGATATATCTATTTTCAAATTCTTTACAGAATGGGTTTACAAACTGCTGCAAACACACATCAGTTTATCTCTGTAGGTTAATTGCACACATTGAAGACTGTTTTGTTACATAGCTTTGTTTTCTCAATAGAGCTTGCAATTTCATTCATGCTGGAAATATAAAAATGCAGCTCCCAGATAAAAGGTATTTCTAACTCGCTGAATATAAGCATAAATTCAACTCTGTAGTTGCACAAACACACAGCAGAGCAGTTTGAAAGATACGTTTGTTTTGTGTTTTAGACGCAGTCTGACTGCTGTTTCTTATATGGTATAATATGGCTGAAAATATTCGTTTTTATATTCTTTACAGAAAGGTTTACAAACTACTGCAAACACATACCCGTTTAGCTTGTGTAAATTGAGTGCACACATTGAAGACAATTTTGTTTGATAGCCTAGACGGTTCCAGGCAAGGAATGGCAAGGCAAGACAATGCATTGTAATTTTAGGGAAGGCAATTTCTTGCAATGCAATGCCAGGCAAGGCAATTCTAGGCCAGGAAAAATAAGACATGACAAAACAATACCAGGCAATGCAAAAAAAAGACAAGGCAAGAAAAGGCAAAACAATTCCAGGTAATGCAATTCCAGGCAAGACAGGGCAGGCCAGGGCTAGACCATTCCAGTCAGGGCTATTCCACACTAGGCAACACAAGGCGACACAAGAAAATTTCAGGCAAGCCAAGGCATTTTCAGGTAAGTCAAAAAAAGACAAGTCAAGGAAAGTCAAGGAAATTCCAGGCAATGTAGGGCAATGCAAGGCAAGGCAAGACAATTTCAGGCAAGATGATTCCAGGCAAGGCAATCTTATGCAAGGAAAGGTAAGGTAATGCAAAGCAATTCCAGGAAGTCAATTCCAGAAAGCAATTCCAGGCAAGGCAAGGCTAGGCAGTGCAATTCCAGGAGTGCAATTTCAGGTAAGGCAAAACAAGGCAGGGCAAATTCAGGCAGGATAATTTTGGGCAAGGCAAGGCAAGGTCATTTCAGGCAGGGCTATTCCAGTCTAGGCAACACAGGGCAACGAAAGAAAATTTCAGGCAAGGCAAGGCAAAAAAGCAAAACAAGAAAAGGAAAGGCAATTCCATGTAATGCAATTCCAGGCAAGGCCATTTCAGGCAATGCAAGAAAACACAGGGAAACGCAAGGCAAGGCAAAGCAATTTCATGCAAGGCAATTCCAGGAAAGGCAATCCCAGGAAAGGCAATCCCATGCAAGGAAAGGCATGGGAAATTCCGAGAAAGTCAAATCCATGCAAGGGAAAGCCAGGCAATTCCAGGCAAGACAGTGGAATTTTAGGCAGGGCAACTTCTGGTAAGAAGGGAAGGGCAAATCCAGGCAGAGAAATTCCGGGCAGGGCAAAGCAAGGTAAGGGAAAGCAAAACAAAGCAAATACAGGAAAGGCAATTCCAGGCAAGGCCATGCGAGGCAAGGCAAGGCAATTTCATGCTAGGCAATTGCAGAAAAGGTAACTCCAGGCAATGCAAGGCAAGACAAAGCAAATCCAGGCAAAGCAATTCCAGGTAAAACAAGGCAAGGCAATTTTAGGGAAGGGAAATCCAGGAGAGGCAAGGAAAGGGAGCTCAAGGAAATTCCAGGCAAGCAAAGGCAAGGCAAAGCAAATCAAGGAAAGGCTATTTCAGAAAAGACAAGGAATGGCAACTCAAGGCACTTCCAGGCAAGGCAAGGCAAGGCAACGCAAGGCAAGGCAAGGCAATGCACGGAAAGGAAAGGCAAGGCAAGGTAATATCAGGTAAGGTGAGTCAAGGCAATTCCAGGCAAGGCAATTTTAGGCAAGGCATGGCAAGGCAAGGCAGGGAAAGGCAAGACAAGGCAATGCCAGGCAAGGCAATTCCAGACAAGGCAAGGCCAGACAAGGCAATGCAAGGCAAGTTAAGGCATGGCACGGCAATTCCAGGCAGAGCAATTTTAGGCTAGGTAACAAAAGGTAGTGCAATTCCAGACAAGTCAAGGGAATGCAATTCTAGGCAGAAAATTTTTAAGCAAGGGTAGGCACTACAAGGCAAGTCAATTCCAGGCAAGGAAAGGCGAGGCAAGGAAAGACAATTCAAGAAAAGGCAATAGCAGGAAAGGCAATTCCAGGCACAGCAAGAAAAGACAAGGCAGGGAAAGGAAATTCCAGGCAAGGAAGTTTCAGGTAAGACAAGGTAGGGCAATTGAAGGCAAGGCAAGGCAAGGCAAGACAAAACAATTTCAGGAAAGGCAATTCCAGGCAAGGCATGGTAAGGCAAGTCAATTCGAGACAGGATAATTTTAGGTAAGGCCAGGCAGAGCAATTCCAGACAAGGTAATTACAGCCAAGGCAAGGCAAGGAAAGACAAAACAACACGAGGTAAGGCACTTCAAGTCAAAGCATGGTAAGGTAAGGCAATTTGAGGCAAGGCAATTCCAGAGAAGGCAAGGCAAGGCAACTTCAGGCAATGTAATTCCAAGCACGGCAGGGGAAGGGAAGGCATGTAAAGGCAATTGCAGGCAACGTAGGACAAGGCAAGACAAGAATATTCCAGGCAAGGCAAAGAAAGACACCTTAAGGCAATTCCAGGCAACATAAGGAAACGCAAGGCAAGACAAGGCAAAGCAATTCCAAAAAAATTTAATTGCAGGCAAGGCAAGGCAAGGGATTTCCAGGCAAGGCAAGGCAATTCCAGTTAAGTCAATTGCAGGAAAAGCAATTCCAGGCAAGGCAAATTCAGGTAAGGCAAGGCAAGGCAATTCCAGCCAAAACAGTTTCAGACAAGGCAAGGCAAGGAAATTTCAGGAAACGCAATTCCAGACAAGGCAAGGCAGGGCAAGGCAATTGGAGGCAGGACAATTCCAGGCAAGGGAAGTTCACTAAAGCAAGGTAAGACAAGGCAATCCAGGAAAGGCAATTCCCTAAAATATAAGGCAGAACAATTCCAGGCAAGGCAAGGCAATTACAGGCAACGGAATTCCAGGCAATGCAAGGCAAGGCAATTTTAGGATGGCAATTCCAGGCAAGCCAAGGTAAGACAATTCCAGGCCAGGCAATCCCATGCAAAGAAAGGCAAGACAATGCAAGACAATCCCATGCAAGGAAAGGCAAGACAATGCAAGGCAATTCTGGGAAAGTCAATTCCAGGCAAGGCAAGGTAAAGCAATTCCAGGCATGGCAAGGCAAGCCAGTAAAATTCCAGCCAGGGCAATTTCAGGCAAGGCAAGGCAAGGCTGGGCAATTACAGGCATTGCAATTCTGGACAAGGCAAGGCAAGGCAATTCTAGGCAAGGTAATTCCAGGCAAGGGAGGGAAAGTAAGGGAAGGTAAAACAAGGTCATTCAAAAAAAGGCAATTTCAGGCCACGCAATTCCCAGCAAGTAAAGGAAGCCAAAAAAGGCCATTCCCGGAGAGGAAATTCCAGGCTAGACAACGCAAGAAAATTCCAGGCAAGGCAAGGCAATTCCAGGCAAGGAAACATAGCAAGGCAAGAAAAGGCAAGGCAATTCCAGGCAATGCAATTTCAGGCAAGACAATTCCATGCAAGTAAAGGCAAGGCAATGCAATGAAATTCTGGGAAAATCATATCCATGCAAGGCAAGGCAAGGTAATTCCAGGCATGTATATTACAGGCAAGGCAAAGAAAAACAACTCAAGGTAATTCCAGGCAAGACAATTCCAGTCAAGGCAATTCCAGGCATGGATATTCCAGGCAAGGCAAAGAAAGGCAACTCAAGGTAATTCCAGGCAAAGTAAGGCAAAGAAAAGCAACTCAAGGTAATTCCAGGCAAGGCAAGGCAAGGCAAGTCAATTCCAGGCAAGGCTATTTCATTTAAGACAAATTCAGAAAAGGCAAGCCAAGGCAATTCCAGGCAAAAAAGGAAAGGAAATGCAAGGCAATGCTGGTCACAATTTTAGTTAAAGAAGACAAGGAAAAAAATTTGCAAACAAGGCAATTCCAGGCAAGACAAGGCAAGGCAAAAAAGGCAGTTACAAACAAGGAAAGACAAGACAATTCCAGGCAATGCAATGCAAGGCAAGGCAAGGCAAGGCAATTCTATGCAAGGCAATTCCAGGTAAGACAAGACAAGAAAGGCAAGGCAATTCTAGCCAGTGGAATTCTGGCAAGGCAAAATGAATCAATGCAAGCCAATTCCAGGCAAGGCAAGACCGGTAAAAGAAGGGAATTCCAGGCAAGTAAATTTCAGACAAGTCAAGGAAAAACAATTCCAGACAATGCAAGTTAAGAATAGGAAATGCCATTCTAGGCAAGAAAATTTAGGCAATTTAAGCAAGAAAAGGCAAGGCAAGCTAAGGCAAGGAACAGCAAGACAAATCCAAACAAGGTAGAAAAATGCAATTCCAGGAAGACAATTCCAGGTAAAGGAAGGAAAGGCAATTCCAGGCCATGCAATTCCAGGCAAGGCAAGGCAAGACAAGACAAGAGAAAACAATTTCAGGCAAGGCAATTTCAGGAAAAGCAAGGAAAGACAATTACAAGCAAGCCAATTCCAAGCATGGCAGGAGAAGACAAGGCATGGCCAGTTAATTCCAGGCAAGATAATGGCAGGTAAGACAGGGCAAGGAAAGGCAATGCAAGGCAATTCCAGGCAAGGATCTTCCAGGCAAGGCACAGAAAGGAAACTCAAGGCAATTTCAGGCAAGGCAATATGGCAAGGCAAGGCAATACCAGGACAAAAAAGATAAGACAATGCAAGAAAAAAACTATTTCAGAAGAAATCAGAAAGGGGGAAGATGGCACTCTAGAAGCAACACAGGATTGCAGATCACAGTCAAGAAACAGAGGGTGAGTTCACACCGCATTTTCAAACGGATCTTTATATCCCACAGAACGGGGAAAAGCCCAGGTGTAGGAGTGACACAGGATGCCAGCACAGCAGTCTCCACTAGCACAGCAGTATCCGCAGAACCAAACAGCTGGTGCTGCAGCACTGCGGCACAGTGCACAAAACGCATGGGTCTGGGCGCCTTGTTAAACCGGCAATTTGAGATTTGGGAGGGCAGATTACCATATTCAACTGATTAAACGGGATTTGGACAGTGAGCCAGACAAGGAGATTTCTGGGAGGTGAACTGAGAGCCAGAGCAGCAGTTTGCTGCATGGGAAATCACACATATCCCGGTGACCCTTCAGCCGGCCACTGAAACAACTGGGAGAGAGTCAACCCTACAACTTAAAAAAATAAGCAAAAAGGCTTGGAGGCAGGGAGCCAAGTGATCAGGTTCAGCGGGTCCCACCCCCACAGGGACAAAAAAACAGTGATTGGAAACGCTCGGGGTTGAGAGTTTCACTGTGGGCACAGCTGAACCCACGGCTGTGCAACTCCGTGGGTGAGGGGCGTCTGCCATTACCAAGAGCATCCGCCCCTACTGAGGTACTCGCCCATTGCTGACACAGCCAGCCATTGCCGAGGCAACACGCCATAAGAGAGAGACTCCACCAACAGGGCAGAGCCCACGTCAGTAGGGCGGAGCCTATGTCAGTAGGGAGAGCCCACAACAGCAGGACGGAGCACACAAAAAAACGACGGACCTTATGCAAGCAGGGCGGAGCCTTGGCAGCCAAATAGTGACTAGACTGCTTCCCAGCTGGG
Source organism: Leontopithecus rosalia (assembly GCA_028533165.1). NCBI lineage: Eukaryota > Metazoa > Chordata > Mammalia > Primates > Cebidae > Leontopithecus > Leontopithecus rosalia. Next base: position 26,305,541 of record CM052665.1, read on the forward strand.
CAGGACAGCGAAATGGATAATCACAAGTAAAGCCCTAACTCCCCAAGACAGAGCATCTGAGGGAAAAAGGGGGTTTTATGAGTTCTGCCACAACAGACTTAAATGTACTTGCCTAGCAACACTGAATGAATAACGGAGCTCACAGCTCAGCACTTGAGCTCCTATAAAGTACAGACTGTCTCCTCAAGCAGCTCCCTAAACCCTGTATTCCCAAAGAATCACCTCAGAAAACACTAATCGATGGACATTTGGAGGGTACCATTCTGGGAAAAAGATAGAAGAAAGTGGTAGCATCCCTCACTGTTCCACAGCTGCTACAGGTGTACCCCAGGCAAGCAGGGCCCAGAGTGCACCCCAGCAGTCTTATAGGAGTGGGGCTAGACTGCTAGAAGGAAAACTAAGAAATAGAAATACTTCATCATCAACAATCTGGGCCTCTGCTCAGAGACCCAATCGAAAAATCAGCAACTACTCAGACGACAGGTGGATAAATCCACAAAAATGGGAAGAAACCAGCGCAAAAAAAAGAAAAACAACCGAAACCAGAACACCTCGCCGCCTACAAAGGACCAAAATTCCTCATCAGCAAAGTAACCAAGCTTGATGGAGAATGAGAGTGATGAAATGACAGAATCAGACTTCAGAAGGTGGGTAATGAGAAACTTTCGTGAGCTAAAGGAACATGTTCTAAACAAAGAAACTAAGGACCTTGAAAAAAGATTTGAAAAAAGATGTGAGAAAATGATAACAAGAATGGACAACTTAGAGAGGAATATGAATGAACAGTAGGAACTCAAAAACAGAACACGAGAACTTCGTGAAGAATGCACAAGTTTCAAAAGCCAAATTGACAAAGCAGAAGAAAAGATATCAGAAGTCGAAGATCAACTCAATGAAATAAAATGAGAAGCCAAGATTAGAGAATCAAGCACAAAAAGGAATGAACAAAATCTCCAAGAACTGTGGGACTATGTGAAGAGACCTAATCCACATTTGATAGATGTACCAGAATGTGACAAAGAGAATGAATTCAAGCTGGAAAATACTCTTTAGGAAATTATCCAGAAAAATTTACTCAATCTAGCAAGGCAGGCCAACACCCAAATCCAGGAAATACAGAGAACACCACAAAGATACTCCGCAAGAAGAGCAACCACAAGGCACATAATCGTCAGATTCACCAAAATCTCTGGGACACATTTAAAGCAGTATCTAGAGGAAAATATATAGCAGTAAGTGCCCATATAAGAAGAGCAGAGAGATCCAAAATTGACACCCTATTATCAAAAATGAAAGAGCTAGAGGAGCAAGATCAAAAAACCTCAAAACCTAGCAGAAGACAAGAAATAACTAAGACCAGAGCAGAACTGAAGGAGATAGAGACGTGAAAAACCCTTCAAAAATCAATAAATTCAAGAGCTGGTTTTTTGAAAAGATCAACAAAATAGACAGACCACTAGCCAGACTGATAAAAAAGAAAAGAGAGAACAACCAAATACACGCAATAAAAAACGATAAAAGGGAAACCACCACAGATTCCACAGAAATTCAAACCATCATCAGAGAATATTACAAACAACTCCATGCACATAAACTAGGAAACCTGGATGAAATGGATAAATTCCTGGACACCTGTGTCCTCCCAAGCCTAATCCAGGAGGAAGCCGAAACTATGAATAGACCAATAACAAGGTCTGAAGTCAAGGCAGCAATTAAGAGCCTACCACACAAAAAAAGCCCAGATTCAGATGGGTTCACAGCGGAATTCTACCAGACACACAAAGAGGAACTGGTACCATTCCTTCTAAAACTATTATAAATAATCCAAAAAAAGGGAGTTCTTCCCAATTCATTTTATGAGACCAACATCATCCTGATACCAACACCCGGCAGAGACTCAACAAGAAAAGAAAACTTCAGGCCAATATCCATGATGAACATAGATGCAAAAATCTTCAATAAAATACTGGCAAGCCGATTGCAACAGCACATCAAAAAGCTTATCCATCATGATCAAGTAGGATTCATCCCGGAGATGCAAGGTTGGTTCAACATATGCAAGTCTATAAACATAAATCACATAAGCAGAACCAAAAACAAAAACCACATGATCATCTAAATCGATGCAGAGAAGGCCTTTGACAAAATTAAACAGCCCTTTAGGCTAAGAACCCTCAGTAAACTCGGTATTAAAGGAACGTATCTCAAAATAATAAAAGCTATTTATGAGAAACCATCAGCCAATATCATACTGAATGAGCAAAAACTGGAAGCATTCCCTTTGAAATCCGGCAAGAGACAAGGATGCCCCCTCTCCCCACACCTATTCAATATAGTACTGGATGTTCTAGCCAGAGCAATCGGGCAAGAAAAAGATATAAAGGGTATTCAAATAGGAAAGGAGGAAGCCAAATTGTCTCTATTTGCAGATGACATGATAGTGTATCTAGAAGACCCTATCGTCTCAGCCCAAAAACTCCTGAAACTGATAAGCAACTTCAGCAAAGTCTCAGGATATAAAATTAATGTGTAAAAATCACAAGCAATCCTACACACTAATAACAGACTGAAAGAGAGCCAAATCAAGAATGAACTGCCATTCACAATTGCTACAAAGAGAATAAAATACCTAAGAATACAACTTACAAGGAACGTAAGGGACCTCTTCAAGGAAAACTACAAACCACTGCCCAATGAAATAAGAGAGGACACAAACAGATGGAGAAACATTCCATGTTCATG
>CM052665.1:26316624-26345624 GCA_028533165.1 Leontopithecus rosalia
GACTATTTCCCAGGGTTGTATTATTCACTGAGGTCCTGAATGAGTGGCAATTTGAAAGAGATTCCTGACTATTCCAGATATATATACATATATATGTATATATTATATTATATGTGGCCATATGAAAGAGACTCCATTTTACTCCGCAGGTGTGTGATATTCACTGATTCTCTAAATGAATCATCACCATGTGAAATAGACCAGGGATTATTCCCCATATGTGCATTATTCAAAGAATTTCTGTATGAGTCTCCATATAGAAAAGACTCCTATCACAAAAGTGTGTATTATTCAGGGAGGTGCTTAATTTGTGACTATCTTAAATAGGGTCCTGACTATTCCCCAGGGGTTCATTATTCACTGAAGCTCTGAATGAGAGGACATATGAAATAGAACCCTGAATATTGCCCCATTGTACATTTTTCAGTAAGGCTCTGAATGAATGGTCATATGAAATAGAATCCTGATGATTCCCCAGGTGTGTATTATTCAGTGAGATACTGAATCAGGGGTCATAAGAAAGAGGTTCATAACTATTACACTGGTGTGCATTATTCACTGATGCTCTGAGTGGCCATATGAAATAAACTCTTGACTATTCCCCAGTCGTGTATTAATTCTTGAAGGTTCTAATGAGTGGCCATGTGAAATAGACTTCTGGTTATTCCAAAGGTGTGTATTACTCAGGGAATCTCAGAATTGGGGGCGATATGAATTCGTCTCCTCAGTACTCCATAGACATGCGTTATTCACTGAGGCTCATAATGAGAGGTCATATTAAGCAGAATCCTGACTATTCCCAAGGTGTGTATCATTAAGTGAGGCTCTGAAAGATTCACCATGTAAAAAAGACTCCTGAGTGCTCAACAGGTGTGAATTATTCACTGAGCCTCTGAATGTGTGGCCATGTAAAATACACTCCTGACATTTTCCCAGGTGTGTACTATACATTGAGATTTGAAATGAGTGGCCATATGAAACAGACCCCTCAGTGCTGGACAGACATGTATTATTCACTGAGAGCCTGAATGAGTGGCCATATGAAATAGTCTTCTGACTATTCCACAGGTGCATATTATCCACTGAGGTTATGAATGAGTGTTCAAATGAAATAGACTCTTGGCTACTCCACAGGTGTGCATTATTCATCGAGGCTCTGAATGCATGTCCATCAGAAATAGACTCCAAATTATTCTCCAGGTGTGTATTATTCAGTGAGGCTCAGAATAAGTGGCCATAATAGCTAGATTCCTTACAATCACACAGGTGTGTATTATTCAATGAGGCTCTGAATATGTGGCTACATGAAATAGACTCCTGACTACTCCACATTATTCAGTGACACCCCGAATGAGGGGCCACATGAAAAAGACTCCTGACTATTCCAAAGGTGTGCATTATTCAGTGAGACTCTGAATGAGGGGATAAAACAGAATCTTGACTATTTCCTCAGGTGTGTGAATATAGTGAGGCTCTCAAGGAGTGGCCATATGAAAGAGACTTCTGACTATTCCACACGTGTGCATTATTCCGTGAGGCTGTTAAAGAGTGGCCATATGAAATAGACTCCTGACAATTCACCAGGTATGTAATATTCAGTGAGGTTCTGAATGAGTTTCCATATGAAAAAGTCTCTTTTAACCTGGTGTGCATTATTCAGGGGAGCTTTCAATGAGGGGCCATAAGAAATAGACTCCAGACTGTATCACAAGTGTGTAATATTCGGTGAGGCTGTGGAAGAGTGGCCATATAAAACAAACTCTTTATTACTCCACATACGTGTGTTATTCTCTGATTGTCTGAATGAGTAGCCATATGACATAGACTCCTAATTATTCTCCATGTGTGCATTATTCAAAGAGGTTCTCTATGAGTGTTCATACCAAATAGACTCCTGCCACTTCCCCAGACGTGTATTATTCAGTGAGGCCCAGAATGAGAAATCATATGAAATAGACTCCTGATTATCACCCAGGTGTGTATCATTCAGGGAGGCACTTAATTCGTGGCTATTTTAACAGCGTCGTGACTACTCCATAGGGGTTCATCATCCACCGAAGCTCTGAATGAGAGGCCATATAAAATAAACACCTGACAATTGCCCCGTTGTGAATTATTCAATAAGGCTCTGAATGAGTGGTAGTTTGGAGTAGAATCCTGACGATTCTGCAGGTGTGCATCACTTAGTGAGGCACTGAATGAGTGGCTATATGAAAGAGGCTGCTGACTAACACCCTAATGTGCATTATTCACTTAGGATCTGAATTATTGCCATGTGAAATAGACTCCTGGGTATTCCCCAAGTATGCATTATTCACTGATTCTCTGAGTGGCCACATACAATAGACTCCTGTTTATTCCGCAGTTGTGTATTATTCCGTGAAGGTGCCATAGAGTGACCATATGAAACAGAATCCTCACTATTCCAAATGTGTGCATTATTCAGTGAAGGTCTGAAGGAGTGTCCATAAGAAATAGAATTCTGACTATTTCCCTGGTGTGCATTATTCACTGAGGTGAGGAATGAGTGGCCATATGAAATAAATTGCTAAGTACTCCCCATGTATGGTATGCATTATTTACTAAGGCGTTGAATCGGTAGCAATATGAAATAGACACCTAAATATTCCAGAGGTGCATATTATTCAGAGAGGCTCTGAATGAGTAGCTATATCAACTACACTCCTGACCATTCCACAGGAGTGCATTATTCAATGAAGCTCTGAGTTAGAGGCCAGGTAAAATTGACTCCTAATCCTTCCCCAGTCCTGTGTAATTCACCGAGCCTCTTAGTGTGTTCTTAATTGAAATGCACTCCAGGCTATTTCCCAGGTATGTCTTATTCGCTGATGTTCTGTATGAGTTGCCATATGGAATAGACTCCTGACAATTCTCCACGTGTGCACTATTCCCTGGGAGTCTCAGTGAGTGGCCATAAGAAACAGATTCCTGACTCTACCCAATGTGTGTATTATTCAGGAAGGCTCTGAAACAGTGTCCATATGAAATAGACTCCTGCGTATTTCTCAGGTGTGCATTATTCACTGAGGCTCTGAATACGTGGCAATATATAATAGATTCCTGACTATTCCCCATGTGTGTATTATTCACTCAGCCTCTGAATGAGGGGCCTTATGAAATAGACTCCTGACTATACCACAGGTGTGTATTATTCACTGATGTTTTGAATGTGTCGCCAAAGCAAGGAGAAATCTGGCCACCCCATAGGTGTGCATTTTTACTGATGCTCTCAGTGAATGCCCATATGAAAGAGACTCCAAATTTTTCTCCAGATATACATTATTCAATGAGACCCTGAAGGAGGGACCATATGAAATTCAATCCTTACAATTCTGCATTTGTTAATTTTTATGTTAGCCTCTGAATGGGAATCGATAGGAAATAGACTCCTCAGGATTCAAAGGAATACATAATTCAGCGAGGCTCATAATGGGTAATCATATTAAATAGAATCCTGACTATTCCCTAGGTGTGTATCATTCAGTGAAGTGCTGAATGAGTGGCCATATGAAATAGATTCCTGAGTACCCAACTCCTGATTATTCCTTTGGTGTGCATTATTCACTGAGGCTCTGAATATGTGGTCATTTGGAAGAGATTGCTCACTATTCCCTAGGTGTGTGTTATTCAAAGAGTCTCCGAATGCATTGACATTCCAAATAGTCTCTTGAGAATTCTCCCTGTGTGCACTATTCAGTGAGGCTCTGAATGAGTGGCCACATAAAATAGACTCCTCACTGTTCCCCAGGTGTGTATTATTCACTGAGGCTCTGAAGGAGTGACCAAATGAAATAGATTCCTGACTAATCCACAGGTGTGCATTATTCAGTGAGGCTCTCAATGAGTGTTCATACGAAACTGTCCTGACTATTCCCCAGGTGTGTATCAATCAGTGGGGCACTAAAGCAGTGGCCACATAAAATATAAAACAGAGTCTCTGAATGAGTAGCTATATGAATTAGAATCCTGACTATTCCACAGGACCTCATTATTCAATGAAGGTCTGAGTGAGAGGCCAGATGAAATTGACTCCTGATCCTTCCCCAGTTGTGCATAATTCACTGAGCCTTTTAGTGTGTGCTTAATTGAAATACACTCCTGACGATTCTCCAGGTGTGTTTGATTCACTGAGGTTCTGGTTAAGTTGCCATATGAAATAGACTGCTGACAATTCCTCAAGTGTGCACTATTCCCTGGGAGTCTCAGTGAGTGGCCATAAGAAACAGATTTCTGACTCTTCCCAATATGTGTATTATTCAGGGATGCTCTGAAAGAGTGTCCATGTGAAATAGACTCCTGACTATTTCCCCGGTGTGCATTATTCATTGAGGCTCTGAATAAGTCGCGATATATAATAGATTACTGTCTATTCCCTAGGCATGTATTATTCACTCAGACTCTGAATGAGGGGGCTTATGAAATAGACTCCTGACTATACCACAGGTGTGTATTATTTACTGATGTTCTGAATGTGTGGCCAAAGCAAAAGGACACCTGGCCACTCCATAGGTGTGCATTATTTACTGATGCTCTGAATGAATGGCCATATGAAAGAGACTCCAAATCTTTCTCCAGGTATATATTATTCAATGAGTCTCTAAAGGAGGGCCATATGAAATTTACTCCTTACATTTTCGAATGTGTAATTTTTTCATTAGACTCAGAAAGTGGGTCAATAGAAAATAGACTCCTCAGGATTACAAGGCATACATAATTCAGCAAGGTGCATAAAGGGTGTTCATATTAAATAGAATCTTGACTATTCCCCACGTGTGTATCATTCAGTGAGGGGCTGAATGAGTGGCCATATGAAATAGACTCCTGAGTATCCAACATGTGTGCATTCTTCAGTGAGGCTTTGAATGAGAGGGCCTATGTAATAGACTCCTGAGTATTCCCTAGGTGTGTATTATTCACAGAGGCTCTGAAGGAGTGTTCATATGACATTGCCTCCTGATTAATGCCTGGGTGTGCATTATTCAATGAGGCTCTCAATCAGTGGTCATATGAAATAGAATCCTGTGTATTTCCCAGGTGTGCATCATTCAGTAATGCTCTGATTGTGTGGCCATATGGCATGGACTCTGACTATTCCCCAAGTGTGTATCATCAGTGAGTTAATTTCATATGGTCACTCATTCAGGGCCTCAGTTAATAATACACCCGTATGAAGTAGTCAAGAGTCTAACTCAAATTGACTTTCCTAAACTTGCCTTGCCTTTGCTGGAATTGCCTTGCCTGGAAATACGTTTCCCTGCCTTGTCTTAGCTTACCTTGCCTGAAAGTGCCATTCTGACAATTGCCTCGTCTGGAATTGCCTTGCCTTGCATTGCCAGGTATTGCCTTGCCTGAAATTGACTTGCCTGAATTTGCCTTACCTTGCCTAGAATTGCCTTACCTAGAATTACATTGCCTTGCCTTATCTTGACTTGCCTGGGATTGCCTTTCGTTGCCTTGTCTGAAATTTTTGTGTCTGAAATTGCCTTGCCTTGTCTTGCCTTGCCTTGCTTGGAATTGCCTTAACTTGCCTTGCCTTGCATGAAATCGCCTTGCCTGGAATTGCCCTTCTTTGCTTTGCCTTGCCTTTCCTCGAACTGCCTTTCTTGGAAATTCCTTGCCTTACTTTGCCTTCAATTGCCCTGATTTGAATTGGCCTGCCTTGTCTTGTTTTGCCTTGCCTTGAATTCCCTTGCCTGAAATTTTTTTGTCTTGCTGGGTATTTTCTTGCATTACCCTTCCTTGCCTAGACTGGAATTGCCCTGCCTGGAATTGCCTTGTTTTGGCTTGCCTTGCCTTGCCTAGAATTGTTTCGCCTTGCCTTGCATTGTCTGGAATTGCCCTGCCTGGATTTGCCCTGCTTTGCCTTGCCTTTCCTGGAATTGCCTTGCCTTGCCTGGATTTTTCTTGCCTGCAATTTCCTTGCCTAGCCTTGCCTGTAATTTACTTCCCTGTAATTGCTGTGCATTGACTTGCCTTGCCAAGAATTTTCTTGCGTGAAATTTTTTTGCCTTGCCTTGACTATTCTTGGCTTGCCGGGAATTGCCTTGACTTTTCTTTCCTTGTCTGGAATTGCTTTTCCTGAAATTGCCCTGCCTTGCCTTGCTTGGAATTGCCTAGCCTAAAATTGCCTTGTCTTACTTTTCCTGGGGTTTTCTTGCTTGTAATTGTCTTGCCTTTCCTTGCCTGGATTTGCCTTTCCTGGAATTGCCCTGTCTTGCCTTATGTGGAATTGCCTTGCCTGGAATTGCCTTGTCTTGCTTTGCCGTGCCTGGAATTGCCTTTCCTCCAGTTGTCTAGCCTGGATTTCCCTTGCCTTGCCTTGCCTTGCCTTGCCTTGCCTTGCCTTGCCTTGCCTGGATTTGCTTTGTCTTGCCTTGCCTTGCTTTTCCTTCCCTTGTCTTGCATAGAATTGCCTTGCCTTGAATTGCCTTGCCTGGAATTGCTCTGGCTTTTTTTGCCTTAACTTTCTTTGACTTGCCCTTAATTGCCTTTCCTGGTATTGCCTTGCCTTGCCTAAATTTTTTTTGCGTTGCCTTTATTTGCCTAACCTGGAATTACCCTGCCTGAAATTGTTTTGCCTTGGCTTGCCTTGCCTTGCCTGGAATTTCCTTTCCTATAATTGTTTTGCCTTGTGTTTCCAAAAACTCACCTGCCTTGCATTACCTTGCCTGAAATTAACCTGCCTGAAATTTTAACACCTTGCCTTGCATGTAATTTCCTTTCCATTCCTTGTCTGGGATTGCTTTCTCTGAATTGCCTTGCATTGAGTTTCCTTTCCTTGCATGGGATTGCCTTGCCTGGAATTGTCTTGCCTGGAATTGCCTTGCCTTGCCTTGCCTTGCGTTGCTTTGCATTGCTTGGAATTTCCTAGCTTAAAATTGCCTTGCCTTGCCTTGACTGGAATTGCCTTGCCTGGAATTAACTCTCCTTGCCTTCCTTTGCCTTGCCGTGACTAAAATTGAGTTTTGTGAAATTGCCTTGTGTTGCCTTGTCTTGACTAACAGAGCCTTGCCTGGATTTTCCCTACATTGCCTTTCCTGGAATTGCCTTGTCATTTTTGCCTGAAATTTCCTTGCTTGTAATTGCCTTGCATTGCATTGCCTTGCCTTGCCTTTCTTTTTCTTTCCTGTAATTGCCCTGCCTTGCCTTCCCTGGAATAGCCATGCCCGGAATTGCCTTGTCTTTCCTTGCCTTCAATGGAATTGCCTTGTTTCAAATTCCCGTTCCTTACCTTTTCTCCCCTGGAATTGCCTTGCCTTGCTTTGCTTTGCCTTACCTTGCCTTGCTTTGCCTTACCTTGCCTTGACTATAATTGCCTAGCCTTTCATTGCCTTGCCTTGCCTGAAATTGCCTTGCTTGGAATTGCATTTCCTTGCCTTACTTTGCCTTCCCTGGAATTGCTTTGCCTCGAATTGCCTTTCCTTGCCTTGTCTAAAATTACCTTGCCTGTAATTGCCCTTCTTTGTCTTGTGTTGCCTTGCCTGGAATTGCCTTGCATGCCTTGTTTGAAATCGCCTTGCCTCGCATTGCCATTCCTGCAATTACGTTGCCTGGAATTTCCTTACCTTTCCCTGCCTGGAATTGTCTTTCCCGCATTTGTCTTGCATTGCCTTACCCTTTCTTGCATGGGATTGCCTTGCCTAAAATTGTCTTGCCTGGAATTGCCTTGCCTTACATTGGGTTGCCTTGCCTTGCCTTGCCTGGAATTGCTTTGCCTTGCCTTGCCTTGCCTCAAATTGACTCTTTTTGCTTTGCCTTGCCTTGCCTTGCCTTGCCTTGCCTTATTGTGCCTAAATTGCCTTTTTTGAAATTTCCTTGTTTTGCCTTGCCTTGCGTAAAAGAGCATTGCCTTGATTTGCTTTGTCTTACCTTGTCTGGCTTTGCCTTGCCTTGCCTTGCCTTGCCTTCCCTTCCCTTCCCTTCCCTTCCCTTCCCTTCCCTTCCCTTCCCTTCCCTTCCCTTTCCTTTCCTTTCCTTTCCTTTCCTTTCCTTTCCTTTCCTTTCCTTTCCTTTCCTTTCCTTTCCTTTCCTTTCCTTTCCTTTCCTTTCCTTTCCTTTCCCTGCCTTGCCTTGCCTTTTCTTTCCTTTCCTTTCCTTTCCTTTCCCTGCCTTTCCTTTCCTTTCCTTTCCTTTCCTTTCTTTTCCTTTCCTTTCCTTGCCTAGAATTGCCTTGCCTAAAATTGCCATGATTGGAATTGCCTTGCCTGAAATTCCCTTGCCTTTCCTTGTCTTGCCTTTTGGCCTTGCCTTGCCTGGCCTTGCCTGTTATTTCCTTGCCTTGTCTGGAACTTTTTTGCGTTGCCTTGCTTTGCCTAGCCTGGAATTGTTCTGCCTGGAATTGTCTTGCATTGCCTTGCCTTCCCTTGCCTCGCCTGGAATTGCCTTGCCTATAATTGCCTTGCCTTGTCTTACCAGTAGCTGACCTACCTTGCATTATCTTGCCTGAAATTTTCCTGCCTGAAATTGCACTGCCTTGCCTTTTCTTCCCTGGAATTCCCTTGCCGTTTCTTGCCTGGAGTTAACTTTCCCGCAATTGCCTTGCATTACCTTGCCTTCCCTTTCATGGGATTGCCTTCCCTGGAGTTCTCTTGCTTGGAAATTCCTTAGCTTGTTTTGGTTGCTTTGGCTTGCCTGGAATTGTCTCTGCTTGCCTTGCCTTGCCTTGTCGTGCCTAACATTGGCTTTCTTGAAATTTCCTTGCGTTGCCTTGCCTTTCCTAAAAGAGCATTGCCTGGAATTTTTCTACATTGCTTTGCCCTGCCTTGCCTGGAATTGACTTGCCTAGAATTGCACTACCTTCCCTTGTCTTGCCTAGCCTAGCATTGACTTGCCTTGCCTTGCCTAGCATATCCTTTATTGAAATTGCCTTGCATTTCATTGTCTTGTTTTGACTTGCCTTGCTTTTTTTGCCTGGAATTGCCTTGACTTGCCTTTCCTGGAATAGACTTGCATGGAATTGCTTTGTCTTCCCTTGCCTTGACTGTAATTGCGTTGTTTGAAATTGTCTTGCCTTGCCATTTCTAGCCTGTAATTGCCTTGCATTGAATTACCTTTTTTGCATTGCTTTGCCTTGCATTACCTGAAATTGTCTTGCCTGAAATGGCCTTGTCTGGTATTGCCTTTCCCTGCCTTTTCTTGCCTTGCCTTGCCTGGAATTGCCTATTTGGCAATTACCTTGCCTGGAAATGCCCTTCCTTTTATTGCCAGGAATTGTCTTCTTTTACATTGCCTTGCCTTGCCTGGATTTGCCTTGCCTAGAATTGCATTGCATTGCATTGCCTTGCCTGGAATTCCCTTGCTTCGAATTGCCTTTTCCTGCCTTGCCTGGAACTACCTTGTCTGGAATTGCCTTGCCTTGCCTGGAATTGCCTTGTTTTGCCTTGTTTGTAATCGCCTTGCCTGAAATTGCCCTTTTTTGACTTGCGTTGCCTTGCCTCGAATTACCTTGCTTGGAATTTCTCTGCCTTGCTTTGCCTCGAATTACCTTGCTTGAATTTTCCCTGCCTTGCGTTGTCTTGTCTTGCCTTCCCTGGAATTGCCTTGCCTTGCCTTGCCTCAAATAGCCTTGTCTGAAATTACCCTTTTTGCCTTGCATTGCCTTACCTCGAATTGCCTTGTTTGGAATTTTACTTCCTTGTCTTGCCTCGTATTGCCTTGTCTGGGTTTGCCCATTTTGCGTTTCGTTACTTCTAATTGCCTTGTCTGGTATTGGCCTGCTTTGCCTTGTTTTGCCTTGCCTGGAATGCGCTTGCCTGTAATTGCCATGCCTTGTCTTGCCTGAAATTGACATGCCTAAAATTTTCTGGACTTGCCGGGAGTTTTCTGGCATTGCCTTGCCTTGCCTAGCCTGGAATTGCCTTGCCTTTCCTTGTCTGAAATTACCCTGCCTAGAATTGCCCTGCCCTGCCTTGCCTTGCCTGGAATTGGCTTGTTTTTCTTTGCCTTGCCTTGCCTGGAATTGTTTTGCCTAGAATTGCATTGCCTTACCTTACCTTGACTGGCCTGAAATTGCCTTTCCTTGCCTTGCCTGGAATTACCTTGTCTTTAATTATCTAAAATTGCCTTGCCTGAAATCGCCTTGCCTGAAATTGTCCTTTTTCTGTCTTTCCTTGCCTTTCCTCTAATTGCCTCGCTTGGAATTTTTCTGCCTTGCCTTGCCTCGAATTGCTTTACCTGGAATTGCCCTGCATTGCCTTGCCTTTCCTCTTCTCAAATTATCTTGCCTGGAATTGGCCTGCCTTGCCTTGTTTTGCCTTGCCTGGAATTGCCATACCTTGCCTTGCCTGGAATTGCCTTGCCTAGAGTTGCCCTGCCTTGTCTAGCTTTGCCTTGACTGGAATTGCCTTGTCTGGATTTCCTTTGCCTTGCCTAGCCTGAAATTGCCTGGCTTGGAATTTCGATGCCTTGCTGAAAATTTTCTTCTATTGTCTTCCCGTGCCTAGCCTTGAGTTGCCCTCTCTCGAATTACCTTCCTTTGGCTTACTTGCCTTGCCTGGAATTGCCTTGCCTAGGATTGCCTTGCCTTGCCTTTCTTTGTCTGGAATTGCCCTTCCTGGTATTTCCCTTTCTTCCATTGCCTTGCCTGAAATTTCCCTGCGTGAAATTGCCCTGTCCTGCCTTGCCTTGCTTTGCTTTGCTTTATTTTGCCTGGAATTATCTTGTTTTGCCTTGCCTTGCCTTGCCTGGAATTGCCTTGCCTAGAATTGCATTGCCTTACCTTACCTTGCCTCACATGAAATTACCTTGTCTGAAGTTGTCTTGCCTTTAATTGCCTTCAGTTGCCTTGCCTAAAATCACCTTGCCTGGAATTGCCCTTTTTTGCCTTCCCTTCCCTTTCCTCGAATTGCTTTGCCTTGAATTGCCCTGTTTTCCTTGCCTTTCCTTACCTCAAATTACCTTGCTTGGAATTGGCCTGCCTCGCCTTGTTTTGCCTTGCCTGAAATTTACATGCCTTGCCTTCCCTGGAATTGCCTTTCCAGAAATTTACTTGCCTTTCCTTTCCTGAATTTGCCTTGCCTAGCCTTGCCTGAAATTTTCTTGCCTGGAAATGCCTTGCAGTCACTTGCCTTGCCATGAATTTTCTTGCCTGGGATTGCCTTGTCTTGCCTTGCCTGAAATTGCCTTGACTCTCCTGGCCTTGCCTGGGATTACCTTTCCTGGAATTGCCTTACCTGGCCTTGCCTTGCCTGGAATTGTCTAGCCTGGAATTGCCTTGCCTTGCTTTGTCTGGAGTTTCCTTGCCTTGCCTTGTCTTGCCTTGCATGTAATTGTCTAACCTGGAGTTGCCTTGACTTGCTTTGTCTGAAGTTGCCTTGCCTGGAATTGCCTTGCCTTGCCTTGTCTGGATTTTCCTTTCCTGGACTTGCCCTGCCTTGCCTTATGTAAAGTTGCCATGCATGGAATTGCCTTGTCTTGCCTTGCCTGCATTTTCCTTTCCTTGCCTTGCCTGGATTTGCCTTTCCTGGAATTGCTCTGCATTGCCTTACGTGGATTTGCCTTTTTTGGGATTTTTGTCTTGCCTTGCTTTGCCTCGAATTGCTGTTCCTGCAGTCGTCTAGGCTGGAATTGCCTTGCCTTGCCTTGCCTGGAGCTGCCTTGCTTGGATTTGTCTTGTCTTACATTGTTTTGCCTTGCATTGTCTTGCCTAGAATTGTGTTGCCTGTCATTGCTTTGATTGGAATTGTCTTGCCTGAAATTGCCTTGCCTTTTCTTGTCTTGACTTTCTTTGCCTTGCCTTACTTTGCCTTGCCTGGTATTGCCTTGCCTGGCCTAAAATTTTTTTGTGTTGCCTTGCTTTGTCTAGCCTGGAATTGCCCTGTCTGGAATTGCCTTGCCCTGGCTTGCCTTGCCTTGCCTTGCCTTGCCTTGCCTTGCCTTGCCTGGAATTGCGTTGTCTATAGTTGCCTTGCCTTGTCTTGCCTGGAACTGGCCTCCCTTGCTCTACCTTGCCTGAAGTTTCCCTGCCTGGAATTGCACTGCCTTGCCTTGCCTTGTCTGGAATTACCTTAACTTTTCTTGCCTGCAGTTGACTTTCCCAGAATTACCTTGCATTGCCTTGCCTTTCCTTACATGGGATTGCCTTGCCTGAAATTTTCTTGCCTGGAATTTCCTTGTCTTGCCTTGCCACAAATTTTCTCGCCTGAAATTGCCTTGCCTTGCCTTTTCTGGATTTGATTTGCCTTACCATGTCTGGATTTGCCTTTCCTGAAATTGCCTTGCCTTTCCTTACGTAAAATTGCCTTGCCTGGAATTGCCTTGTCTTGTTTCCCCTTGCCTGGAATTGCCTTTTCGGCAATTGCCTAGTCTGGAATTGTCAGGCCTTGCCTCGGCTTGCCTTGCCTTGCCTGGTACTTCATTGCCCGGATTTGCCTTGTCTTGTCTTGTCTTGTCTTGCCTTGCCTTTTCTTGCCTTGCCTTGACTCGAATTGCCTTGCCTGGAATAGCCTTGCCTAGATTTTTTTTGTTGCCTTGCTATGCCTAGCATGGAACTGCCCTGCCTGGAACTGTTTTGCCTATAATTACCTTGCTTTGTTTTGCCCAAATCTGACCTGCTGATCATTACCTTTCCTGAAATTTTCCTTTTTGAAATTGCCCTGCCTTGCCTGGAATTGCCGTGCCTTTCCTGGCCAGGAATTGACTTTCCTGGTATTGCCTTGCATTGCCTTGCCTTTCCTTGCATGGGATTGCATTGTCTGGAGTTTTCTTGTCTGAAATTGCCTTGTCTTTCCTTGCCTGGATTTGTCTTGCCTTTCTTTGCCTGGTATTGACTTTCCCGCAATTGCCTTGAATTGCCTTGCTTTTTTTTGCATGGGATTTCCTTGACTGAAATTATCTGGCCTGTAATATTTTTGCCTTGCCTTGGGTTGCCTTGCCTTGCCTTGCCTGGTATTGCCTAGCCTGGAATTGTTTGCCTTAAATTGCCTGGAATTGCCTTGCCTGGAATTGCCTGGAATTGCCTCTTCTTGCCTTTCCTGGAATTGTCTCTTCTTGCCTTGCGTCGACTTGCCATGCATTGCCTTGCTGTGCCTAAAATTGACTTCCCTGAAATTTCCTTGCATTGCTTTGCCTTGCCTAAAAGAGCCATGCCTAGAATTTCCCTAGAATGCTTTGTCCTGCCTCGCCTGTAATTGCCTTGCACAGAATTGCACTGCATTCTTTTGCCTTGCCTTGCCTAGCCTATTCTTGTCTGGAATTGCCTTGCCTTGCCTTCCATGGAATTTCCTTGCTTGGAATTAAATTGCATTGCATTGCATTGCCTTGGCTTGCATTTTCCTGCCTGAAATTGTCCTGCCTTGCCATCCCTGGAATAGCCTTGCCTAGAATTGAGTTGTCTCGCCTTGTCTTGACTGGAGTTCCCTTGTTTCAAATTGCCTTGCCTTGCCTTTCTTTGCCTGAAATTGTCTTGTGTAGAATTGCTTTGCTTTTCGTTGCCTTGCCTTGTTTTGACTGGAATTGCCTTGCCTTGCCTTAGCTGGAATTGCCTTGCCTAGAATTGCCTTTCCCTGCCTTGACTTGCCTTGCCTTGCCTGAAATTTTCTTTCCGGAAATTGCCTTGCTTGTAATTGCCCTGCCTTGCACTACCAAAAATTGCCTTGACTAAAATTATGTTGCCACAAATTGCCTTTCCTTTCCTTGCTGGAAATACCTTGTCTGGTATTGCCTTGCCTTGCCTGCAATCGCCTTGCTTGAAATTTCCCTGCCTTGTTGCAAAATTTTTTTGCATTGCCTTGTCTGGCCAAGCCTGGAATTGTCATGTCTGGAATTGCCTTCCCTTGGCTTGCCTTGCCTTGCCGGGAATTGCTTTGCCTAGGATTTGCTTGTTTTGATGTGTCTTGTCTGGAATTGCCCTGCCTTCCTTTGCCTTGCCTGAAATTGTCCTGCCTGCAATTGCCCTGCCTTGCCTTACCTTGCCTGGAAATACCTTGTCTGGAATTGCCTTACCTTGCCTTGCCTGAAATTGCCTTACTTGGAATTTCCATGCCTTGTTGGATATTTTTTGCATTGCCTTGTTTTCCTAGCCTGGAGTTGCCTTGCCTTGGCTTGCTTTGCCTTGCCCACAATTGCACTGCATTCTTTTGCCTTGCCTTGCCTAGCCTAGTCTTGTCTGGAATTGCCTTGCCTTGCCTTCCCTGAAATTTCCTTGCTTGGAATTAAATTGCATTGCATTGCATTGTCTTGCCTTGCATTTTCCTGCCTGAAATTGTTCTGCCTTGCCATCCCTGAAATAACCTTGCCTTGCCTTGCCTTGCCTTGCCTTGACTTGCCTTGCCTTGCCTTGCCTTGCTTTGCCTTGCCTAGAATCGCCTATTTTTGCCTTGCCTTGTCTGGAATTGCTCTGCCATACCTTGCCTTGCCTGAATTTGCTCTGCCTGCAATTGCCCTGCCTTGCCCTGCCTTGCCTGGAATTGCCTTGATTAGAATTGCCCTCCCTTGTCTTGCTTTGCCTATTTTTTCCTTGCCTTGCCTGAAATTTTCTTGCTTGGAATTGCCTTGCATTGCATTGCCTTGCCGTGTTTTGCCTTGCCTTGTTTTGCCTTGCCTAATATTGCCTTGCCAGGAATTTCCGTACCTGGAATTTTTTTGTATTACCTTGCCTTTCCTTGATTGGAATTGCCTTGCCCTGCATTGCCGTGCCTTGCCTGGAATTGCGTTGCCTGGAATTGCCTTGCCTTGCCTTGTCTGGAGTTGCCTTTTCTGGAATTGTTTTGCCTTGCCTTACCTGGAATTGTCTTGTCTCGGATTGCCTTTCCCTGCCTTCTCTTGCTTTAATTTTCCTCCAATTACCTTTCTGGCAATTACCTTGCCTGGAATTTCCCTGCCTTGCATTGTCTGTAGTTGTCTTCCCTGGAATTGCCTTGCCTTGCCTTACATAAAATTGCCTTGCCTGGAATTGCCTTACTCTGCCTTGTCTTGCCTGAATTTTTTTTCTGCAATTGCCTTCCCTAGAATTGCGTTCCCTTGCCCTGCCTTCCCGTGCCTTTCCTTGTCTGAAATTGCCTTGCATGACATTGCTTTGTCTTGCCTTGCCTTGCCTAGAATTGCCTTGCCTTGCCTAGAATTGCCTTGCCCCGAATTGCCTTGCCTGGAATTGTCTTGCCTTGCCTTACGTGGAATTGCCTTGCCTTGCCTTGCCTTACCTGGAATTGCCTTCCCTGTAATTGCCTTGCATTGCCTTGCTTTTCCTTTCCTGGAATTGCCCTGTTTTGCCTTCCCTGGAATAGCGTTGCATGGAATTGCCTTGTCTTGCCTTGCCTTGACTGGAATTGCCTGGCTTCGAATTGCCTTGCCTTGACTTTCCTTGCCTGAAATTTTCTTGCCTAGAATTGCCTTGCCTAGCGTTGGCTTGTCCTGCCTTAACTGGAATTGACAGGCTTGGAATTGTCTTGCCTTGTCTTAGGTGGATTTGCCTTGCCTGAAAATACTTTTCCCTGCTGTCTCTTGCCTTGCGTTGCCTGGAATTGCCTTTCCGGTAATTGCCTTACCTGGAATTGCCTTGCCTTTCATTGAGTTACCTTGCCTGTAATTGCCCTACATTGCCTTGTCCTGCCTTGCCTCGAATTGTCTTGCCTAGAATTGCACTGCCTTCCCTTCCCTTGTCTTGCCTTGCCTTGCCTTTCCTAGCCTAGAATTGCCTTGCCTGCAATTGCCTTGCGTACCCTGGCCTGGAATTTTCTTGTTTGGAATCCCCTTGCATTGCCTTGCCTTTTCTTGCCTTTTCTGGAATTGCCTTGTCTTGCATTCCCTGGAATAGCCTTGCTTAGATTTGCCTTGCCTTGTGTTGCCTTACCTTGCCTTGACTGGAATTGCCTTTCTTTGCATTGCCTTGCCTTGGCTAGAATTGCATTGCCTAGAATTGCATTGCCTTGCCTTACCCTGCCTTCCCTGGTATTGCCTTGCCTCGAATTGCCTTTTGTTGCCTTGCCTGGAATTACCTTGTCTGGAATTGCCTTGCCTTTTCTTGCCTTGCCGTGCCTTGCCAGGAATTTCCTTGCCTAGAATAGCCTTTCCTTGCCTTGCCTTGTTGGAATTGAACTGCCTGGAATTGCCCTGCCTTGTCTTGCCTTGCCTGAAGTTGCCTTGCCTAGAATTGTCCGGGCTTGCCTTGCCTTGTCTTTCCTGAAATTGCCTTGCATTGTCTTGCTTTGCTATTCCTAAAATTAACATTTTTAATATTGCCTTGCATTGTTTTGCCTTGCCTAAAAGGCCTTGTCTGGAATGGTTTCACACACACCTGCCCTGGCTTACCTGGAATTGCATTGCTTAGAATTGCCTTTCCTTTCCTTGCCTTGCCTTCCCTTCCCTTGCCTTGCCTTTTCTTGCCTGGAATTGCTTTGCCTGTCATTGAGTTGCCTTGCCTTGCTTTGACTTGCCTTGCGTTACCTTGCCTTGCATGGCCTAGAATTTCCTTGCCTGGAATTGCCTTGCCTGGAACTGTGTTGCCTTGCCTTTTCTGGAATTGCCTTGCCTGGAATTTCTTTCCATTGCCTTGCTTTTCCCCACCTGGAATTGCCCTGCCATGCCTTCCCTGGAATAGCTTTGCGTGGAATTGCCTTATCTTCCCTTGCCTTCCATGGAATTACTTTGCTTTGAATTGCCTTGCCTTTCCTCACCTGGAATGGCCTTGCCTAGAATTGCCTTGTTTTGCGTTTTGTTGCCTTGGCATGACTGTAATTGCCTTGCCTGGAATTGTTTTGCCTTACCTAGCTGGAATTTACTTGCCTGGAAATACTTTTCGCTGCCTTTTCTTGCCTTGCCTTGCCTGGAATTGCTTTCCAGCAATTGCTTTGCCTGGGATTGCCTTGCCTTGCATTGCCAGCAATTTCCTTGCCTTGCATTGCATTGTCTTGCCTGGAATTGCCCTACATTGCCTTGCCCTGACTTGCCTGGAATTGCCTTGCCTAGAATTGTACTGCCTTCCCTTGCCTTGCCTTTCCTAGCCTAGAATTGCCTTGCCTTGCCTGGCCTGGAATTTCCTTCTTTTGAATCACCTTGCATTGCATTACATTGTCTTGCCTTGCTTTTCCTTGCCTGAAATTTCCCTGCCTTGTCTTCCCTGAAAAAGCCTTGCCTGGAATTGCCCTGCCTTTCCTTCCCTGGAATAGCCTTGACAGAAGTTGCCTTTTTCGATTTGCCTTGCCTTGCCTATCCTCGCCTGAAATTGATTTGCCTAGAATTACCTTGCCTTGTGTTGCCTCACCTTGTATTGACTGGAATTGCCTTGCTTTGGATTACCATGCCCTGACTGGACTCGCCTTGCCTAGAATTGCATTGCCTTGCCTTACCCTGCCCTCCCTGAGATTGCCTTGCCTCGAATTGCCTTTTTTTACCTTGCCTGGAATTACCTTGTCTGGAATTGTCTTGCCTTGACTTGCCTGGTATTGCCTTTCCTAGAATAACCTACCCTTGCCTTGCCTTGTCTGGAATTGCCTTGCCTGGAATTACCTTGCCTTGCCTTGCCTTGCTTGAGATTGTCCTGCCTAGAATTGTCCAGCCTTGCTTTGTCTTTCCTGTAATTTCCTTGCCATGCTTTGGCTTGCCGTTGCTAAAATTTACTTTCCTGAAATTGCCTTGCATTGTTTTGCCTTGCCTGGAAAAGTCTTGCCTGGAATTATGCTACACACCCTTGCCCTGCCTTGCCTGGAATTTTCTAGCTTAGAATTGCCCTGCCTTGCCCTGTCTTGCCCTGCCTTGCCTTGCCTTGCCTTGCCTTGCCTTGTCTTGCCTTGCCTGGAATTGCCTTGCCTTGCTTGGAATTGCCTTGTCTGACATTGTTTTTTCTTGTCTTGCGTCGCCTTGCATTACCTTGTTTTGCGTTGCCTAGAATTGCCTTGCCCGGAATTGTCTTGCCTTACCTTTTCTGGAATTGCCTTGCCTGGAATTACCTTGCATTGCCTTGTTTTTTCTTCTCTGGAATTGCCCTGCTGTGCCTTCCCTGGAATAGCTTTGCATGGAATTACTTTATCTTCCCTTGTTTTGACTGGAATTGCCTTGCTTCCAATTGCCTCGCCTTGACTTTTGTTACCTGAAATTGCCTTGCCTAGAATTGCCTTGTTTTGCATTTTCTTGCCTTGGCTTGCCTGAAATTGCCTTGCCTTTACTTATCTGAATTTTTTTTTGCCTGAAAATACATTTCCCTGCCTTGTCTTGCCTCGTCTTGCCTGGAATCACCTTGATTTGCATCGCCAGTAATTGCCTTGCCTGAAATTGCCTTGCCTTGCAATGCCTACCTTGCCTGGAATTGCCTTGCCTAGTATTGCATTGCCTTGGCTTCTTTTGCTTGTAATTGCATTGCCTGGAATTGCCTTTCCTTCCCTTGCCCGAAATTTTCTTGTCTGAATTGCCTTGCCTTGTTTTATCTTGCCTTGCCTGGCCTTCCTTGAAACTGCCTTGCCTGGAATTGCTCTTTTCTATCTTGCCTTGCCTTGCCTCGAATTGCCTTGCTTAAAACTTCGGTTTTGTCTTGCCTCAAATTGCTTTGCCTGGAATAGGCCTGCTTTGCCTTGCCTTTCCTTACCTCGAATTGTCGTGACTGGAATTGGCCTGCCTTGCCTTGAGTTCCCTTTCCTGGAGTTTTGTTGCCTTGCTGGTAATTTTCTTGCGTTGCCTTTCCTTGCTTAGCCTGGAATTGCCCTGTCTGGAATTACCTTGCTTTCCTTGCCTTGCTTTGCCTGGAATTGCTTTGCCTAAAATTGTCTTGCCTTACCTTGCATTGTCTGGAATTGCCCTGTCTCGAATTGCCCTGTCTTGCCTTGCCTGCAATTGCCCTGCCTGCAATTGCCCTGATTTGCTGTGCCTTGGCTGGAATTGCCTTGCCGGGATTTGACTGGAATTTACTTGCCTGTAATTTACTTGCCTGTAATTGCCTTGCATTGACTTGCCTTTCCAGGAATTTTCTTGCCTCGTATTGCCTTGCTTGCCTGGAATTTTTTTCATTGCCTTGCTTTGCCTAGCCTGGAATTGCCTTGACTGGAACTGTTTCGCTTTCGCTTGCCATGCCTTGCCTGGAATAGCCTTTCCTATAATTGCCTTGCCTTGTCACTGAATTGCCTTGCCTTGCCTGGAATTGAGTTTCCTGACATTTTCTAGGACCGTCTTTCCTTTTTTTGCATGAGATTGCCTTGCCTAGAATTGTCTTGCATTGAATTTTTTTGCCTGGCATTGCCTTGCCTTAACTTGCTTTGCTTTGCATTGCCTGAAATTGCCTAGCCTGAAGTTGCCTTTCCTTGCCATTTCTGAAATTGCGATGCCTGGAATTGACTCTCTTTGCCTTGTATTGCCTTGCCATGCCTAAAATTGCCTTTCCTAAAATTGCCTTGTGTTGCCATGCTTTGCCTTGAAGACCTTTGCCTGGAATTGTCCTATATTGCCTTGCCCTGACTTGACTGGAATTCCCTTGCCTAGAATTGCGCTGCCTTCCCTTGTCTTGCCTTGCCCAGCCTATAATTGCCTTGCCTGGAATTTCCTTGCCTTACCTTGCCTGGAATTTCTTTGCTTGGAATTACCTTCATTGCATTGCCTTGCCTCGCCTTGCTTTTCCTTGCCTGGAATTGCCCTGCCTTGCCTTCCCTGGAATAGCCTTGCCTGGAATTGCCTTTCCTCGCGTTGCCATTACTGGAGTAGCATTTTTTGAATTGTCATGCCTTGCCTTTCCAAACCTGGAATTGCCTTGCCTATAATTGCCTTTCATTTTGTTGCCTTACTTCGCCTTGACTGGAATTTCCTTGCCTTACATTGCCTTGCCTTGCCTGGAATTGCCTTGCCTAGAATTGCATTGCCTCTCCTTACCTTGCCATTCCTTGAATTGCTTTGCCTCGAATTGCCTTTCCTTTTCTTGCCTGAAATTGCCTTCTCTGGAATTGCCTTGCCTTGTCTTTTCTTGCCTTGTCTGGAATTTCCTTGCCTAGAATTTCCTTGCCTTTTCTTGCATTTTCTGGAATTGACTTGGCTGGAATTGACCTGCCTTGCCTTGTCTTGCGTGCAATTTCCCTGCCTGAAATTTCTATGCCTTAACTTGTCTTTTCTGGAATTTCCTTGCCTTGTCTTTCCTTGCCTTGTCTTGCCGTACCTAAAATTGACTTTTATAAAATTGCCTTGCCTTGCCTTGCCTTGATGTGCCTTGCCTAAAATTGACTTTCATAAAATTGCCTTGAAGAGCCTTGCCTGGAATTGCCCTACATACGCTTTCCCTGCTTTGCCTGGAATTGCCTTGCTTAGAATTGTTCTACCTTGCCTTTCCTTGTCTTGCCTGGAATTGCCTTGCCTGGCATTGCTTTTTCTTGCCTTGCTTTGCCTTGCCTAGAATTGCATTGCCTGGAATTGTCTTGCCTGGAATTTTGTAGCCTTGCCTTCTCTGGAATTGCCTTTATTGGAATTGACTTGCATTGCCTTGCTTTTCATCACCTGGAATTGCCCTGCCTTGCCTTTCCTGAAATATCCTTCCATGGAATTGCCTTGTCTTGCCTTGCCTTGACTGGAATTACCTTGCTTCGAATTGTCTTTCCTAGCTTTTCCTCGCCTGTAATTGCCTTGCCTAGAATTGACTTGCCTTGCATTCCCTTGCCTTGTCTTGACTGCAATTACCTTGCCTGGAATTGCCTTGTTTTCCCTTAGCTGGAATTACCTTGCCTGGAATTGCCTTTCCCTGATTTGTTTGCCTTGCCTTCCCTGGAATTGCCTTTCCAATAATTGCCTTGCCTGGAATTGCCCTGCTTTGCATTGCCAAAAATTGCCTTGCCTGGAATTGACTTGCCTACAATTGCATTGCCTTGCCTTACCTTGCATTGACTGGAATTACCTTGTCTCTAATTGCCTTGCCTTGCCTTTCCTGGAAATACCTTGTCTGGAATTGCTTTGGCCTTGCCTGAAATTGCCTTGCTTGGAATTTCCATGCCTTGTTGGAAATTTTCTAGCATTGCCTTACCTTGCCTAGCATGGAATTTCGCTGTCTGGAATTGCCCTGCCTTGCCTTGCCTTGCCTGAGATGGCGCTGCCTGCAATTGCCCTGCCTTGCCTTGTGTTGTCTGAAATTGCATCGGCCTGACTTACCTTGCCTGCAATTTTCTTGCCCAGACTTGGCTGGAATTAACTTGCTTGGAATTGCCTTGCATTGCCTTGCCTTTGCAGAAATTTTCTTGCCTTGCATTGCCTTGCCTTGCCTAGAATACCCTTGCCTGGAATTGCCTTGCTTGGAATAGTTTTGCCTTGCTTTACCTGGAAGTGCCTTGACTTTTTTTGTTTTGAGTTGCCTTCCCTGGAATTGCCTTGCCTTGCCTTACCTCGAATTTCTTTGCCTGGGACAGACTTTTCCTGCCTTCACGTGCGTTAATTTTCCTCGAAATGACTTTCCAGCAATTGCCTTACCTGTAATTGTTCTGCCTTGCATTTCCAGAAGTTGACTTCCCTGGAATTGCCTAGCCTTACCTTACCTAAAGTTACCTCGCCTGGAATTGCCTTTTTCTGCCTTGTCTTGCCTTAACATGCCTTGCAACGAATTGCCTTGCATGGCATTGCCTTGTCTTGCCTTGCTTTGACTTGCCATTCCTTGCCTAGAATTGCCTTGCCTGAAATTGCCTTGTGTGCAATTGTCTTGCCTTGTCTTACCTGGAATTGCCTTGTCTGAAATAGCCTATCCTTGCTTTGCCTTGTCTGGAATTGCCCTGCTTTGAATTAACCTGCCTTACGTTGCCTTGCCTGAGATTGCTCTGCCCAGAATTGTCCTGCCTTGCCATGCCTTTATTTGCCTTGCCTAAATTGGCCTTGAGCTGTTTTGCCTGGATTTCACATGTCCGGATTTGCCTTGCGTTGCCTTGCCTTTATTTGCCTTGCTCAAAGTTGCCTTGCTCTGCCTTGCCCAGGTTTTCCTTGCCTTGCCTTGCCTGGATTTGCTTTGCGTTTTCTTGCCCTGATTTGCCTTACATTGCCTTGTCTGGATTTGCCTTGCATTGCCTTGTCTTGCCTAGATTTTTCTTGACAGGATTTGCTTTGCCTTGCCTTGCCTGAATTTGCCTTTCCTGGATTTGCCTTGCATTGCCTTGCCTGGATTTGCCTTGCAATGCCTGGATTTGCTTTGGCTGTATTTGCCATTTCTTGCCATGCCTATATTTGCGTGGCCTGAATATACCTTGCCCTGTTTTGCCTGGATTTGTTTTCCCAGGATTTGCCATGGTATGCCTTGCCTGGATTTACGTTGCCTGGTTTTGCCTTGCCTTGCCTTGCCTGGATTTGCCATTGCTTGCGTTGCCTGCATTTGCCATCAATGGATTTCCCTTGCCTTACTTTGCCTGGATTTGCCTTGTTTTGTCTGAATTTGCCTTGCCTGGATTTGCCTTTCCTTTCCTTTCCTAGATTTGCCTTGCATAGATTTGACTTGTCTGATTTGTCTTGTTTTGCTTTGCCAGGATTTGACTTGCCTGGATTTGACCTACTTTGTCTTTCTTGGTTTTGCCTTGCCTGAATTTGCCTTGAGTTGCCTTGACCGGATTTGCCTTTAATGGATTTGCCTTGCCTTGCCTTGCCTTGCCTGAATTTCCTTTGCTTTTATTTGCCTTGCCTTGCCTTGCCTAAATTTGCATTTCTGGATTTGCCTTGCCATGCCTTGCCTGGATTTGTTTTGCCTGGATTTGCATTACCTTGCCTTTCCTTGCCTGCATTTGTCTGGCCTGGATTTGCCTTTCCTTGCCTTGCCTGGATTTGCTTAACTTGCCTTGCCTGGATTTGCCTTTCTTTTCATTGAATGCATGGGCCTTGCCTTGCTTTGCATGAATTTGCCTTAACTCTATTTGCCATGCCTTGATTTGCCTGTATTTGCCTTGCCCGGATTTGCCTTGCCTTGTATTTCCTTGATTTGCTTTGACTGAAGTTGCATCCCCCAGCCTTGTCTGGATTTACCTGACCTGGATTTGCCTTGCCTAGCCTTGACTGGAGTTGCCTTGCGTGGCCAGGCCTGGGTTTGCCTTGCCTGAATTTGCCTTGAATTGCCTTGCCTGGATTTGCCTTGCCCAGATTTGCCTTGCGTTGCCTTGCCTTTATAACCTTGCTCAAAGTTGCCTTGCCCTGCCTTGCCTGGGTTTTCCTTGCCTTGCCTTGCCTGAATTTGCCTTGGCTGGACTTGCTTTGCCTTGCCTTACCTGAATTTGCCTTACCTAAATTTACCTTGCCTTGCTTAGCCTGGATTTGATTTGCCTGGATTTGCCTTTCCTTGCATTGCCCGGATTTTCCTTGCCTTGCTTTGCTTTGATTTGCCTTGCCTGAATTTGCCTTGCCTGGACTTGCCTTGAAAAGCCTGGATTTGCCTTGCATTTATTTGCCTTGCCTTGCCTTGCCTGGATTTGCCTTGACTTGCCTTGCCTGGATTTGCCTTGCATGGATTTGTCTTGTCTTGCCTTCCCTTAAGTTACCTTTCCTGGATTTGACTTGCCTCTCTTTAATTTGATTTTCCTTGCCTTGCCTGGGTTTGCCTTGAATGGATTTGCCTTGCCTTGCCTTGCCTGGATTTGCATTTCATTGCCCTTCCTTGATTTGCCTTGCTTTGCCTTGAATGGTTTTGCCTTGCCTGGATTTGCGTTGCCTTGATTTGCCTGGATGTGCCTTTCATGGATTTGCTTTGCCTTGCCTCGCCTTGCCTGGATTTGCCTTGCCTTTATTTGCCTTTCCTTTCCTTTCCTGGATTTGTTTTCCAGGATTTGCATTATCTTGCCTTTCCTTACATCAATTTCCCTTGCCTGGATTTGCCTTTCCTTGCTTTGCCTGGATTTGCCTTCCTGGACTAGCCTTGCCTTGTCTTGACTTGGGTGGACTTACCTTGCCTTGCCTTGCCTTGCCTGGATCTACCTTGCCTGGCTTTGCTTTGCATTGCCTTGTGTTGCATTGCCTGTTTTTTTTTGCTTTACCTTTCTTGGCTTTTCCTTGCCTTGCCTTGCCTGGATTTTCCTTGCTTGGATTTACCTTGACAGGGTTTGCCTTGCCTGGATTTGTCTTGCCATGCAGTGCCTTGATATTTCTTGCCTAGATTTGCTTTGCTTTGCCTTGCCTGGATTTACCTTGTCTTGCCTTGCCTGAAATTGCCTTACCTGGATTTGCCTTGCCTTGCCTTGCCTTAATTTTCTTGCTAAATTTGCCTTGCCTTTCCTTGCCTGGATTTGCCTAGCTCAGATTTGCCTTGACTTGATTTGCTGGATTTGCCTTGCCTTAATTTGCCTTTCCTTGCCTTTCCCGGATTTGCCTTACCTGGATTTACCTTACCTTGCCTTGCCTTGCCTGGATTTTCCTTGCCTTACCTGTATTTGCCTTTCCAGGATTTGCCTTGCAATGCCTGTATTTGCCTTGCCTGTATTTGCCTTGCCTTGTTCTTCCTGGATTCGTTTTCCCTGATTTTGCCTTGGCTTTACTTGCCTGGATTTGCCTTGCCTAGATTTGTCTTGCTTTGCCTTTCCTAGATTTACATTGACAGGATTTCACTTGCATTGCCTTTCCTGAATTTTCCTTTCCTTTCCTTGACTGGGCTGGCCTTGAATGGATTTGCCTTGTCTTGCCTTGACTAAATTTTCCTTGCCTAAATGTGCCTTGCCTGGATTTGCCTTGGATTGCCTTGCCTTGATTTGCCTTGCCTGGATGTGCCTTGTTTTCCCTTGCCAAAATTTGACTTACCTGGTTTTGCTTTGCTTTGCCTTGCCTGGATTTGTCTTGCCTTATCTTGCCTGGATGTGCCTTCCATGGATTTGCCTTGCCTTGCCTGAATTAGCCTTGCCTGGATTTGCCTTGCATTGCCTTGTGTTGATTTGCGTTGTTTCTATTTGCCTTATTCTGTCTTGCACGAATTTGTCTTTACTATCCTTGCCTGGATTTTCCTTGCTTGGATTTGCCATGCATTTTCTTACCTTACCTGGGTTTCCCTTACTTGGATTTGCCTTGCCTTCACTTGTCTAGATTTGCCTTACCTGGATTTGCCTTGCCTTGCTTTCCTTGGATTTGCCTTCCTGGATTCACCTTGCCTTGCCTTGCCTTGGCTGGATTTACCTTGCTTTGCCTTGCCTGGATATGCCTTACCTAATGTTGTCTGTATTTGCCTTGACTGGATTTACCTTGCATTGCCTTGTGTTGATTTGCGTTGCCTCTTTTTCCCTTGTTTTGCCTTGCCTTGATTTGCCTTGCCTTTTCTTGCCTGGATTTGTCTTGCCTTCCCTTACCTTGCCTTGGTTTTCCTTGCCTGGATTTGTCTTTCTTTTCCCTGCCTTGATTATTCTTTCCCGGATTTGCTTTCTTTTGTCTCGCCTGAATTTGCCTTGCCTGGATTTGCTGTTCCTTGCCTTCCCCGGATTTACCTTGCCTTGCCTTGCCTAGATTTGCGTTGCCTTTCCTTGCCTGGATTTGCTTGCCTTGCCTTGCTTAGATTTGCCTTTCCTGATTTTGTGTTGCATTGCCTTGCCTGAATTTGCCTTCTCTGGACTTGCCTTGCCTTGCCATGCCTCAATTTGCCTTGCCTGATTTTTCCTTGTCTTGCCTTGACTGGATTTGCCTTGCCTGAATTTGCCTTGCCTTGTTTTTTTTGGATTTGTTTTCCCTGGATTTGCCTTGCCCTGCCTTGCCTTGCCTGGATTTGTCTTGCATCACCTTGCCAGGACTTACGTTTCCTGGATTTGACTTGCCTTGACTTGCCTGGATTTGTCTTTCTTGCCTTGCCTGCATTTGCCTTGTATGGATTTTTCTTGCATTGCCTTGCCTGGATTTGCCTTTCCAGGATTTGCCTTGCCTTGCCTTGCCCGGATTTGCCTTGCCTTGCCTTGCCTTGCCTGGATTTGCTTTGCCTGGATTTGCCTTGCTTCGCCTTGGCTGAATTTGCTCACCTTGCCTTGCCTGGATTTGCCTTACCTTGCCTTCCCTGGATTTGGCTTGCCTGGATTTGTGTTGCCAGGATTTGCCTTGCCTTACCTTGCGTTGCCTTGCTTGGATTTGCCTTGCCTTGCCTAGATTTGTATTGCCTGGATTTGCCTTTCATGAATTTGCCTTACAATGCCTGAGTTTGCTTTGCCTGGATTTGCTTGCCTTGCCTTGCCTTGCCTGGCCTGCATTTGCCTTGCCTGGATTTGTCTTGCCATGTTTTTCCTGTGTGATTTCCCTGGATTTGCCTTGGCTTGCCTTGGCTGGATTTGCCTTCCTGTATTTGTCTTGCCTTCCCTTTCCTGGATTTAAGTTTCCTGGATTTGACTTCCCTTGCCTTTCCAGAATTTGCCTTTCCTTGCCTTGCCCGGGTTTGCCTTGAACGAATTTGCCTTGCCTTCCCTTGCCTGGATTTGCCTTTTGTACATTTGCCTTGCCTTGCCATGCCTTGCCTATATTTGCATTGCCTTTATTTGCCTTGCCTTGCCTATCCTGGATTTGCTTTTCTGGATTTGAATTGCCGTGCTTGCCTGGATTTCTTTTGCCTGTATTTGCATTACCTTTTCTTTTCTTACCTTGATTAGTCTTGTCTGGATTTGCCTTTCCTTGCTTTCCATTGATTTGCCTTGCGTGTATTTGCCTTGTCTCCATTTGCCTTGTCTTGCCTTGCCTTGCCTGGATTTGCCTTGTCTTGCTTGCCTTGCGTTGCCTGGATTTACTCTGCCTGGATTTGCCTTTCCTTGTTTTCCTTGGATTTGCCTTGCGTGGATTTGCCTTGCCTTGCTTTGCCTTGCCTAGATTTACCTTGTTTTGCCTTGTGTGAATTTGCCTTGCCTTCCTTTGTCTGGATTTGCCTTGCATTGCCTTGTTTTGATTTCCTTTGCCTGTATTTGCCTTGTTTTGCCTTGCTCAGATTTGCCTTGCATTTCCTTGCATGGATTTTCCTTGCGTGGATGTTCCTTGCGTGGATGTTCCTTCCATGGATTTTCCTTGCATGGATTTTCCTTGCCTGCTTTGCCTGGATTTTCCTTTTCTGGATTTGCCTTAACTTGCCTTGCCTTACCTGGATTTGCCTTTCCTTGCCTAGATTTGCCTTGCCTGGATTTGAGTTCTGGGATTTGCCTTGCAATGCCTGGATTTTCCTTGCGTTCCCTTGCCTTGCCTTGACTTGCCTTTCCTTGACTTGACTTGCCTGGATTTGCCTTGCCTTGCCTTGCCTTGCCTGGATTTGTCTTTCCTTGCTTTCTCTGGATTTGTCATGCATGGATTTGCCTTGCCTTGCCTTGCCTGAATTTGCCTTGCCTTAATTTGCCTTTCGTTGCCTTTCCTGTATTTCCGTTGCTTGCCTTGCCTGGATTTGCCTTGCCTGGATTTGCCTTTTCTTGCCTTGCCCGGATTTGCCGTACCTTGCCTTGGCTGGATTTGCTTTGCCTGGATTTGCCTTGCCTTTCCTTGCCTTGATTTTCCTTGCCTGGATTTGCCTTGCCTTGCCTTGCCTGGATTTTCATTTCCTGAATTTGTCTTACATTGTCTTGCCTGGATTTGCCTTTACTGAATTTGCCTAGGGATTCCTATATTTCCCTTGTTTGAATTTGTCTTGCCTTGTCCTGCCTTGTTTATTTTTGACTGAATTTGCTTTCTTTTGCCTTGCCTCGATTTGTCTTGTCTGGATTCGCCTTTCTTTGCCTTGCCTGGGTTTGGCTTGCCAGGATTGGATTTGCCTTGCCTTGCCTGTATTTGCCTTGCCTGGATTTGCTTTGTATTGTTTTTCCCGGATT
The DNA here is from genome assembly GCA_028533165.1 of Leontopithecus rosalia. Classification (NCBI taxonomy): domain Eukaryota; kingdom Metazoa; phylum Chordata; class Mammalia; order Primates; family Cebidae; genus Leontopithecus; species Leontopithecus rosalia. The sequence goes on from CM052665.1 coordinate 26,344,299, forward strand.
TGTTTTCCCTGGATTTGCTTTGCCTTTCTTGCCTGAAGTTGTCTTGCCTTGCCTTGCCTGGATTGACGTTGCCTGGATTTGACTTGCCTTGACTTGATTGGATTTGCCTTTCTTGCCTCACCTGAATTTGCCTTGAATGGATTTCCCTTGCCTTGCCTTCCTTGCCTTGCCTGGATTTGCCTTGCATAGATTTGCCTTGCGTTGCCATGCCTGAATTTCCCTTGTCTGAATTTGCCCTGTTTTGCCTTGCCTGGATTTGACTTTCCTGGATTTGCCTAGCTTTGCCTTGCCTGGTTTTGCCTTGCCTATATTTGCCTTGCCATGCCTTGCCTTGATTTGCCTTGCCTGGATTTGCCTTGCCTTTCCTTGCCTGGATTTGCCTTCCCTGGATTTTTCTTGCCATGCCTCAATTTACCTTCCGTGAATTTGCCTTGCCTTGCCATGCCTGGATTTGTCTTGCCTTGTCTTGTCTTGCCTGGATTTGACTTTCCTTGACTTGACTGGATTTGCCTTTCTTGCCTTGCCTGGATTTCCCTTGAATAAATTTTTCTTGCTTTGACTTCCCTGGATTTGAGTTGCATGGATTTACCTTGGTTTGCCTTCCCTGGATTTGCCTTGCCTGGATTTACCCTGTTTTGCCTTGCCTGGATTTGACTTTTCTAAATTTGCCTTGTTTGCCTTGCCTGGTTTTGCCTTGCCTGGATTTGCCTTGCCATGACTTGCCTGGATTTGCCTTGCCATGCCTTGTCTGGATTTGCCTTTCATGGATTTGCCTTGACTTTCCTTGCCTGGATTTCCCTTTCCTGAATTTGCCTTGCCCTGCCTTTCCTGGATTTGCTTTTCTGGATTTGCCTTGTTTTGCCTTGCCTGGATTTGTTTTGCCTGGATTTGCATTACCTTACCTTACCTTGCCTTGCCTTGCCTGGATTTGCCTTGCGTGGATTTGCCTTGCCTTGTTTTGCCTTGCCTGGATTTTTCTTGTTTTGCCTTGCATGGATTAATCATGCCTTGCCTTGCTTGGATTTGCCTTGCATTGCCTTTTGTTGATTTGTGTTGCCTGTATTTGCCTTGTTTTGTCTTGGCTGGATTTTTCCTGCCTTTCCTTGTCTGGATTTGCCTTGCTTGAATTTGCCTTACTTTTTTTTACCTTGGCTGGTTTGCCTTGGTTTGATTTGCCTTGCCTTCCCTTGCCTGGATTTGCCTCGCCTAAATTTGCTTTGCCTTGCCTTGTCTGGATTTGCTTTGCCTGGATTTCCCTTGCCCTGCCTTGCCTGGGTTTCTGTTCCCTAAATTTGCCTTTTCTGGATTTGCTTTGCCTGGATTTGT
>CM052665.1:26346124-26375124 GCA_028533165.1 Leontopithecus rosalia
GGCAAAAAAATCCCAGGCAAGGGAATTAAAGGCAAGGCAAAACAAGGCAAGGCAGGCCAATTCCAGGGAAGGCAATTCAACGTAAGGAAAGGCAAGGCAAAGCAGAGCAATTACAGGCAAGGCATTTAGAGGCAAGGCAAGGCAGGATAATTCCAAGCAAGGCAATTTGAGGCAAGGCAAGGCAAAGCAAAAATGGGCAATTCCAGGCAAGGCGATTTTATGCAAGGCAAGGGAATGCCAGACAAGAAAATTCCAGACAAGCCAATTCCAGGCAAGTCAAGGTGAGACAATGCGGTGCAATACTTTGCAAGGCAAGGCAATGCAAGGCAACACAATTTCAGGCAAGGCAATTCCTGGTAATGCAAGGCAAATCAATGCCAGGAAAGGCAATTGCCAGAAAGGCCATTCCAGATAAGGCAAGGTAAGACAAGGCAGGAAAAGGTATTTTCAGGCAAGACAGTTCCAGGCAAGGCAATTCCAGTCAGGGCAAGTCAAGGCAACGCAAGGTAAGAAAATTCTAGCCAAGGCAACTTCAGGCGAGGAAATTTAAGGCAAAGCAATTTAAGGCAAGGCAATTCCAGTCAAGGCAAAGCAAGTCAAAGCAATTCCACGCAAGGCTATTACAGGGAAGGCAAGTCATGGCAATTTCAGGCAAGGAAAAGAAAGGCAATGCAAGGCAGTTTCAGGTAAAAGAAGGCAAGACAATTCCAGGCAAAGCAATTTCAGAAAAGTCAATTTTAGGCAAGGCAAGACAACGCGAGTTGAGTCAAGTCAAGGCAAGGCAAGGCAAGGCAAGAAAGGAAAGGCAAAACAAGGCAATGCAATTCTAGGCAAGGCAATTGCAGAAAAGGCAATTCCAGACAAGGCAAGGCAAGGCAGAGAAAGGCAACTCCATGCAAGGCAATTTAATGTAAGGAAAGGAAAGGCAATTCCAGGGAAGATAATTTTGGCAATGCAAGGCAGGGCAATTCCAGGCAAGGCAATTGCCAGAAAGGCAATTTCAAAAAATTAAGCCAAGAGAAGGTAGGGAAAGGCAACCCCAGGCAAGGCAATTCCAGGTAAGGCAAGGCAAGGCAATTCCAGGGAAGGAAACTCAAGAAAAGGCAAAACAAGGCAATTCAATGCAAGGCAATTCCAAGCAAGGAAATTCCAGGCAAGGCAAACAATTTCAGGCAAGGAATTTGTAGGCTAGGAAAGGAAAGGCAAAAGAAGCCACGCAATTCTAAACAAGGCAATTAGAGTCAAGGTAGGACAAGGCAATGTAGGGTAATTCTAGGCAAGGCTCTTTTAGACTAGGCAAGATAATTACAGGAAAGACATTTTTAGGGATGACAAGGCAATGCAAGACAATCCACGGGAAGGAAAGGCAAAAAGAGGCAATTCCGGCCAAGGCTATTTCAGGGAAGGCACGTCAGGGCAATTTCAGAAAAAAAAGCAAGGCAAGGCAAGGCAATGAAATGCAAGGCAATTTCAAGCAAGGAAATTCTGGGGAATTCTAGGCTAGAAAAGACAAGGGAAAGCAACACAATTCTAGGCAAGGCAATTCCAAGAAAGACAGGGCAAAGCAATGTAAAGTAATTCCAGATAAGGCTCTTTTAGGCAAGGCAAGGCAACGCAAGGCAATTTCAGGAAAGTCAATTTTAGGCATGGCAAGGCAAGGCAAGTCAAGGAGAATAATTCCAGACAAGTCAATTCCAGGCAAGGCAAGGCAATTTTAGCAAAGGCAATTCCAGGCAACGCAAGGCAAGGCAAAACAATTTTAGGCAATACAATTCCAGGCAAGGTAATTTCAGGCAAAGCAATCCCATGCATGTAAAGGCAGGCAATGTAAGGCTATTGTGGGAAAGTCTACTCCAGGCAAGGAAAGGCAAGGCAATTCCAGGCAAGGCAGTGCAATTCCAGGCAGGGAAATTTCAGGCAACCTAATTCAAGGCAGGTCAGTTCCAGGGAAGACAAGGCAAGGCAATTATAGGCAAGCCAATTCCAGGCAAGGCAAGCCAAGCCAATGTAAGGCAATTATAGGCAGGGCAATTGCAGTCTAGGCAAAGCAAGGCAACGTAAAAAAATTCCAGACAAGGCAAGAAAAGCAGGGCAAAAAAAGTCAAGTAAGGGAACGGCAAGGCAATTCCAGGCAAGCCAGTACCAGGCAAAGCCATCCTAGGCAAGGAAAGGCAAGTAAACGGAAGGCAAGGCAAGACAAGGCAAGACAGGGCAAATCCAGGCAAGGCAGTTACAGGCAAGCCAACGTAGAGGAAGACAAGGCAATTCCAGACTAGGCAATTGCAGGAAAGGCAATTCCAGGCAAGGCAAAGCAAGACAAGGCAATTCAAGGCAAGGCAATTCCATGTAAGGCAAGGCAGGGCAATTCCAGGAAAGGCAAATCCAGGCAAGAAGAGGCAAGGCAATTCCAGGCAGGGCAACTCCAGGCAATGGAAGGCAAGGAAATTCCAGGCTAGGGAACTTCAGGTAAGGAAGGTCAAGGCAAAAAAAAATGACAGGAAAGCAAGGCAATACCAGGCAAGTAAATTCCAGGCAAGGCTATGCAAGGAAATTGTAGGTAAGGAAATTTCCGTCAAGGAACGACAAGATAGGACAATTGCAGGCAGGGCAATTTCAGGCAAGGCAAATAAAGGCAAACCAATTCCAGTCAGGGCAATTCCAGAAAACAAAAGGCAAGGCAAGACAATTCTAGGAAAGGCAATTTCAAACAAGGGAAGGCAAGTCAAAGCAAGGCAGTCCAAGACAGGGCAATTCCAGGCTAGGCAAGCAAAAGTAAGGCTAGAATATTCCCAGCAAAACAAAACAATTCCAGGCAAGAAAATACAAGGCAAGGCAGGCCAATTATAGGCAAGGCAATTCAAGGTAAGGAAAAGCAAAAAAAAGCAGGGCAATTTCAGGCAAGGAAATTGGAGGCAAGGCAATGCAGGAAAATTTCAAGCAAGACATTAGATAAAAGTCAAGGCAAGGCAAAAAAGGGATATTACAGGTAAGGTGATTTCAGGCAAGGAAAGGCAAGGCAATTCCAGGCAAGGCAAGGCAATTCCAGACAAGGTATTTCCATGCAAGGCAATGAAAGGCAATTCGAGGCAAGGCAATTTCAGTCAAGGCAAGGTAATGCAAGACAATGCAATTATAGGCAAAGTAATTCAAGGCAAGGCAAGGCAATATAAGGAAAGGCAATTCCAGGCAAAGCAATTTTTGGCAATGCAAAGCAGAACAACTTCAGGCAAAGCTATTGCCACGAAGACAATCCCAGGCAAGACAAGGAGAGACAAGGCAGGGAAAGGCAATTCCAGGCAAGGCAATTCCAGCTAAGGCAAGGCAAGGCAATTTCAGTCAAGGCAATTGCAGTCAAGGCAAGGCAAGGCAACATAAGGCAAGGCAATTCTTGGAAAGGCAATTACAGGCCAGAAAAGGCAAAGCAGGTCAATTGCAGGCAGAGGAATTTCAGGCAAGGGGAGGAAAGGCAGAGCAATTCCAGGAGGGAAATTCCAGACAACGCAAGGCATAGCAAGACAATTTTATTCAAGGCAATTCCAGACAAGGCAAGGCAAGTCAAAGCAAGGTAATTCGAAACAGGGCGATTTCATGCTACGCAAGCAAAGACAAGGCAAGAAAATTTCTCGCAAGGCAAAAAATTCCAGACAAAAGAAGTCAAGGCAAGGAAAACCAGGGCAAAGCAGGCCAATTCCAGGCAAGGCAATTTCAGGAAAGGGAAGGCAATGCAAGGCAGGGCAATTCTTTTCAATGCAAGGCCACGCAATTCCAGGCAATGCAATTGCCAGAAAGCCAATTTGAGGTAAGACAAAAAAAGACAAGGCAGGGAAAGGTATTTTCAGGCAAGGCAATTACAGCTAAGGCAAGGCATGACAATTCCAGTTCAGTCAAGGCAAGGTAAGACAACACAAGGCAAGGCAATTCTAGGCAAGGCAATTACAGGTGAGAAAAGGAAAGGCAAGGCAATTTGAAGCAAGACAATTCCGGTGAATACAAGGCATGACAAGGCAATTCCAGGCAAGACTCTTCCAGGGTAGGCAAGTCAGGACAATTCTAGGCAAGAAAAAGCAAAGCCATGCAAGCAAATTCCAGGCAAGGCAATTCCAGGTAAGGCAAGGCAAGACAATTTCGAACAAGGGAATTTTATGCAAGGCAATTCTAGATAAGGCAAGGCAAGGCAATTCCAGACAAGGCAAGGCAACGAAATTCTAGGAAAGCAATTGCAGGAAATGCAGTTCCAGGCAAGGTAATGCAAGACAAGGCAGAAAAACGCAATTCAAGGCAAGAAAATTTTAGGTAAGGGAATGCAAGGCAATTCCAGGAAAGGCAATTCAAGGCAATGCAAGGCTGGGCAATTCTGGGCAAGGCAATTGCCAGAAAGGCAATTCCAGGAAAAGTAATTCAAGAGAAGGCAGGAAAAGGCAACCTCAGGCGTGACAATTCCAGGTAAGCCAAGGGAAGGCAATTTCAGGGAAGGCAACTCCAGACCAGACAAGAAAAGGCAATGCAATGCAAGGCAAATCAAAACAAGGCAATTCCAGGCAACGCAATTCTAGGATAGGCAAGACAAGGCAAAGGAAGGCAGCGCATTTCTAGGCAAGGCAATTAGAGGCAAGGCAGGGCAAGGCAATTTAGGGCAAATCTAGGCAAGGATCCTTTAGGCAAGGCAAGGCAGTGCAAGGCAATTGCAGAAAAGTCAATTTTTGGTAAGACAAGTCAAGGAGAAGCAATTCCAGGCAAGATAATTCCAGGCAAGGCAATCCCAAGCAAGAAAAGGCAAGGCAATGCAAGGGAATTGCGGGAAAATCAATCTCAGGCAAGGAAAGGCAAGACAAGGCAAGGGAATTTCAGACAAGGGAATTCCAGGCAAGTCAAGGAAATGCAATTCGAGGCAAGGCAATTTCAGGAAAGGTAAGTTAAGGCAATGCAATGTAATTCTAGATAAGACATTCCAGAAATGTCCAGGCAATGTAATGCAAGGCAATTCCAGTCAAGGCAAGGTAAGGCAACGCAAGGCAAGGCAATTCTAGGCAAGATAACACCAGGCGAGGAAAGGCAAGGCAAAGCAATTCAATAAAAGGCAACTCCTGTAAGGCAAGGCAAGAAAAGGCAAATCCAGGCAAGGTTCGTTCAAGGAAGGCAAGGCAGGGCATATCCAGGCGAGGAAAAGGAAGGCAAGGCAATACACGGCAATTCCAAGCAATGGAATTCCAGGTAAGGCAATTCTATGCAAGGAAATGCAAGGCAATTGTCAGAAAGGTAATTTCAGAAAAATTAAGGCAAGAGAAGGCAGGAAAAGACAACCTCCGGCATGGCAATTACAGGTAAGGAAAGGCAAGATAATTCCAGGGAAGACAACACCAGACATGGCAAGACAAGGCAATTCTAGGAAAAACAATTCCAGGCAAGGAAAGACAAGGCAAGGCAAGGCAATTTTAATCAAGGCAAGGCAAAAAAAAGTCTATTCCTGGCAAGGCAATTCCAGGCAATGCAAAGCAAGGCAAGAAATTCCAGGAAAGCAATTTCATGCAAAGCCAAGAAAGTCAAGACAATTCCTGGAAAGCCAAGACAGGGAAAGGAAAGGCAAGGAAATTTCGGGCAAGAAAATTTCTGGTAAGGCAAGTCAATGCAAGGCAATTCCAGGCAAGGCAAGGTGCGGCAAGGCAATTTCAGGAAAGGCAAGGCAAGGCAGGGCAACTGCAATCAGGGAAACTTCAGGCAAGGCAAAGAAAGGAAGGGCAAATCCAGGCAGGGCAATTCCAGACAACGCAGGGCAAGGCAAGAGAATTCTAGGCAAGGCAATTCCAGTCAAGGCAAGGCAACTCGAATCAAGGCAATTACGGACAAGGCAATTCCAGGCTAAGCAAGAAGAAAAAAATGCAAAAAAATTATCAGCAAGCAAAAAATTCCAGGCAAGGAAATTCAAGATAAGGCAAAACAAGGCAAGGTAGGCCAATTGCAGGAAAGGCAATTTGAGACAAGGCAAGGCAGAGAAATTTCAAGAAAGGCAAGTCAAGGCAAGGCAAGACAATGCAGAAAAGGGCAATTCTGGGCAAGGCGATTTCAGGCAAGGCAAGTCAAGTCAATTGCAGGCAAAGCAAGACAAGACAAGGCAAGGCAATTCCAGAAAAGGAAATTTCAGGCAAGGCAAGGAAGGGCAGTTCATGTCAAGGCAATTCCAGACAAGTCAAGGTAAGGCAAGGCAATTACAGGCAAGTCAAGGCAATACAAGGCAAGGCCATTTAGGTAAGGGAATTCCTGGCAACACAAGGCAAGGCAATTGCCGGAAAGGCAATTCCAGGCAAAGCAAAGCAAGGCAATTCCGCTCAAGGCAATTTTTGGCAATGCAAGGTTGGGTAATTTTAGCAATGCAATTCAAGGCTAGGCAAGGCAGACAACACAAGGAAACTTCAGTCAAGGCAAGGCAAGACAGGGCAATTCCATTCAAGGCTATTCCAGGGAACAAAAGGCAGGGCAATTCCAGGCGTGGAAAAGCAAGGCAAGGCAAGGTAGTGCAATGCAAGGCATTTCCAAGCAAAAAAAATCCAGGCAAAGCAAGGCAAAGCAATTCCAGGCAAGACAATTCCAGGCAAGGCAATCCCATACAAGGAAAGACAAGACAATTCAGGGAATGTCAATTCCAGGAAATGAAAAGCAAGGCAATTCCAGGCAGGAAAATTTCAGGAAATGTAATGCAAGGCAGGTCAGTTTTGGGCAAGAAAAGGCAAGGCAATTATAGGCAAGGCTATACCACGCAAGGCAAGGGAAGACAAGGCAAAACAATTCCAGGCAGGGCATTCCCAGGCTAGGCAAATAAAGGCAAAGCAAAAAAAAATCCAGGCAAGGCAAGGCAATACCCGGCCAAGCAAGGACTGGCAAGGCAAAGAAAGTCAAGGAAAGAAAAGGCAAGACAATTCAAGGAAAGGCAATTCTAGGCAAGGCTAGGGAAGGAAAGACAAGGCAATGCACGACAAGGCAAGACAAAGCAAATCCAGGCAGAACAGCACCAGCCAAGACAGGGCAAGGCAAGGCAAATACAGCCTAGGCAATTGCAAGAAAGGCAATTCCAGGCAAGGCAAAAGAAAGCAAGGCAATTCCAGGTACAACAATTCCACGTGAGACAAGGCAGGGCAATTCCAGCAAAGGCAGATCCAGGCGAGGCAAGGCTAGGCAATTCCAGGAAAGGCAACTCCAGGCACAAACAGACAAGGCAATTCCAGGCTACACATTTCCCAGCAAGGCAACGCAAAGCAAGGCAATTCCAGGAAACGCAATTCCATGCAAGGCCAGGTAAGTCAAGGCAATTTTCGTTAATCCAAGACAAAGCAAGGGAAGGCAAGAAAATTTCAGGCAAGAAAATCCCTGGTAAGCTAAGTCAAAGTGAGGCAATTACAGGCAAACATAGGCAAGAAAATTGCAGGCAAGGCAAATTCAGGCAAGGTAAGGCATGGCAATGCAATTTCAGGCAAGGCAAGGCAATGCAGGGCAATTGCAATCAGGGAAATTTCAGGCAAGGCAAGGAAAGGCAGGGCAACTTCAGGCAATGCAAGGAAAGGCAGGGCAAATCCAGGTAGGGCAATTTCAGACAAGGCAATGCAAGGCAAGACGATTCTAGGCAAGGTACTTCCAGGCAAGGCAACGCAAGTCAAAGCAAGGCAAATAAAGACAGTGCAATTACAGGATGGGCAGGAAATGCAATGCAAGAAAATACCCAACAAGGCAAAAATTTTCAGGTAAGAGAATTCAAGGCAAGACAAAACAAGGCAAGGCAAGCCAATTCCAGGAAAGGCAATTTGAGGCAAGGCAAGGCAAGAAAATTTCAAGCAAGGCAATTCGAGGCAAGGCAAGGCAAGGCAAAAAGAGACAATCTCAGGCAATGCGATTTCAGGCAAGGCAAGGCTGTGCAAGGCAATCCGAGGCAAAGCAAGACAAGACAAGGCAAGGCAACTCCAGAAAAGGAAATTCGAGGCAAGGCAAGGAAGGGCAATTCAAGGCACGTCAATTTTGGTCAAGGCAAGGTAAGGCGAGACAATGCAATTCTAGGCAAGGCAATTCCAGGCAAGTCAAAGGAATGCAAGGCAAAGGAACTTCAGGCAAGACAGTTTCTTTCAATGCAAGGCAAGGCAATTCCAGGCAAGGAAATTTTTGGAAAGGCAATTCCAGGCAAGGCAATTTCACTTAAGGCAATTTTTGGCAATGCAAGGCAGGGCAATTCCAGGCAAGGCAATTCTAGGCCAGACAAGGCAAGGCAAGACAAGGCAACTCCATTCAAGGCAAGGCATCACAGGGCAATTCCACGGAAAGCTATCCTAGGGAAAGGAAGGAAGGGCAACTCCAGGCAAGGAAATCAAGGTAAGAAAAGGCAGTGCAATGCAAAGCATTTTCAAGCAAGGAAATTCCAGGCAAAGCAAGGCAAGGCAATACCAGGGAAGACAATTCCAGTCAAGGCAATCCCATGCAAGAAAAGACAAGGCAATGAAAGGCAATTCTGGGAAAGTCAATTCCAGGCAATGAAAGACAAAGCAATTTCAGGCAAGGCAAGGCAAGGCAATGCAATTCCAGGCAGGGAAATTTCAGGTAAGGTAATACAAGGCAGGTCCGTTTTGGGCAAGACAAGGCAAGGCAATTATAGGCAAGGCAATTCCAGGCAAGGCAAGGCAAGCCAAGGCAAAAGAATTCCAGGCAGGGAAATCCGAAGGTAGGCAAATAAAGGCAATGCAAGAAAATTCCAGGCAAGGCAAGGCAATACCAGGCAAGGCAAGAAAGAAGAATGCAAAAAAAGTCAAGGCAAAAAAAAGCAAGGCAATTCCAGGAAAGGCAATTCTAGGCGAGGCAGGGGAAGGCAGGGTAAGGCAAGGCAAGGCAAGAAAAGGCAAGACAAAGCAAATTCAGACAGGGCAGTTCCAGGCAAGGTAGGGTAAGGCAAGGCAAATCCAGGTTAGGCATTTGCAGGAAAAGCAATTCCAGGCAAGGCAATTCCACATAGGGCAAGGCAGGGGAATTACAGGAAAGGCAAATACAGGCCAGGCAAGGCAAGGGAATTCCATGCAAGGCAATTTTAGGCACGCTCAGGCAAGGCAATTCCAGACTAGGCAATTTCATGCAAGGAAAGGCAAGTCAAGGCAGGGAAAGGTATTTACAAGGCAAGTCAATGCAATTCTAGACAAGGTAATTTCAGGCAATGTAAGAAAACTCTAGGCAAGACAGTTTCTGCCAAGGCAAGGCAAGCCAAGGCAAGTCAAGGCAATTAGAGACAGGGCAATTTCAGGTTTTGAAAGGCAAGGCAATGCAAACAGATTGCCAGGAAGGCATGAAAATTCCAAGCAAGAAAATTTCAGGTAGGGAAAAGCAAGGCAATTTCAGCCAAGGCAAAGCCAGGCAAGGCAGGGCAATTTTAGGTAAGTCAATTCTAGGCAAGACTTCACAATTCAACTCAAGGCAATTCCAGGCAAGGCAAAACAAGGCAAGGAAAGCCAATTCCAGGCAAGGTAATTCGAGGTAAGAAAAGGTAAGGCAAAGCAGGGCAATTTCAGAAAAAGCAATTCGAGGCAAGGCAAAGCAGGGAAATTCAAAGCAAGGCAATTCGAAGCAAGGCAAGGAAAGGCAAAAAGGGCAATTCCAGGCAAGACAATTTCAGGCAATGCAAGCCAAAGCAGTTAAAGGCAAAACAACTCCAGACAAGGTAATTCCAGGCAAGGCAAAGAAAGGCAATTCCAGACAAGGCAAGGTAAGGTAAAGAAATGCAATTGAAGGCAAGGCAAAACAAGGAAATTGCAGGCAAGGCAAGTCAAGGCAGGGCAATTTCTGGATAGGCAAAAAAATTTCAGGCAGGACAATTTCAGAGAAGGAAAGGAAAGGCAATTCTAGGCAAGGAAATTCCAGGTAAGGCAATTGCTGAAAAGGCAATTCCAGGGAAGGCAAGGCAAGACAAAGCAGGGAAAGGTTTTCCTGGCGAGAAAAGGCAAGTCAAGGCAATTTGAAGCAAGGTAATCCCAATGAAGGCAAGGCAAGACAAGGTATTCCATGCAAGGCTATTTCAGGAAAGGCAAGTCAAGACAAGGTATTCCATGCAAGGCTATTTCAGGAAAGGCAAGGCAGGGCAATTCCAAGCAAGAAGAAGCAAGGCAATGTAAGGCAATTCCAGGCAAAGAAATTCCAGGTAAGGCAAGGTAAGACAACTCCAGGCAAAAAAATTCTAGGCAAAGGAATTCCAGGCAGGACAAGGCAAGAAATTGCAAGGTAAAGCAAGACAAGGCAATGCCAGGCAAGGCAATTCCAAAAAGGCAAGTCAAAGCACGGTGTGGCAATTCTAGGCAAGGCAATTGCAGGAAAGACAATTCCAGGCAAGGCAAGGCAAGATAAGGCGGAGAAAGGCAATTTCAGGCAAGACAGTTGTAGGTAAGGCAAGCCATGGCAATCCAAGGAAGGCAACTCGAGACAAGGCAAAGCAATGCAATTCCAGGCAAGGTAATTCCAGGCAAGACAAGACAACGCAAAGCAAGGCATCTCCAACCAATGCAACGCTATTCCACGAAAGACAATCCAGGCAATGCAAGGTAAGGCAAGGCAAAAAAATTCCAGGTACAGAAATTCCAGGCAAGGCAAGGAAAGGCAAGACAATTCAAGGACCTTACAGGCAACGCAATGTTAGGGAAGGCAAGGCAAGGCAAGGCAAGAAAATTCCAGGAAAGGCAAAACAAGGCAGGGCACTTCCAGGCAAGGCAAGGTAAGGCAAGGCAATGCAATTCTACACAAGGCAATTTCACTCAGGGCGAAGCAATGAAAGGCAAGGCAATTCCTGGCAATGCAAGGCAAGGCAATATCTGGAAAGGCAATTCTAGGCAACGGAAGCCAAGACAAGGCAGAAAAAGGTATTTCCACGCAATGCAATTCCAGCTAAGGCAAAGCAAGACAATTCCAGTCAAGTTAAGGCAAGGAAAGGCAATTCTAGGCAAGGCAATTCCAGGTGATAAAAGGCAAGACAAGGCAATTCAAATCAAAGCAATTGCAGTCAAGGCAAGGCAAGACAAGGCAATTCCACACAAGGCTATTTCAGGGAAGGCAGGGCAGGGAAATTCCAGGCAAGGAAAACAAGACATTGCAAGGCAATTGCAGGCAAGACAATGACAACTAAAGGCAAGGCAATTTCAGGCAAGGCAATTTTAGGCAAAACAAGTCAAGGCAAGGCAAGGTAAGGCAAAACAAGGCAAGGAAAGGCAATGAAGGGCAAGGCAATTCCAGAGAAGGCAACTCCAGGAAATGTAAGGCAGACCAATTCCAGGCAAGGTAATTGCCAGAAAGACAATTCCAGGAAAACTAAGGCAAGAGAAGGCAGGGAAAGGCAATCCCAGGCCAGGCAATTTCAGATAAGGCAAGGCAAGGCGATTCCAGCGAAGTCAACTTCAGATAAAGCAAGGCAACACAATTGCAGGCAAGGCACGACAACTCAGGGCAAGGCAATTCCAATCCAGGCCAGGCAAGGCAAGTCTATTCCAGGCAAGGCAATTCCAGGCAATTCAGGACAAGGCAAGGCAAAAAAATTCCAGGTAAGAAAATTCTAGGCAAGGCAAAAAAAGAACATTCCAGGCAAGGCAGTTTCAGGCAAGGCACAGCAATGAGCTGCAAGGCAATTTTAAGCAAGGCAATTCCAGGCAAGGAAGGGCAAAAGTATGTAGGGCAATTCGAGGCAAGGCTCTTTTAGGCAAGGCAAGGCAAAGCAAGACAATTTTAGAACAGTCAATTTTAGGCACAGCAAGGCAACGCAAGGCTAAGAAATTGCAGGAAAAGAAAGTCAAGACAGGTCAATTCCAAGCAGGACAATTTCAGGCAAGGCAAGACAAGTTAAGGCAAGACAATTTCAGGCAAGGCAAGGTAAGACAGGGCAACTTCAGGCAGGGCATTTCTGAACAAGGCCAGGCAAGGCAAGGCATTTATAGGCGAGGTAATTTCAGGCAAGGCAAGGAAAGCCAAGACAAGGCAACTCCAGACAGGGCAATTCCAGGCTAGGCAAGGCAAGGCAATTCCAGACAACGTATTTCCAGGCAAGGCAAGGAAAGGCAACTCGAGGCAAGGCAATTTCAGTCAAGGCAAGGTAAGACAATTCAAAGCAAGGCAAGGTGACGCAAGGCAGGGAAAAGCAATTCCAGGCAAGGCAATTTCAGTTAAGGCAAAGCAAGGCTACTCCAGACAAGGGAATTCCAGTCAAGACAAGGCAAGTCTATGTAAGGCAATACAATTTTAGGCAAGGCAATTCCAGGTGAGGAAATGCAAGGCAAGGAAATTCTAAACGAGACAAAGCCAATCAATGCAAAACAAGACAATAAAAATACAGGCAAGGCTTTTCCAGAGAAGGCAAGGCAGGGCAATTTCAGTCAAAAAAAAAAGCAAGGCAAGGCAAGGCAAGGCAATGCAAGGAAATTCAGAGCAAGTAAATTTCAGGCAAGTCAAGGCAAGGCAATTCCAGGTAAGGTGATTCTAGGCTAGGTAAGGCAAGGCAAGTGAAGGCAGGGCAAGGCAGAGAAATTATAAGCAAGTTAATTCCAGGCAAGGAAAGGCAAGGCAACCCAATGTAGGGCAATTGCAGGAACGTCAATTTAGGCACAGCAAGGCAACGCAAGGCAAGGCAAGGCAAGACAAAAAGATGCAATTCCAGGCAAGGCGATTCTAGCCAAGGTGAAGCAAGGCAATTCCAGCCTAGGAAATATGAGGCGAGGCAAGGCAAGGCAACCTGAGGCAAAGCAAGGCATTTCCAGGCAAGTCAATTGCAGGCAATGCAATCCTACGCAAAAAAAGGCAAGGCAATGCAAGGATATTGCAGGAAAGTAAATTCCAGGCAAGGGAAGGCAAGGAAAATCAGGAAAAGGCAAGGGAAGGCAATTCCATGCAAGGCAATTGCAGAACAGACACTTCCAAGCAAGGCGATTTCAGGCAAGGCAAGGCAAGGAAGTTCGAGGCAAGACAAGGCAAGACAAGGGAAGGCAATTCCAGACAAGGTAATTACCGGCAAGGCAAGAAAGGCAATTCGAAGCAAGGCAATTCCAGATAAGACAACGCAAGGCAATTCCAGGCAAGGCAAGGCAAAGTAAGGCAATGTAATTCCACTCAAGGTAATTTTGGGCAATGCAATGCAGAGCAATTCCAGGCAAGACAAGTGTAGGCTAGGCAAGACAAGGCAAGACAAGGCAACTCCAGTCAAGGTAGGCAAGACAAGGCCATTCAAGGCCAGGCTATTCCAGGAAAAGCAAGCCATGGCAATTCCAGGCAGGGAAAGGCAAGGTAAGGCAAGACAGTGCAATGCAAGGCAACTCCAAGCAAGAAAATTCCAGGCAAAGCAAGGCAAAGCAATTCCAGGATAGGCAATTCTAGACTAGGCAAGGGAAGGCAATGTAGGGAAAATCTAGGCAAGGCTCTTTTAGGAAATGCAAGGCAACGCAAGGCAATTTCAGTTAAGTCAATTTTAGTCACAGCAAGGCAAGGCAAGGAAAGGCAAGGAGAGTCAATTCCAGAAAAAGCAACTCCAGGCAAGGCAAGGCAAGGCAATTCCAGGCTAGGCAATTTCAGGCAACGCAAGGCAACCCAAAACAAGCCAAGGAAACTTCAGACACAAAAATTTCAGGCACAAGTCCAGGCAAGGTAATCCCATGCAAAGAAACACAAGGCAATGCAAAACATTTCAGGTAAAGTCAACTCCAGGCAATGAAAGGCAAGGCAAGGCAAGACAAGGCAAGGCAAGGCAAGGCAGTGTAGTTTCAGGGAGGAAAGTTTCACGTAAGGTAATGCAAGGCAAGTCAGCTTTGGGCAAGACAAGGCAAGGCAATTATAGGCAAGGCAATTCCAGGCAAGACAGGGCAAGCCAAGGCAAAACAATTCCAGGCAAGGCAACTCCAGGAACGGTCAGACAAGGCAATTCCAGGCTAGGCAATTTTCGGCAAGGAAAGGCAAAGCAAGGCAATTTCATAAAAGGCAATTCCATGCAAGGCCAAGAAATCAAGGCAATTCCCGGCAAGCCAAGACGAAGCAAGGCAAGTCAAGAAAATTCCAAGCAAGAAAATTCTTGGTAAGGCAATTCAATGTGAGGCAATTCCAGGAAAGGATACGGAAGGAAATTTCAGGCAAGACAAATCCAGGCAAGGGAAGGCATGACAAGGCAATTTCAAGAAATGCAAGGCAAGTCAGGGCAATTGCAATTAGGGCAATTTCAGGCAAGGTAAGGAAAGGCAGAACAAATCCAGGCAGGGAAATTCCAGACAATGCAAGGCAAAGCAAGGCAATTCTAGGCAAGGCAATTCCAGGCAAGGCAAGGCAATTCAAAACAAGCTAATTACAGACGAGGCAATTCCAGGCTAGGCAAGAAATGGAAATGCAAGAAAATTCTCAACAAGCAAAAAAATTCCAGGCAAGAGAATTCAAGACAAGGCAAAACAAGGCAAGGCAGGCCAATTCCAGAGGAGGCAATTTGAGACAAGGCAGGGCAGGGAAATTTCAAGCAAGGCATTTCGAGGCAAGGCAAGGCGAGGCAAGGTAATTTCAGGCCAGGAAAAGCAAGGTAAGGCAAGGCAGTAAAATGCAAGGCAATTTCAAGCAAGGAAATTCCAGGCAAAGCAAGGCAAGGCAATTTCCGGCAAGGCAATTCTAGGCTAGGAAAGGCAAGGCAATGTAGGGCAAATCTTGGCAAGTCTCTTTAGGTAAGGCAAGGCAAAGCAAGGCAATTGAAGTAAAGTCAATTTTAGTCACGGCAAGGCAAGGCAAGGCAAGAAGAGTCAATTTCAGAAAAGGCAATTCCAGGCAAGACAAGGCAATGGAATTCTAGGCTAGGCAATTTCAGGCAGCACAAGTCAACGCAATGCAATGCAAGGCAATTCCAGGCAAGGTAATCCCATGCAAGGAAAGGCAAGGCAATGCAAGACAATTCAGAAAAAGTTATTTCAAGGCAATAAAAAGCAAGGCAATTACAGGCAAGGCAAGGCAAGGCGGTGAAATTTCAGGCAGGGAAATTTCAGGTAAGATAATGCAAGGCAGGTAAGTTGTGGGCAAGACAAGGCAATTCCAGGCAAGGCAAGGCAAGCAATGACAAGGCAAGAAAAGGCAAGGCAATTCCAGGAAAGGCAACTCCAGGCAAGAAAATTCTAGGCAAGGCAATGGAAGGCAAGGCAAGGCAAGGCAAGAGAAGGCAAGACAAAGCAAATGCAGGCAAGGCTGTTCCAGGTAAGGCATTGCCATGCCTTACCTTGCAAGACAAGGGAATTCCAGGCGAGGTATTTGCAGGAAAGGTAATTCTAGGCCAGGCAAAGCAAGACAAGGCAATTCCAGGCAAGGGAATTTTACATAAGGCAAGGCAAAGCAATTTTAGAAAAGGCAAATCCAGGCCAGACAAGTCAATTTAACTTCAGAAAAGGCAACTCCAATCACTGTAATGCAAGGAAATTCCAGGCAAGCCAAGGCAATTCCAGGAAAGGCAATTCTATGGAAGGCCAGGGAATTCAAGGCAATTCCCAGCAAGTGAAAACAAGGCCAGGCAAGGTAATTCCAGTCAAAAAAATTGCTGGTAAGGCAAGTCAATGCAAGGCAAGTCCAGGAAAGTAAATTCCAGGCAAGGATAGGCAAGGAAATTGCAAGCAAGGCAAATACAGGCAAGACAAGGCAATTCCACAAAGGCAAGATGAGGCAGGGTGATGGCAATCAACACAAATTCAGGCAAGACAAGGAAAGGCAGAGAAAATCCAGATAGGGCATTTTCAAACAACGCAAGAAAGGCAAGACAATTCTAGCCAAGGGAACTCCAGGTAAGGCAAGGCAATCCAAAGCAAGGCAACTCAGAACTGGGCAATTCGAGGCTAAGCACAAAAAGGCAATGCAAGAAAATACTCGGCAGGGCAAAAATAAATCTAGGCAAGAAAATTCAAGGCAAGGCAAAACAAGGCAAGGCAGGCCAATTCCAGGAAAGTTAATTTGAGGCAAAGCAAGGCAGGGAAATTCCAAGCAAGGCATTTCAAGGCAAGGCAAGGCAAGGCAAAAAAGGGCAATTCCAGAAAAGATGATTTCAGGCAAGGCAATGCAAGGCAATTCCAGGCAAGGCAATACAAGACAAGGCAAGGCATTTGCAGTCAAGGAAATTCCAGGCAAGGCAAGAAAAGGCAATTCAAGGCAAGGCAATTCCAGACAAGTCATGGCAATTTAAGGCAAAGTAATTTCAGGTAAAGCAATTCCTGGCAATGCAAGAAAAGGCAATTCCAGGCAAGGCAAATGCTGGAAAGGCAATTCAAGGGAAGGCAATTTTACTTAAGGCAATTTTAGGCAATGGAAGGCAGGGCAATTTCATGCAAGGCAATTGAAGGCTAGGTGAGGCAAGGCAAGGCAAGACAAGGCAACTCCAGGCAAGGCAGGGCAAGACAGGACAATTCCACACAAGGCTATTCCAGGGAAAACAAGGCAGGGAAATTCCAGGCAAGGAAAAGCAATGTAAGGCAAGACAATGCAATTCGAGGGAAAGCAATTCCAAGCAAAGCAAGACAACGTAAGGAAAGGCAATTCCAGGCAAGAAAATATTTGGCAATGAGAGGCAGGGCAATTCCAGGGAAGGCAGGGCAAGGCAATTCTAGGAAATGCAATTCCAGTCAAGGCAAGGCAAGGCAAGGCAATTCTAGGCAAAGCAATTCGAGGCAAGGGAAGACAAAGCAAGGCAAGAAAATTTTAATCAAAGCAAGGAAAGGAAAGGCTATTCCAGGCAAGGCTATTCCAAGCAAGGCTATTTCAGGCAAGGCTATTTCAGGAAAGGCGATGCAAGGTAAGGCAAGGAAAGAAAATTTCAGGTAAGCAAATTCCAGGCAAGGCAAGGCAAAGCAATGCAAGGCAATTTCAAGCAAGAAAAGTACAGGCAAATCAAGTCAAGTCAAGGCAAGGCAAGGCAATTCCAGGCAAGGCAAGGCAAGGCAAGGCGATTTCAGACTTGGTAATTCCAGGCAATGTAAGGCAACGAAAGGCAAGGCAAGGCAAGTCCAGGCAAGACAATTCCAGGCAAGGCAATTCCATGCAAGAAAAGGCAAGGCAATGCAAGGCAATTTCGGGAAAGTCAATTCAAGGCAACTAACAGGAAGACAAACCCAGGCAAGGCAAGGCAAAACAGTGCAATTTTAGGCAGGGAAATTTCAAACAATGTAAGGTAAGTCAGGTCAGTTCCGGGGAAGACAAGGCAAGGTAATTATAGCAAGGCAATTCCAGGCAAGACAAGGCAAGCCAAGGCAAGGCAATTCCAGGCAGGACAGTTCCAGGCTAGGCAAAGAAGGCAATGTAAAAGAATTCCAGGCAAAGCAAGAGAATACCAAATAAGGCAAGAAAAGGCAACGCAAAAAAAAGTAAAGACAAGGAAAGGAAAGGCAATTTCAGGCAAGGCAATTATAGGCAAGGCAAGGCAAGGCAAGACAAGGCAAATCCAGGCAAGACAGTTCCAGGCAAGCCAAGGTAAGGCAAGGCAAGGCAATTCCAGGCTAGGAAACTGCAGGAATGGCAATTACAGGCAAAGCAAGGCAAGACAACGATATTTCAGGCAAGGCAATTCCACATAAGGTAAGGCAGGGAAATTTCAGGAAAGGCAAATCAAGGCATGAAAAAGGAAGGCAACTCCAGGTAAGGCAACTCCAGGCAAAACAAGGCAAGGCAATTCTAGGAAAGGAAAGGAAAGAAGAAAAGGAAAGGAAAGGAAAGGAAAGGAAAGGAAAGGAAAGGAAAGGAAAGGAAAGGAAAGGAAAGGAAAGGAAAGGAAAGGAAAGGCAAGGCAAGGCAAGGCAAGGCAATTTCAGGAAAGGTAATTCCATACAAGTCCAGGAAATTCCACTGATGCCATTTTTGTTGAAGAAAAAAGAAAAAACAAAGTCAAGGAAATTTTAGATAAGGCAAGACAAGGCAAGGTAAGGCAAGGTAAGGCAATTTCAGGCAAGACAATTGCAGAAAAGGCCATTCCAGGCAAAAAAAGGCAACACAAGGCAACTCCAGGCAAGGCAATTTCATGTAAGACAAGACAGGGCAATTCCAAATAAAGGCAAATCCAGGCAAAAACAGGCAAGGAAATTGCAGGCAAGGCAACTTTAGGCAAGAGAAGGCAAGGCAATTTTTTCCTAGGCAATTTCAGACAAGGCAAGGCAAAGAAATTTCAGAAAAGGTAATTCCAGGCCATGCCAGGAAAGTCAAGACAATTTCAGGCAAGGCAAGACAGGGCAAGGCAATGCAAGAAAATTCCAGGCAAGAAAACTCCTATAATGGCACGCCAATGCAAGGAAATTCCAGCCTACTAAATTTCAGGAAAGGCTAGACAAAATAATTGCAGGCAAGACAAATGCAGGCAAGGCAAGACAAGGCAACAAAATTTCAGGCAAGACAAGACAAGTCAGAGCAATTGCAGACAGGGTAATTAGAGGCAAGGCAAGTCAAGGAAGGGCAATTGCAGGCAAGGCAATTTCAGACAATGCAAGGCAAGGCAAGACAATTCTAGGCAGAGCAATTAGAGGCAAGGCAAGGCAAGTCAAAGCAAGGCAATTACAGACAGGGCCATTCCAGGCAAGGCAAAGAAAGGCAGGGCAAGAAAATTCCCAGCAAGGTGAAAAAATTCCAGGCAAGGGAATTGAAGGCTAGGCAAAATAAGGGAAGGCAGGACAATTCCAGGCAAGGCAATTCGAGGTAAGGAAAGGCAAGGCAAAAATGGGCAATTTCAAGCAAGTCGATTTTAGGCAAGGCAAGACAAGACAAGGCAAGGCAATTCCAGACAAAGAAATTCCAAGCAAGGCAAGGCAAGGCAATTCCAGGCAAGGCAAAGCCTGGCAAGGCGGGGCAATTTGAGTCAAGGCAATTTCAGTCAAGTCAAGGCATGGCAATTCCAGGCAAGGCAAAACAAGACAAGGCAGGCCAATTTCATGCATGGTAATTGGAGGTAAGGAAAGGAAACGCAAATCAGGGCAAGTCCAGGCAAAGCAATTTGAGGTAAGCGAGGCAGGAAAATTCCAAGCAAGTCAACTCCAGACAAGACAAGGCAAAAAAAAAAAAAAACTCCAGGGAAGGCCATTTCAGGCAAGGCAAGGCAATTAATGGCAAGACAACTCCGAATAAGGTAATTACAGGCAAGGCAAGGTAAGGTAAGGCAATGCAATTCTATGCAAGGTAATTTCAGCTAAGGTAAGGCCATGGAAAACAAGGCAATTCCAGGCAAGGCAAGGCAAGGCAGGGCAATTCCATGCAGGGTAATTTTAGGCAAGGCGAGGTAAGGCAGTGCAATTCCAGAAAAGGAAATTCGAGGTAACAAAGGCAAGGCAAAGCGGGGAAATTCCAAACAAGGCAATTCAACGCAAGGCAAGGCAAGGCAAGGCAAAAAAAAAAAATACAATTCTAGGCAAGGCGATTTCAGGCAAGGCAAAGCAAGGCGATTCCAGGCAAAACAAGGCAAGACAAGGCAAGGGAATTCCAGACAGGGTAAGGTAAGACAACGCGTGGAAAGGGAATTCCAAGCAAGACAAGGTAAGGCAATGCAAAGCAATTCTAGGAAAGACAATTTCAGACAAGGCAAGTCAATGTAAAGCAAGGCAATTGCAGGCAAGGCAATTCTATTCAAGGCAAGGCAAGGCAAGGCAATGGAGAAAAAGGCAATTCCAGCAAGGCGATTTCAGTTCAGGCAAGGAAAGGCAATTCCAGGCAAAGCTATTTCGGGGACGGCAAGACAGGGCAATTTCAGGCAAGGAAAAGCAAGGCAAGGCAAGGCAAGTCAATGCAATACAAGGCAATTCCGAGCAAGAAAATTCCACACAAGGAAAGGAAAGGTAATTTCAGGCAAGGAAGGAGAGACAAGCCAGGGAAAAGCAATTCTAGACAAGGTCATTTTAGCTAAGGCAAAGAGAGGCAATTCCAGGCAAGGCAATTCCAGGCAAGACAGGACAACGCAATGTAGGGCAATTCCAGGCAAAACTCTTTTAGGCAAGTCAAGGCAATGCAAGGCAATTTCAGAAAAGTGAACTATAGGCACGGCAAGGCAAGGCAAGGGAAGGTAAAAGGGTCAATTCCAGGAAAGGCAATTCCAGGCAAAACACCGAAAGGCAATTCTAGGCTAGACAATTCCAGGCAAGGCACGACAAGACAGGCAAGGCAATTCCAGACAAGAAAATTTCAAGAAAGGAAAGGAAAGGCAATTCCATGCAAGGCAATTTCATGCAAGGCAAAGCATGCCAAGGCAGGGCAATTTGAGGCAACGCAATTACAGGCAAGGCAAGGCAAGGCAATTCAAGACAAGGCAAAACAAGGCAAGGCAGGCCAATTCCATGCAATGTAATTGGTGGTAAAAAAGGTCAAGGCAAAGCAGGGAAATTTCAGGCAAAGCAATTTGAGGCAAGCAGGGCAGGGAAATTCCAAGCAAGGCAATTAGAGGTAAGGCAAGGAAAGGCAAAACAGGACAACTCCAGGCAAGGCGATTTCAGGCAAGGCAAGTCAAGGAAATTAAAGGCAAGACAACTTCAAATACGGTAATTCCAGGCAAGGAAAGGCAATTTCAGGCAAGGCAAGGTAAGGTAAGTCAATGCAATTCCAGGTATGGGAATTTCAGCCAAGGCAAGGCAAGAATATACAGGGCAATTACAGGCAAGGCAAGGCAAGGAAAAACAGGGCAATTACAAGCAAGGCAAGGCAAGACGGAACAATTTCAGGCAGGGTAATTTAGGCAAGAAAAGGCAAGGCAGGGCAATTCGAGGCAAGCCAATTCGAGGTAATGAAGGCAAGGCAAAGCAGCGCAACTCCAGACAAGGCAATTCGAGGCAAGGCAAAACAGGAAAATTTCAAACAAGGCAATTTGAGGCAAGGCAACACAAGGCAAGGCAAAATAGGACAATTCAAGGCAAGGTGATTTCAGGCAATGCAAGGCAAGGCAATTCCAGGCAAGGCAAGGCAAGACAAGGCAAGACAAGGCAAGGCAATTCCAGAGAAGGTGAGGAAAGAGAATTCCAAGCAAGGCAAGGTAAGTCAAGGCAATGCAATTCTGGGAAAGGCAATTCCAGGCAAGGCAAGGCAATGTAAGGCAAGGCAATGTAAGGCAAGGCAAGGAAAGACAAGGCAGAAAAACGGAATTTTAGACAAGGCAATTCCATTCAATGAAAGGCAAGTCAAGGAAAACCCAGGCCTGGCAATTCCAGCCAATGCAAGGCAAGACAAGTCAATTTCAGGCAAGGCTATACTGGGGAAGGCAAGACAGGGCAATTTCAGGCAAGGCAAGGCAAGGCAATGAAATTCAAGGCAATTGCAAGCAAGAAAATTCCAGGCAAGGCAAGAAAAGGCAATTTCAGGCAATGCAAGGTGAGACAAGGCAGGGCAAGGCAATTCTAGACAAGGCAATGCCAGCTAAGGCAAAGCGAGGCAATTCCAGGGAAGGAAATTCCAGGCAAGACAAAGCAAGACAATGTAGGGCAATTTCAGGCAAGACAATGTAGGGCAATTTCAGGTAAGGCTAGGCAACTCAAGACAATTTCATAAACGTCAACTTTAGGCACAGCAAGAAAAGGCATGGCAAGGTAAAAAGGGTCAATTCCAGGTCAGGCAATTCCAAGCAATGCAAAGCATGCCAAGGCAGGGCAATTTGAGGAAGGCAAGGCAAAGCAATCCCAGGAAAGGCAAAACATGGAAAGCCAGGCCAATTCCATCCAAGGTAATTGGAGGTAAGGAAAGGCAAGACAAAGCAGGGCAATTCCAGGCAAAGCAATTCGAGGAAAGCAAGGCAGGGAAATTCCAAGCAAGGCAATAGAAGGCAAGGCAAAAAGGCACAAAAGGGCAACTTTAGTCAAGGCGATTTCAGGCAAGGCAAGTCAAGGCAACTAAAGGCAAGACAACTCCAAACAAGGTAATTCCAGGCAAGGCAAGGCAAGGCAATTTCAGGCAAGGCAGGGCAAGGGAAAACAAGGCAATTCCAGGCAAGGCAAAGCAAGGCAGGCCAATTCCAGGCATAGTAATTTTAGGCAAGGCAGGGCAATTCCAGGCAAGGCAATTCGAGGTAACAAAGGCAAGGCAAAGCAGGGCTATTCAAGACGAAGCAATTCGAGGCAAGGCAAAACACAGAAATTCCAAACAAGGCAATTCGAGGCAAGAAAATTCATGGAAAGGCAAAATAGGACAATTCCAGGCAAGTTGATTTCAGGCAATGCAAGGCAAGGCAATTACAGGCAAGGCAAGGCAATCCCAGACAAGGTAAGAAAAGGCAATTTGAGGAAAGAGAATTCCAAGCAAGACAAGGTAAGGCAAGGCAATGAAATTATAGGAAAGGCAATTACAGGCAAGGCAAGGCAATTTCAGGCAATGCAATCCTTGGCAAGGCAAGGCAAGACAAGGCAATTCCCGGCAAGGCAAGGCAAGACAAGGCAGAAAAAGGCAACTCAAGGCAAGGCAATTCCAGCTCAGGCAAGGAAAGGCAATTCCAGTCAAGGCAAAACAAGACAAGGCAATTTCCTGCAAGGGTATTAAAGGGAAGGCAAGGCAGGGCAATTTCAGGCAAGAAAAAGCAAGGCAAGGCAAGGCAATGCAATGCAAGGCAATTCCAAGCAAGAAAATTTCAGGCAAGGCAAGGAAAGGCAATTTCAGGCAAGGCAAGGTGAGACAAGGCAGGGAAAGGCAATTCTAGACAAGGCAATTTCAGCTAGGGCAAAGCAAGGCAATTCTAGGCAAGGGCAGTTCAGGCAAGAGAGAGCAATGCAACGTAGGGAAATTCCAGGCAAGGCTCTTTTAGGCAAGGCTAGGCAATGCAAGGCAATTTCAGAAAAGTCAACTTTAGGCACGACAAAGCAAGGCATGGCAAAATAAAAAGGGTCAATTCCAGACAAGACAATTCGAGGCAAAGAAAGGCAAGGCAATTCCAGGCAAAGCAAGGCAAGGCAATGCATGGCAAGGCAATTTCAGGCAAAACAACTCCAAGCAAAGCAGTCCAATGCAGGGAAAGGCAAGGCAAAGCAAGGCAATTCCAGGGAAGTAAATTTAAGGCAAGAAAAACAAGGCAATTCCAGGCAAGGTAAGGCAAGGCAGTGCAATTCCAGGCAGAAAAATTTCAGGCAACCTAAAGCAAGAAAGATCAGTTACGGCAAGACAGGGCAAGGCAGTTATAGTCAAGGCAATTCTAGGCAAGGCAAGGCAAGCCAAGGCAAAACAATTCCAGGCTGGGCAATTCCAGGCTAAACAAAGCAAGGCAATCCCTTAAAAATTACAAGTCGGCAAGGCAATTCTAGGCAAGGGAAGAAAAGGCAAAAAAGTAAGTCAAGGAAAGGAAAGGAAAGGAAAGGCAATTCCAGGCAAGGCAACATCAGGCAAGGCAATTCTAGGAAAATAAAGGCAAGAAAAGGAAAGGTAAGGAAAGTCAAGGCAAGGCAAGGCAAGGCAAATCAAGGAAAGGCAATTCCAGGCAAGGCAAGGCAACACAAGGCAATGCAAGGCAATTCTAGGCTAGGAAATTCCAGGCAAGGCAATTCCAGGAAAGGCAAGGCAAGACAAGGAAATTCCAGGCAAGGCAGGGCAATTCCAAAAAAGGCAAACTCAGGCAAGGATAGGCAAGAAAATTCCAGGCAATGCAACTCCAGACAACACAAGGCAAGGCAATTCCAGGCAAGGCAAGGCAAGGCAATTTCAGGAAAGGAAATTCCAGGCAAGGCCATGAAAGTCAAGGCAATTTCAGGCAAGGCAAGACAATTCTAGGCATGGCAAGGCAATTGCAGGCACGAAATCTCCTGGCAAGGCCAGTCAATGCAACCCAATTCCAGGTTAGTAAATTTCAGTCACGGCTAGGCAAAAAATTGCAGGCAAGACAAAGGCAGGCAAGGTAAGGCAATAAAATTCCAGGCAAGGCAAGGCAATGAAATTCCAGGAAAGGAAAGCAATGAACTTCCAGGCAAGGCAAGGCAATTCTGGGCAATTGCAGACAGGTTAATTACAGGCAAGGCAAGGCAAAAGGGGCATTATCAGGCAGGGCGATTCCAGACAATGTAAGGCAAGGCAAGACACTTCTAGGCAGCACAATTAGAGGCAAAGCAAGGCAAGTCAAAGCAAGAAAATTCCAGACAGGGCAATTCCAGGCTAGGCAGGCAAAGGGAAGAGAAAACAAATTTCCAGCAAAGTGAAAAAATTCCAGGCAAGGGTATTGAAGGCTAGGCAAAACAAAGCAAAGCAGGCCAATTTTAGGCAAGGCAATTCGAGGTAAGAAAAGGCAAGGTAAAGCAGGGCAATTCCAGAAAAGGCAATTCGAGGCAAGGCAAGGCAGGGTAATTCCAAGCAAGGCAATTCGAGGCAAGGCAAGGCAAGGCTAAAAAGGGCAATTCCAGGCAAGGCGAATTTAGGCAAGGCAAGGCAATTCCAGGGAAGGCAAGAGAAGACAAGACAAGGCAATTCCAGACAAGGTGCAGAAAGGAAATTCTAGGAAAGAAAATTCCAAGCAAGGCAAGGTATGGCAACACAATGCAATTCTAGGAAAGCAATTCCGGGCAAGGCAAGGCAATTCCAGTCAAGGCAATTCCAGGCAAGGCAATTCCAGGCAAGGCAATATTTGGCAATGCAAGGTAAGGCAATTCCAGGCAAGGCAAGGCAAGACAAGGCAGAAGAAGGCAATTATAGGCAAGGCAATTCCAGCTCAGGCAAGGCAAGGCAATTCCAGGTAAGGCAAGACAAGACAATTCTAGCCAAGGCAATTCCATTTGATGAAAGATAAGTCAAGGCAATTTCAAACAAGGCAATTCCAGTCAAGTCAAGTCAAGTCAAGGCAATTCCACGCAAGACTGTTCCGGGGAAGCAAGGCAGGGAAATTTCAGGCAAGGAAAAGTAAGACTAGGCAAGCCAATGCAATGAAAGGCAATTCCAATTAAGAAAATTTCAAACAAGGCAAGGAAAGGCAATTTGAGGCAAGGCAAGGCGAGAGAAGGCACAGAAAGTCAATTCTAGGCAAGGCAATTCCAGCTAAGGCAAAGCGAGGCAATTCCAGGCAAGGGAATTCCAGGCAAGGCAGGGCAAGGCAATGTAGGCCAATTCCAGGCAGGACAGGGCAAGGCAATGTATGTAGGGCAATTCGAGGCAAGGCTCTTTTAGGCAAGGCAAGGCAAACGCAAAGCAATTTCAGGAAAGTCAACTTTAGGCCCACAAGGCAAGGCAAAGCAAGGTAAAAAGGGTCAATTCCAGGCAAGGCAATTTTAGGCAAGGCAAGGCAAGAGAAGGCACGGAAAGTCAATTCTAGGCAAGGCAATTCCAGATAAGGCAAGGAAAGGCAATTCTAAGCAAGGCAATTTCAGGCAAGGCAGGGCAAGGCAATGTAGGGAAATTCCAGGCAAGACTCTTTAATGCAAAGCAATTCCAGAAAATGTAATTACAGGCAAGGAAAGAAAAGGCAATTTAAGAAAAGGGAATTCTAAGAAAGGCAAGGTAAGGCAAGGCATTTAATTTTAGAAAAGGCAATTTTGCTCAAGGAAAGGCAAATCCAGGCAAGGCAATCCCTGGGAATGCAAGGCAGGGAAATTCCTGGCAAGGCAAGGCAAGACAATGCAGGAAAATGCTATTCAAGACAAGGCAATCCCAGGTAAAACAAGCCAAGACAATTCTAGGCAGGGCAATTACATGTTAGGCAAGGCAAGTCAATGCATGGCAAGGCAATTCTAGGCAAGTGAAATCCAGGAAAGGCAGAACAAGGCAATGTCGGGAAATTCCAGGGATTCTCTTCTAGGCAAGGCAAGGCAACGCAAGGCAGTTTCAGGAAATCCAACTATAGGCAAGGCAATATCAGGCAAGGCAGGGCAAGGCAATGTAGGTAAATTCCAGGCAAGACTCTTTAATGCAAGGCAATTACAGTAAAGGTAATTACAGGCAAGGAAAGAAAAGAAAATTCGAGGAAAGAAAATTCTAAGAAAGGCAGGGAAAGGCAAGGCTTTTAATTCTAGGCAAGGCGATTTTGGACAAGTGAAGGCATATCCAGGCAAGGCAATCCCTGGCAATGCAAGGCAGGAATATTCCTGGCAAGACAAGGCAGAAAAAAGCTATTTAAGACAAGACAATCCCAGTTAAAACCAGCCAAGGCAATTCTAGTCAAGGCAAGTACAGATTAGGTAAGGCAAGACAATGCATGGCAAGGCAATTCCAGGCAAGTGAAATCCAGGAAAGGCAAAACAAGGCAATATCGGGAAATTCGAGAAATTCTCTTTAAGGCAAGGCAAGGCAACGCTAGGCAGTTTCAGGAAATCCAATTATAGGCATGGCAAGACTAGGCAAGGCAACGAAAGGCAATTCCTGGCAGGGCAATTCCAGAAAAGAAAAGGTAAGGCAACTCCTGGCTGGGCAATTCCACACAACACAAGGCAAAACAAAGCAAGGCAAGGCAAGGCAAGGCAAGGCAAGGCAAGGCAAGGCATTTCCAAGCAAGAAAACTCCAGTAAATGCAATCTCATGCAGGAAAAGGCAAGGTAAAGCAAGGCCAGGCAATACCAGGCAAGACAATTTCAGGCAAGGAATCCCACGCAAGGAAAGGCAAGGCAATGCAAGAAAATTTAGAGAAAGTCAATTCCAGGCAAAAAAAGGCAAGGCAGGGCAGTGCAATTCAAGGCAGGGAAATGTCAGGTAAGGTAATGCAAGGATGGTCAGTTTTGTGCAAGACAAAACAAGGCAATTATAGGCAAGTCAATTCCAGAAAAGGCAAAGCAAGCCAAGGCAAAACAATTCCAGGCAGGGCAAACCCAGGCTAGGCAAATAAAGGCAATGCAAAAAACTTCCAGGCAAGGCAAGACAATACCAGGCAAGGCAAGGAAGGGCAAAGTAAGAAAAGCAAAGGTAAGACAAGACAAGACAAAGTAAATCCAGGCAAGGCAGGGCAACGCAAGGCAAATCCAGGCTAGGAAATTGCAGGAAAGGAAATTCCAGGCAAGGAAAAGCAAGACAAGGCAAATCCAAGCAAGGCAATTCTACATAAAGCAAGATAGGACAATTCCAGGAAAGGCAAATTCAGGCCAGGCGAGGCAAAGCAATTCCTTGCAAGGCAACTCCAGGCACGGTCAGGCAAGTCAATTCCAGGCTAGACA
Source organism: Leontopithecus rosalia (assembly GCA_028533165.1). Classification (NCBI taxonomy): domain Eukaryota; kingdom Metazoa; phylum Chordata; class Mammalia; order Primates; family Cebidae; genus Leontopithecus; species Leontopithecus rosalia. The sequence goes on from CM052665.1 coordinate 26,373,169, forward strand.
ATTCCAGTCAAGGCAAGGCAAGGCAAGGCAATTCCAGAAAAGGCAATTCCTTGCAAGTCCAAGAAAGTCAAGGCAATTCCTGGGAAGCAAAGACAAGCAAGACAAGACAAGAAAATTTCAGGCAAAAAAATTCCTGGTAAGGCAAGTCAATGCAAGGCAATTTCATGCAAGTAAATTCTAGGCAAGGCAAATCCAGGCAAGGTAAAACCAGCCAAGGCAAATCCATGCAAGGCAAGGCATGGCAAGGCAATTTCAGGAAAGGCAAGGCAGGACAATTGCAATCAGGGCAATTTTAGGCAAGGCAAGGAAATGCAGGGCAAATCCAGGCAGGGAAATTCCAAACAACACAGGGTAAGGCAAGACAATTCTAGGCAAGGCAATTCCAGGCAAGGCAAGGCAAGTCAAAGCAAGGCAATTCCAGACAGGGCTATTCCAGGCTAGGCAAGAAAAGGCAATTCAAGAAAATTCCCAGCAAAGTTAAAATATTCAAGGTGAAAGAATTCAAGGCATGACAAAACAAGGCACGGCATGACAATTTCAGAAAAGGCAATTCAAGGCAAGGCAATGCAGGAAAATTCCAAGCAAGGCAATTTGAGGTAAGGCAAGGCATGGTCAAGAAGGGCAATTCCAGGCAAGGCGATTTCAGGCAAAGCAAGTCAAGGCAATTTCAGGCAAAGAAAGACAAGACAAGGCAAGGAAAGGAAAGGCAATTCAAGGCAAGGCAATTGCAGGCAAGGCAAGGCAAGGCAAGGTAAGGCAAGGCAAGGTAAGGCAAGGCAAGGCAAGGCAATTCTAGGCAAGGCAATTCCAGGCAAGTCAAGACAATGCAAAGCAAGACAATTTCAGGCAAGACAATTTCTGGCAATGCAAGGCAAGAAAATATAAGGCAAGGGAATTGCTGGAAAGGCAATTCCAGGCAAGGCAAGGCAATGTAAGGCAAGGCAATTCCACTCAAAGCAATTTTTGGCAATCGAAGGCAAGGCAATGTAAGGCAAGGCAATTCTAGGCTAAGCAAGGCAAGGCAAAACAAGGCAACTCCAGTCAAGACAAGGCAAGTGTAGGCAATTCCACGCAATGCTATTCCAGGGAAAGCAAGGCAGGGAAATTCCAGGCAAGGAAAGCAAGGTAAAGCAAGGCAGTACAATGCAAGGCATTTCCAAGCAAGAAAATTTCAGGCAAAGCAAGCCAAGGCAATTCCAGGCAAGACAATTCTAGGCTAGGAAAGGCAAGTCAATTTATGGCCAATCTAGGCAATGCTCTTTTAGTCAAGCCAAGGCAACGCGAGGCAATTTCAGTAAAGTAAATTTTAGTCACAGCAAGGCAAGGCAAGGCAAGGAGAGTAAATTCCAGAAAAGGCAATTCCAGGCAAGGCAAGGCAAGGCAAGGCTATTCCAGGCTACACAATTTCAGCCAACGCAAGGCAACACAAATAAAGCAAGGCAATTTAAGACAAGAGAGTTCCAGTCAAGACAACTCCAGGCAAGGCAATCTCAATCAAGGGAAGGTAAGAAAATGCAAGACAATTCAGGGAAAGTCAATTCCAGGAAAGGAAAGGCAAGGCAATTCCAGGCAAGGCAAGGTAAGATGGAGAAATTCAAGGCAGGGAAATTTCAGGTAAGGTAATCAAAAGCAAGGCAAGGCAAGCCAAGACAAAATAATTCCAGGAAGGGCGATCACAGTTTAGGCAAACAAAGTTAATGCAAAAAAATTCCAGGCAAGGCCAGCCAATACCAGGCAAGGCAAGAAAGGGCAAGGCAAAGAAAGTCAAAGCAAGAAAAGGCAAGACAATGCAAATCCAGCCAAGGCAATTCCAGGCAAGGCAGCGCAAGGCAAGCAAAATCCGGGGGAGGCAATTTCGGGAATGGCAAATTCAAGGAAGGCAAAACAAGGCAAGGCAATTTCAGGCAAGGCAATTTCACATAAGGCAAGGCAAGGCTATTCCAGCAAAGGCAAATC
>CM052665.1:26375624-26393122 GCA_028533165.1 Leontopithecus rosalia
AATTCCACGCAAGGCAAGGTAAGATAAAGTAATGCAATTCTCGGCAAGGCAATTCCAGGCAGGGCAATTTCAGACAAGGAGAAGCAAGGCAATTCTAGGCAAGGCAATTCCAGGCAAGGCAAGGCAAACCAAGGAAAGACAATCCTAGGCGAGAAAAGGCAACGCAAGACAATTGAAAACAAGGCAATTCCAGTCAAGGAAAGGCAAGACAACGCAATTCCACACAAGGATATTTCGTGGAAGGAAAGGTAAGGTAGGGCAATGCAATTCTAGGCAAGGCAATTTCAGGCAATTTCAGGCAAGGCAAAACAAGGGAAATCCAGATAAGGCAAGGTAATTTCAGGCAGAACAATTTTGGACAAAGAGAAGCAAAGCAATTCTAGGCAAGGCAATTCCAGGCAAGGCAAGGCAAACCAAGGCAAGACAATTTTAGGCAAGACAATTTCAGGCGAGGAAAGGCAATGCAAGACAATTCGAAGCAAGGCAATTTCAGTCAAGGCAAGGCAAGACAATAAAATTTCACACAAGGATATTCCAGGGAAACAAAAAGAGAAAAATTCAAGGCAAGAAAAGCAAGGCAATGCAAGGGAAATCCAGGCAAGGCAATTCAACGTAAGGCAAGGTAAGACAACTTCAGGCAAGACAATTCCAGGCAAGGCAAGGTACGGCAAAGCAAGGCAATTTCATGCAAGGCAATTCCTGGCAATGCAAGGCAAGACAATTCCAGGCAAGGCAATTGCCAGAAAGGTAATTTCAGGCAAGGCAAGGCAAGACAAGGCAGGGAAAGGTATATCCAGGCAACGCAATTCCAGCTAAGAAAAGGCAAGATAATTCCAGGCAAGGCAATTCCTGGCAACGCAAGGCACAACAATTCCAGGCAAGGCAATTGCCGGAAAGGTAATTCCAGGCAAGGCAAGGCAAGACAAGGCAGGGAAAGGTATATCCAGGCAACGCAATTCCAGCTAAGGCAAGGAAAGGTAATTCCAGGCAAGGCAATTCCAGTCAAGGCAAGGCAAGGCAATGAAAGCAAGGCAATTCTAGGCAAGACAATTAAAGGCTAGGAAAGGAAAGAAAAGACAATTCGAAGCAAAGGAATTTTAGTCAAGACAAGGAAAGACAAGGCAATTCCACACAAGGCTATTCCAGGGAAAGCAAGAGAGGGCAATTACAGGCAGAAAAACCAAGGCAATGCAAGTGAATTTCAGGCAAGGCAATTTCAGGTAAGGCAAGATGAGACAACTCCACGTAAGACAATTCCAGGCAAAACAATTCCAGGCAAGTCAAGGTAAGGCAAGGCCAGACAAGGGCAATTCAGGCAAGTCAATTTCAGACAAGGCAAGGCAGTGCAATGCAAGGAAATTCCAAGCAAGAAAATTCCAGGAAAGGCAAGGCAAGTCAGGGTAGGCGAAATTTAGGCAAGGCAGGGCAAGAATATATAGGGAAATTCCAGGTAAGGCTCTTTTAGGCAAGGGAAGTCAATTTCAGGAAAGTCAATTTTAGGCACAGCAAGGCAAGGCAAGGCAAGGCAAGACAATTTCAGAAAAGTCAAGGCAAAGAAGACGAATTCCAGGCAGGGAAATTTCAGGCAAGACAAGGCAAGGCAGGGCAATTCTAGGTAGGGAAATTCCAGACAATGCAAGGCAAGGCATGGCAAGGCAAGGCAATTCTAGCAAAGGCAATTTGAGGCAAGGCAAGGAAATCCAAGGCAAGACAATTCCAGACAGTATCATTCCAGGCTAGGCTCGGAAACGCAATGCAAGAAAATGTCGAAAAATGCATAAAAATTTCAAGGAAGGCAATTTCAGGCAAGTCAAGGCAAGGCAATTCCAGACAAGGTATTTCCAGGCCAGGCAAGGAAAGGCAATTCGACGCAATGCAATTGCAGTCAACGCAAGGGAAAGCAATTCAATGCAATTCTAGAAAAACCAATTCCAGGCAAGCAAGACAATGTAAGGCAAGACAATTTCAGGCAAGGAAATTTTTGGCAATGAAGACAGGGCAATTCCAGGCAAGGCAATTTCCAGAAAGGTAATTTCAGGAAAGGCAAGGCAAGACAAGGCAGGAAAAAGCAATTCCAAGCAAGGCAATTACAGCTAAGGCAAGGCAAGGCAATTCCAAGCACGGCAATTTCAGTCTAGGCAAGGGAAGGCAATGCAAGGCAAGGTTGTTCAAGGCGAGAAGGGGAAAGGCAAGGCAATTTGAAGCAAGGCAATTCCAGTCAAGATAAGGCAAGATAAGGCAATTCCATGCAAGTCTATTCCAGGGAAGGTAAGGGAGGGCAACACCAGGCAAGAAAAGACAAGGCAAAGTAAGGGAATTCCAGGCAAGACAATTCCAGGTAAGGCAAGGCAAGACTACTCCAGGCAAGGCAATTCCAGGCAATGCAAGGTAAGGCAAGGCAATGCAATTCTAGGCAAGGCAATTTGAGGCAAGGCAATGCAAATTTGGGCATGGCAATTTCAGGCAAGGCAATTCCTGTCAATGCAAGGCAAGAAAATTCCAGCAAGGTAATTCGAGGTAAGCAAGGCAGGGAAATTCCAAGCAAGGTAACTTCAGGCAAGGAAAAAGAAGGCAATGCCAGGCAAGGCAATTCCAGACAAGACAAAGCCATACCAGGCAAGGCAATTTCAGGCAAGGCAAAAGAAGGCAAGGCAGGACAATTGCAGGCAACATAATTCGTGGTAAGAAAAGGCAAGGTTGAGCAGGGCAATTCCAGGTAAAGAAATTTGAGGTAAGGCAAGGCAGAGAAATTCCAAGCCAGACAATTCAAGGCAAGGCAAGAAATGGCAAAAAAAATGTAATTCCAGACAAGGTGATTTCAGGCAAGGCAAGTCAAGGCAATTAAAGGCAAGACAACTCAACACAAGGTAATTTCAGGCAAGGCAAGGAAATGAAATTCCAAACAAGGCAATCCCAGGCAAGGTCAGATAAGGTAAGACAATTTCAGGCAAGGCAAGGAAAGACAAAACAAGGCAATTTCAGGCAAGGCAAGGCAATTTCAGACAAGAACAAGCAAGGCAATTCCAGGCAAGGCAAGGCAAACCAAGGAAAGAGAATTTCAGGCGAGGAAAGGCAAGACAAGACAATTCGCAGAAAGGCAATTCCAGTCAAGGCAAGTCAAGACAAGGCAATTCCACGCAAGGATATTTCAGGGAAGGCAAGGGAGGGCAATTCCAGACGATGAAAAGCAAGGCAATGCAAGGGAATTCCAGGCAAGGCAAGGCAATTCCAGGTAAGGCAAGTCAAGGCAATCCCAGGGAAGGCAACTGCAGACAAGGCAAGGCAAGGCAAGGCAAGGCAAAGCAGGGCAAGGCAATTCCACTCAAAACAAGGCAAGGCAATTCCAGGCAAGGCACGGCAAGAATATGTAGGACAATTCAAGGCAAGACTCTTTTAGGCAAGGCAAGGCAAGGCAATGCAAGAAAATTTTCAGCAAGGCATGGAAATTTCAAGCAAGGCAAGGAAAGGCAAGGCAAAAAAATTCCAGACAATGTATTTCCAGGCAAGGCAAGGAAAGGCAATTCGACAAAAGGCAATAGCAGTCAAGGCAAGGGAAAGCAATTCAATACAATTTTAGGCAAATCAATTCCAGGAAAGAAAAGGCAATTCCAAGGAAGGCAACTCCAGGAAATTCAAGGCAAGGCAATTCCAAGGTAGGCAATTGTCGAGAAGGCAATGTCAGGAAAATTAAGGCAAGAGAAGGCAGGGAAAGGCAATCCCAGGCAAGGCAACACCAGTTAATGCAAGGCAAGGCAATTCCAGCCTAGGCAACTCCAGACAAGAAAAAACAAGGCAATTTCAGGAAAGACAATTACAGGCAAGGCAAGACAAAGCAGGGCAAGGTAATTCCAATCAAGGCAAGGCAAGGCAAGGCTATTCCAGGCAAGGCTATTCCAGGCAAGGCAATTCCAGGCAATGCAAGGCAAAAAAAGGCAAAAAAATGATTCCAGGTAAGGAAATTCCAGGCAATGCAAGAAAAGGCAAGGCAAAGCAAGGACAATCCAGGTAGGGCAATTTCAGGCAAGGCAAGGCAATTCCAAGCAAGGAAATTCCAGGCAAGGCAAAACAAGAATATGCAGGAAAATTCCAGGCAAGGCTTTTTTAGGCAAGGCAAGGCAATACAAGGCAATTTCAATAAAGTCAATTTTAGGCACAGCAAAGCAAGACAATTCCAGAAAAGGCAAGGCAAAGCAGGCCAATTCCAGGCAGATCAATTTCAGGCAAGGCAAGGCAAAGCAGGGCAATTATAGGCGGGGCAATTACAGATAAGGCAAGGCAAGGAAAGTCAAGGCAGGGCAAGGCAAAGCAATTTTAGCAAAGGCAATTTGAGGCAAGGCAAGGAAATCCAAGGCAAGGCTATTCCAGACAGGACCATTCCAGGCTAGGCAAGGCAAGGCAATGCAAGAAAATTTGCAACAAGGCATGGAAATTCCAAGCCAGGCAATTTCACGGAAGGCAAGGAAAGGCAATTCCATTTAAAGAATTTACAGGCAAGGAAAGGAAAGGGAATTCGAAGCAAGGCAATTGCAGTCAAGGCAAGGGAACGCAATTCAAGGCAATTCTAGAAAAATCAATTCCAGGCAAGTCAAGGCAATGTAAGGCAAGGCAATGTAAGGCAACGTAATATTTTGCAATGCAAGGCAGGGCAATTCCAGGAAAGGTAATTGCCAGAAGGGCAATTTTAGACAAGGCAAGGCAAGGCAAGACAAGGCAGGAAAACGCAATTCCAGGCAAGGCAATTACAGCTAAGAAAAAAAAGGCATTTCCAGGCAAGGCAATTCCAGCCAAGGCAGGGCAAGGCAATGGAAGGCGAGGCTATTCTAGAAAAGGCAATTCCAGGCGAGGAAAGGAAAGGCAAGCCACTTCAAAGCAAAATAATTCCAGTCAAGAAAAGGCAAGACGAGTCAATTCCACTCAAGACTATTCCAAGGAAGGTAAGAAAGGGCAAATCCAGGCAAGAAAAAGCAAGTAAAGCAAGGGAATTTCAGGCAAGGCAACTCCAGATAAGGCAAGGCAAGACAACTTCAGGCAAGGCAATCCCAGGCAAGGCAAGGCAAAGGAAGGCAAAGAAAGGCAATGTAATTCTAAGCAAGGCAATTGCCAGAAAGATAATACCAGGCAAGGCAAGGCAAGCCAAGGCAGAGAAAGATTATTTCAGGCAAGGCAATTTTAGGTAAGGCAAGGCAAGGCAATTCCAGGGAAGGCAACTGCAGACAAGGCAAGGCAAGGCAATTTCAGGAGAGGCAATTACAGGCAAGGCAAGACAAAGCAGGGCAAGGCAATTCCAATCAATGCAAGGAAGGGCAAGGCTATTCCAGGCAAGGAAATTTCAGGAAATGCAAGGCAAGGCAAGGCAAGGCAAAAGAATTCCAGTTAAGGAAATTACAGGTGAGGCAAGGAAAGACAAGGCAAGGCAAGGACCATCCAGGCAAGCCAATTTAAGTCAAGGCAAGATAATGTAATGCAAGGCAATTTTAAGCAAGAAAATTCCAGGCACGGCAAGGAAAGGAAAGGAAAGGAAGGGCAATTCTATGCATGGCAATTCCAGAAAAGGCAGGGCAAGAATATGTAGGGCAATTCCAGGCAAGGCTCTTTTAGTCAAGGAAATGCAATTCAAGGCAATTTCAGGAAAATCAATTATAGGCACAGCAAGGTAAGGCAAGAAAAGACAATTCCAGGAAAGACAAGGCAAAGCACGCCAATCCAGGCAGGGCAATTTCAGGCAAGGCAAGACAAGGCAAAGCAGGGCAATTCTAGGTAGGACAATTGGAGACAAGGCAAGGCAAGACAAGGCAAGACAAGGTCATTGTAGCAAAGGCAATTTCAGGCAAGGCAAGGCAATTCAAAGCAAGGCAATTCCAGACAGTTCCATTCCAGCCTAGGCAAGGCAAGGCAATGTAAGAAAATTTGTAACCAGGCATAAAAATTTTAAGCAAGGCAATTTCGGGAAAGGAAAGGCAAGGCAATTCCAGACAAGGTATTTCCAGGCAAGGCAAGTATAGGCAATTCGAGGCAAGTCAATTGCAGTCAAGGCAAGAAAAAGCAATTAAATGCAATTCTAGAAAAAACAATTTCAGTCAAGGCAAGACAATGTATTGCAAGGCAATTTTTGGCAATGCAAGGCAGGACAATTCCAGGCAAGGCAATTGCCAAAAACGCAATTCCAGGCAAGGAAAGGCAAGACAAGGCAGAAAAATGCAATTCCATGCAAGGCAATTACAGCTAAGGCAAGGCAAGGCAATTCCAGTCAATGCAATTCTGGTTGAGGCAAGGCAAGGCAATGGAAGGCAAAGTGATTATATACAAGGCAATTCCAGGCGAGGAAAAAAAATAAAAGACATTTCAAAGCAAGGCAATTTCAGTCAAGACAAGACACGTCAAGGCAACTCCACGCAAAACTATTCCAGGGAAGGTAAGGGAGGGCAATTCCAGGAAAGGAAACGCAAGGCAAAGCAAGGGAATTTCAGGCAAGACAATTCCAGCTAATGCACGGCAAGACAACTTTAGGCAAGGCAATTCCAGGTAAGGCAACGCAATTTCAGGCAAGGCAATTCCTGGCAAGGCAAGGCAAGACAAGGCAGAAAAACGCAATTCCATGCAAGGCAATTACAGCTATGGCAAGGCAAGGCAATTCCAGTCAATGCAATTCTGGTTGAGGCAAGGCAAGGCAATACAAGGCAAAGCGATTATATGCAAGGCAATTCCAGGCGAGGAAAGAAAAGAAAAGGCATTTCAAAGAAAGGGAATTTTAGTCAAGGCAAGGCACGACAAGGTAACTCCACGCAAAATTATTCCAGGGAAGGTAAGGGAGGGCAATTCCAGAAAAGGAAACGCAAGGCAAAGCAAGGGAATTTCAGGCAAGGCAATTCCAGCTAATGTACAGCAAGGCAACTTTAGGCAAGGCAATTCCAGGCAAGGCAAAGCAATTCCAGGCAAGGCAATTCCTGGCAATGCAAGGCAAGGCAATTCCAGGGAAGGCAAGGTAAGGCAAGGCAGAGGAATTCTAGGCAGAACAATTCCAGAAAAGGCAATTCTGGCAAAGGCAATTTCAGGAAAGGCAAGGCAATCCAAGGAAAGGCAAATCCAGACAGGGCCATTCCAGGCTAGGCAAGGCAAGGCAATGAAAGAACATTTCCAACAAGGCATGGAAATTCCAAGCAACGCAATTTCAGGCTATGCAACTCAAGGCACTTCCAGACAAGATATTTCCAGGCAAGGCAAGTAAAGACAATACGAGTCAAGGCAATTGCAGTAAAGGCAAGGGAAAGCAATTCAATGAAATTCTAGGAAAACCAATTCCAGGCAAGGCAAGGCAATGTAATTCAAGGCATTTTTTTGCAATGCAAGGCAGGGCAATTCCAGGCAAGGAAATTGCCAAAAAGGCAATTCCAGGCAAGGCAAGGCAAGACAAAACAGGAACAAGCAATTCCAGGCAAGGCAATTACCGCTAAGGCAAGGCAAGTCAATTCCAGGAAAGACAATTCCAGTCGAGGCAAGGCAAGGCAATGCCAGGCAAGGTAGTTCTAGGCAAGGCAATTCCAGGAGAGAAAATTAAAGGCAAGCCATTTTAAAGCAAGGCAATTCCAGTCAGGGCAAGGCAAGAGGAGTCAATGCCACTCAAGGCTATTCCAAGGAAGGTAAGAAAGGGCAATTCCAGGCAAGAAAAAGCAAGGCAAAGCACGGGAATTTCAAGCAAGGCAATTCCAGGTAAGGCAAGGCAAGACAACTCCAGGCAAGGAAATTTCAGTCAAGGCAATTTCAGTTAAGGCAAGGAAAGGCAACACAAGGCAAGGCAATTCTAGACAAGACAAGGGAAGACAAGGTAATTCTATGCAAGGCTATTCCAGGGAAGGCAAAAAGGGCAATTCCAGGCAACGGTAACCAAGGCAATGCAAGAGAATTTAAAGCAAGGCAATTCCAGGTAAGGCAAGGCAAGACAACTCTAGGCAAGGCAATTCCAGGCAAGGGAGGGCAAGGCAAGGCAAGTCAAGGCAAGGCAAGACAAGGCAATGACAGGCAAGGCAATTCAAGTCAAGGCACATCAAGGGAAGGTAATTCCAGGCAAGGGAGTTGGAGGCAACAAGGCAGGGAAATTTCAAGCAAGGCAACTTCAGACAAGGCAATGAAAGGCAATACCAGGCTAGCCAATTTTAGACAAGGCAAAGCCAGGCAAAGCAATGCAATTCCAGGCAAGGCAAAATGAGGCAAGGCAGGCTAATTCCAGGTAATGTAATTCGAGATAAGAAAAGACAAGGCCGAGCTGGGCAATTCCAGGTAAAGCAATTCGAGGTAAGGCAAGGCAGGAAAACTCCAAGCCAGGCAATTTGAGGCAAGGCAAGAAAAGGCCAAAAAAAAAAGCCACTTCCAGGCAAGGCGATTTCAGGCAGGACAAGTCAAGGCAATTAAAGGCAAGAAAAATCAAGACAAGGTAATCCCAGGCAAGGCAAGAAAAGGCAATTCCAAGCAAGGCAATCACAGGCAAGGCAAGGTAACATAAGAAAATGCAATTCTAGGCAAAGCAATTTCAGGAAAGGCAAGACAAGGCAAAACAAGGCAATTCCAAGCAAGGCAAGGCAAGATGAGGCAGCAAAAGGTATTTCCAGACAATACAATTCCAGCTAAGGCAAAGCAAGACAATTTCAGGCAAGGCAATTCTAATCAAGGCAAGACAAGGCAAAGTGAGGCAAGGCAATTCTAGGCAAGAAAATTTCAGGTTAGTAAAGGCAAGGCAAGGCAATTTGAAACAAGGCAATTCCAGTCAAGAGAAGGGCAGACAAGACAATTACATGCAAGACTATTCCAGGGAAGGCAAGTGAGGGCAATATCAGGCAAGGATAACCAAGAAAATGCAAGGGAATTCCAGGCAAGGCAATTTCAGGTAAGGCAAGGCAAGACAACTCCAGGCAAGGCAATTCCAGGCAACGCAATCCTAGGCAAGGCAAATCAAGGCAAGGTAAGACAAGGCAATGCCAGGTAAGGCAATCCAAGGCAAGGCAAGGCAAAGGAAGGCAAGGCAAGGCAATGCAATTCTAGGCAAGGCAATTGCAGGAAAGAAAATTCCAGGCAAGGCAGGGCAAGACAAGGCAGAGAAAGGGTATTTCAAGCGAGGCAATTTAAGGTAAGGCAAGGCAAGGCAATTCCAAGGAAGGCAAATTCAGGAAATACAAGGCAAGGCAATTCCACACTAGGCAATTGCCAAGAAGGCAATTCCAGAAAAATGAAGGGAAGAGAAAGGAGGGAAAGAAAATTCCAGGCAAGGCAATTCCAGGTAAGGCAAGGCAAGGCAATTCCAGGTAAGGCAAGGCAAGGCAATTCCAGCGAAGGCAACTGCAGACAAGGCAAGGAAAGGCAATCTCAGGCAAGGCAACTACAGAAAAGGCCAAAAAAGGGCAAGGAAATTTCAATCAAGACAAAGCAAAGCAAGGCTATTCCATGCAAGGCAAGTCCAGGCAATCAAGGCAAGGCAAGGCAAAAAAATTTCAGGTTAGACAATTTCAAAAATGGCACTGAAAGGCTAGGCAAGGCAAGGCAAGGCAAGGACAATCCAGGCATGGCAAGGCAATGCAATACAATAAAATTTCAAGCAATGAAGTTCCAGGCAAGTCAAGGCAAGGCAAGGCAGGGCAATTCTAAGCAAGGCAATTTTAGACAAGGCAGGACAAGAGTATGTAGGGCAATTGCACGCAAGACTCTTTTAGTCAAGGCAAGGCAATGCAAGGCAACTTCAGGAAAGTCAATTTTATGCACGGCAAGGCAAGGCAAGGCAAGGCAAGACAATTCCAGGAAAGGCAAGGCAAACAGGCCAATTCCAGGCAGGGCAATTTCAGGCAAGGCAAGGCAAGACAGGACAATTCCAGACAAGTCAAGGCAAGGCAATTTTGGCAAAGGCAACTTTATGCAAGGCAAGAAAATCCAAGGCAAGGCAATTCTAGACAGGGCCAATCCAGGCTGCGCAAGGCAAGAAAATTTCAAACAAGTCATTGAAATTCCAAGCAAGGCAATTTCAGGCAAGGCACGGCAAAGCAAGGCACTTCCAGACAAGGTATTTCCAAGCAAGGCAATATAAGGAAATTAGAGGAAAGGAAATTGAAGTCAAGGCAAGGGAAAGCAATTCAATGCAATTCTAGAAAAATCAATTTCAGGCAAGGCAAGGCAATGTAAGACAATGCAATTTTTGTCAATGCAAGGAAGGGCAATTCCAGGTAAGGCAAGGCAAGACAAGGCAGTCAAATGCAATTCCAGGCAAGGCAATTACAGCTAAGGCAAGGCATGGAAATTCCAGACAAGGCAATTCAAGTCGAGGCAAGGCAAGGCAATTCTAGGCAAAGCAATTCCAGGCTAGGAAAGGAAAGAAAAGGCAATTCAAAGCAAGGCAATTCTAGTCAAGGAAAAGGCAAGGCAAGGCAATTTCAGGCAAGGCTATTCGAGGCAGCAAGGCAGGGATATTCCAAGCAAAGCAACTTCAGGCAAGGCAAGGGAAGGCAATGCCAGGCTACGCAATTTCAGACAAGACAAAGACAGGCAAGGCAAGGCAATTCCAGGCAAGGCAATCCCAGGCAAGGCAACGTAAGGTAAGATAAAGCAAGTCTAGGCAAGGCAATTTCAGTCAAGGCAAGACAAGGCAAAACAAGGCAATTTCTGGCAATGCAAGACAAGGCAAGGCAGGGCAATTCCAGGCAGAACAATTTCAGACAAGAAGAAGCAAGGCAACTCTAGGCAACGCAATTTCAGCCAAGGCAAAGCAAACCAAGTTAAGGCAATTCTAGGCAAGACAATACCAGGAGAGGAAAGGCAAGGCAAGGCAAGTCAATTTGAAGCAAAGCAATTCCAGTCAAGGCAAAGCGAGACAAGGCAGGAAAACGCAATTTTAGGCAAGACAATTACAGCTAAGGGAAGGCAAGGCAATTCCAGGCAAGGCAATTCTAGTCGCAGCAAAGCAAGGCAATGCAAGGCAAGAGAATTATAGGCAAGGCAATTTCAGGTGAGGAAAGAAAAAGGAAAGGCAATTTGAAGCAAGGCAAATCCAGTCGAGGTAAGGCAAGACAAGAAAATTTCATGCAAGGCTATTCCAGGGAAGTTAAGGGAGGGCAATTTCAGGCAAGAAAAAGCAAGGCAAACAAGGGAATTTCATGCAAGGCTATTCCAGGTAAGGCAAATCAAGAGAACTCCAGGAAAAACAACTCCAGGCAAGGCAACTCCAGGCAGGGGAAGGGAAGGGAAGGCAATGCAATTCGAGGCAAGGGAATGCATTCCAAGGCAAGGCAATTTTAGGCCAGGCAATTCCTGGCGATGCAAAGCAAGCCAATTTCAGGCAAGGAAATTCGAAACAATCAAGGCAGGGAAATTCCAAGTAAGACAATTTTAGGCAAGGCAAGGAAAAGAAATGCCAGGCAAGGCAATTCCAGACAAGACAAAGTTAGGCAAGTCAAGACAATTCTAGGCAAGTCAACTCATGGCAATTCCAGGGAAGGCAAAATAATGCAAGGTGGGCCAATTCCAGGCAACATAATTCGAGTTAACAAAAGGCAAAGCCATAAGGTAAAGCAATTCGAGGTAAGGCAAGGCAGAAAAATGCAAAAAAAAAAAGGCAATTTCAGACAAGGCGATTTCAGGCAAGGAAGTCAAGTCAAGAAAGGCAAGACAACTCCAGACAAGGTAATTCCAGGCAGTTGCAGGCAAGGCAACTCCAGGCAAGGCAAGGTAAGATAAGACAATGCAACTCTAGGCAAGACAATATCAACCAAGGCAAGGCAAGGCTAGGCAAAACAAGGGAATTCCAGGCAAGGCTAGGCAAAACAAGGGAATTCCAGGCAAGGCTAGGCAATTTCAGGCAGGACAATTTCAGACAAGGAGAAGCAAGGCAATTTTAGGCAAGGCAATTCCAGGTAAGGCAAGGCAAGACAACATCAGGCAAGGCAAGAAAAGGCAAGGCAAGGCAATTTCAGGCAAGGCAATTTCTGACAATGCAAGGCAAGGCAATTTCAGGCAAGGCAATTGCCAGAAAGGCAATTCCAGGGAAGGCAAGGCAAGGCAGGGCAGGGAAAGGTATTTCCAGGCAACACAATTTCAGCTAAGGAAAGGCAAGACAATTCCAGGCAAGGCAATTTCAGTCAAGGCAAGGAAACAACGCAAGGCAAGGCAATTCTATTCAATATAAGGGAAGACAAGGCAATTCTAAGCAAGGCTATTCCAGGGAAGGCAAGGGAGGGCAATTCCAGGCAAGGATAATCAAGGCAATGCAAGGGAATTCCACGCAAGGCAATTCCAGGTAAGACAAGGCAAGGCAATTTCAGGCAAGGCAATTCCTGGCAAGGGAAGGCAAGGCAATTGCCAGAAAGACAATACCAGACAAGGCAAGGAAGACAAAGCAGGCAATTCCAGGGAAGGCAAGGCAAGGCAGGGCAGGAAAAGGTATTTCCAGGAAAGCCAATTCCAGCTAAGTCAAGGCAAGGCAATTCCAGGCAAGACAATTCCAGGTAAGGCAAAACAAGACAACTTCAGGCAAGGCAATTCTAGGCAAGGGAAGGCAAGGCAAGTCAAGTCAAGGCAAGGCAAGGCAAGGCAAGGCAATGCCAGGCAAGGCAATTCCAGGCAAGACAAGGCAAAGGCAGAGAAAGGCAATGCAATTCTAGGCAAGGCAATTGCAGCAAAGACAATTCCAGGTAAGAAAAGGCAAGACAAGGCAAAGAACGGGTATTTCAGGCAAGGCAATTTTAGGTAATGCAAGGCAAGGTAATTCCAGGGAAGGCAACTCGAAGAAATTCAAGGCAAGGCAATTCCAGGCTACACAATTGCTGAGAAGGCAATTCCAGGAAAATTAAGGAAAGAGTACACAGGGAAAGGAAATTCCAGGCAAGGCAACCTCAGGTAAGGCAAGGCAAGGCAAGGCAATTCCAGGGAAGGCAACTGCAGAAAAGGCAAGGCAAGGAAATTTTAGGCAAGAAAATTCCACTCAAGACAAGACAAAGCAGGGCAAGGCAATTCCAATCAAGGCAAGGCAAGGCAAGGCTATTACAGGCAAGGGAATTCCTGGCAATGCAAGGCAAGGCAAGGCAAAAAAATTAAAGGTAGGGAAATTTCAGGCAAGGCAAGGCAAGAACAATCCAGGCAACACAATTTCAGGCAAGGTATGCAAACGTAATGCAAGACAATTCCATGCAAGGAAATTTCAGGCCAGGCAAAGCAAGGAAAGGCAAGGCCAGACAGGGCAATTCTAAGCCAGGCAATTTCAGGCAGGGCAGAGCAAAAATATGTAGGGCAATTCCAGGCAAGGCTCTTTTAGGCAAGGCAAGGCAATGCAAGATAATTTCAAAAAAGTCAATTTTAGGCAAGGCAAGGCAAGACAATTTTAGAAAATATAAGGCAAATCAGGCCAATTACAGGCAGGGCAATTTCAAGCAAGGCAAGGCAGAGCAGTTCTAGGCAGGGCAATTCCAGACAAGGCAATGCAGGGCAAGGAAAGGCAAGGCAATTCTAGCAAAGGCAATTTCAGGAAAGGCAAGGCAATCCAAGGCAAGGTAATTCCAGATGGAGCCATTCCAAGCTAGGCAAGGCAGGGCAAATGCAAGAAAATTTCCACCAAGGCTTGGAAATTTCAAGCAAGGCAATTTCAGGCAAGACAAGGCAAGGTAATTCTAGGCAAGGCAATTCGAGGAGAGGAAAAAGAGGCAAGGCAATTTGAAGCAAGGCAACTCCAGTAAAGGCAAGGCAAGACAAGGCAATTCCACACAAGGCTATTCCAGGGAAGGTAAGGGAGGGGAATTCCAAGAAAGAAAAAGCAAGGCAAAGTAAGGGAATTTCAGGCAGGACAATTCCAGGTAAGGCAAGGCAAGGCAATTCCAGGTAAAGAAATTTGAGGAAAGGCAAGGTAAGAAAATTCCAAGTGAGGCAATAAGAGGCAAGGCATGGAAAGCCAGAAAAGGGCAATTCTATGCAAGGCGATTTTAGGCAAAAAAAGTCATGGCAACTAAAAGCAAGACAACTCCAGAGAAAGTAATATTAGGCAAGGTGAGGAGAAACAATTTCAGGCAAGGCAAGGAATGGAAAGCAATGCAATTCTAGGCTGGACAATTCTAGGCAAGGCAAGGCAAGGTAAAACACGGCAATTCCAGGCAAGAAAAAGCAAGGCAGGGCAATTCCAGACAGGGCAATTCCAAGCTAGGCAAGGCAAGGCAATGCAAGAAAACTCCCGGCAAGGCAAGAAAATTTCAGGCACGGCAATTTCAGGCAAGGCAAGGCATGTCAATTCCAGGCAAGGGCATTCAATGCAAGGCAAAACAAGGCAGGGCAGGCCAAATCCAGGCAAGGCAATTCCTGGTAAGGAAAGACAAGGCAAAGCAGGGCAACTCCAGACAAGGCAATTCCAGGTAAAACAAGGCAGAAAAATTTCAAACAAGGTATTCGAGGTAGGGCAAAACAGGAAAAAAAGGTCAGAAAAGGGAAGGCTATTTGAGGCAAGACAAGGCTAGGCAAGGCAAGGCAACTACAGGCAGGGCAATTTCAGACAAGGAGAAGCAAGGCAATGCTAGCCAAGGCAATTCCAGGCAAGGCAAGGCAAAGAAATTCCAGTCAAGGCAAGGCAAGACAAGGCAATTCCAGGCAAGGCTATTCCAGAAAAGGCACTGAAGGGCAATTCCAGGCAAGGAAAAGGAAGGCAATGCAAGACAATTCGAGGCAAAACAATTCCAGGTAAGGCAAGGCAACACAATTCCAGGCAACACAAATTCCAGACAAAAAAGGCCAGGCCAGGCAAGGCAAGGCAATTCCATGCAAGGCAAGGCAAGGCAAGCCAAGTGAAGGCAATTCCAGGCTAGGAATTCAAGTCAATGCAAAAATTTTTTAGCGCGGCATGGAAATTTCAAGCAAGGCAACTTCAGGGAAGGCAATTCCAGGCAAGGGAAACCCTGGCAAGGCATGGGAATTCTAAGCAAGGCAAGTACAGGCAAGGGAAACCCAGGCAAAGCAAAACAAAACAAGATAGGTAAGTTCCAGGCCAGGTAATTTGAGGTAAGAAGAGGCAAGGCTGATCAGGGCTATTTTAGGTAAAGCAATTTGAGGTAACACAAGGCAGAAAAATTCCAAGCCAGGTAATTCAAGGAAAGGCAAAAAAAAGCAATTCCAGGCAAGGTAATTTCAAGCAAGGCAAGTCAAAGCAATTAAAAGCAAGACAACTACAGACAAGGTAATTCCAGGCAAGGAAAGGAAAGGCAATTCCAGGCAGGGAAATTCCAGGTAAGGCAAGGTAAGTTAAAGCAATACAATTATAGGCAAGGCAATTTCAGGCAAGGCAAGGCAAGGCAAAACAAGGCAACGCCAGGCAAGGCAATTCTAGGCAGGGAAATTTCAGACAAAAAAAGCAAGGTACTTCTATCCAAGGCAATTCCAGGCAAGCCAAGGCAAGGCAAACCAAGCCAAGACAATTCCAAACAGGGCAATTCTAGGCAGAGCAAGGGAAGAAAATTTCAGGCACAGCAATTTCAGGCAAGGCAAGACATGGCAATTCTAGTCGAGGGCATTCCAGGCAATGCAAAACGAGGCAAGGCAGGTCAATTCCAGGCAATATAATTCGAAATGAGGAAAGGCAAGGCAAAGCAGGGCAATTCCAGGCAAGAAAATTTGAGGCAAGACACGGCAGAAAAATTTCAAACAAGGCATTTTGAGGCATGGCAAGGCAAGGAATAAAAGGGTAATTCCTGGCAAGGCGATTTCAGGCAAGGCAAGGCAATTCCAAGCAAGGCAAGACAAGACAAGGCAAGGCAATTCCAGATAAGGTAATTACAGGCAAGGCAAAGAAAGGCAATTCCAGGCAAAGCAAAGAAAGGCAATTCCAGGCAAGGCAATTCCAGGCAAGACAAGGTAAGGAAAGGCAATGCAATTCTAGGCAAGACAATTTCAGGCAAGGCAATTCCTAACAATGCAAGGCAAGGCAACTCCAGGCAAGGCAAGTCAGGAAAGGCAGGGAAAGTTATTTCCAGGCAATTCAATTTCAGCTTAGGCAAGGCAAGACAGTTCCAGGCAAGGCAATTTCAGTCAGGGCAAGGCAAGGCAACACAAGGCAAGGGAATTATAGGCAAGGCAATTCCAGGCGAGGAAAGACAAGGAAGGCAAATTGAAGCAAGTCAATTTTAGTCAAGACAAGTCAATACAACGCATCTCCACGCAAGGCTATTTCAGAGAAGGCAAGTCAGTGCAATTTCAGGCAAGCAAAAGCAAGGCACTGCATGGAAATTCCAGACAAGGCAATTCCAGGCAAAACAAGGCAAACCAAGAAAATGCAAGGTGAAAGAAGGCAAGGTTGGGCAATATTAAGAAAGGACATTCCAGGCAAAGCAGGGCAAGTGTATGTAGACCAATTCTAGGCAAGGGTCTTTTAGGCAAGGCAAGGCTACACAAGGCAATTTCAGGAATTTCAATTTTAAGCAAGGCAAAGTAAAAAGAGTCACCTCCAGGAAAGGCAATTCCAGGCAATGCAATGTAAGGCAATTTCAGGCTAGGCAATTCCAGGCAAAGCAAGGCAACACTAGGCAAGCAAGGCAATTCTAGGCAAGACAATTTCCGGCAAGACAACTCCAGGCAGAAGAATTCCAGGTAAGGCAATATCATGGAAGGAAAGGCAAGGCAATGCAAGGCAATTCCAGAAATACAATTCCAGGTAAGAAAACTCAAGGCCATTCCAGGCAAGGCAAGGCAAGGCAGTACAATTCCAGGCAGGAAAATTTCAGGCAAGGTAATTCAAGGCAGGTCAGTTTGGGGCAAGACAAGGCAAGGCAATCATAAGAAAAACAATTCCAAGCAAGGCAAGGCCACAAAAGGCAAGGCCATTCCAGGGAGCAAAATTCCACAAAATGCAACGCAAGGCAAGACAATTCTAGGCAAGGCAATTCCAGGCAAGGCAAGGCAAGCCACAGCAAGGCAATTCCAGAAAGGGTAATTCCAGAATAGGCAAGGAGAGGCAATGCAAAAAAATTCTAACTAAAGCAAAAACAATCCAGGCAAAGTAATTCAAGGAAAGGCAAAACAAGGCAAGACAGGCCAATTTCAGGAAAGGCAATTCGAGGTAAGGAAAGGCAAGGCAAAGCAGGACAATTCCAGGCCAGGCAATTGTAGGCAAGGCAAGGCAGGTAAATTTCAAGCAAGGCAATTCGAGGCAAGGCAAGGAATGGCAAGGCAATTTCAGGCAAGAAAAGACAAGACAAGACAAGGCCATTTCAGACAAGAAAATTTCAGGCAAGGCAAGGAAAGGCAATTTCAGGCAAGGCAAGGTGAGGCAAGGCAATGCAATTCTAGGCAAGGCAAGGCAGTGCAAGGCAAGGCAATTTCTGGCAAGGCAATTCCTGGCAATGGAAGGCAAGGCAATTTCCAGAAAGACAATTTCAGGCAAGGCAGGGTAACATAAGACAAGGAAAGTTACTTCCAGGCAAGGCAATTCAAGCTAAGGCAAGGCAATTTCAGAAAAGTCAAATTGAAGTAGACTCCTGACAATTTCCCAAAGGTGTATT
>CM052665.1:26393622-26411717 GCA_028533165.1 Leontopithecus rosalia
AAGGCAAATACAGGCAAGGCAAGGCAAGGCAAGGCAGGGCAATTTCAGGCAAGGCAATTGCAGGCAAGGCATAATAAAACAGGACTGGCCAATTCCAGTCAAGGTAATTGGAAATAAAGAAAAGCAAGGTAAGCAGGGCAATTCCGGGCAAAGGAATTCCAGGCAAGGCAAGAAAAGGCAAAGGTACTCCAAGCGAGGCAATTCGAGGCAAAACAATGAAAGGCAAAAATGGGCAAATACAGGCAAGGTAATTCCAGGCAAGGACAGGAAAGGCAATTCGAGTAAGGCAAGTTAAGGTAAGGCAATAAAATTATAGGCAAGAAAATTTCAGGCAAGGAAAGGCAAGGCAGGGCAATTCAAGTCAGGGAATTTTTAGGCAAAATAAGGCAAGGCAGGTCAGTACTTGGAAGGGCAATTTCAGACAAGGCAAGGCAAGGCAATTGTAGGCAAGGCAATTTCAGTCAAGGCAAAGCAAGCAATGCAAGGGAAGGCAATTCTAGGAAAGACTATTCCAGGCAAGGAAAGGCAAGGTAAGGCAATTAGAAATGAGGCAACTCCAGTCAAAACAAGGCAAGAAAAGGCAATTCCAGGCAAGGCTATTCCAGAGAAGGCAAGGCAGGGCAATTCCAGGTAAGGAAAAGCAAGGCAAGTCAAGGCAGTGCAATTCAACGCAATTCCAAGCAAGAAAATTTTAGTCAAGGCAAGGCAATTCCAGGCAAAAGAAATATAGGCTAGGCAAGGCAAAGGAAGGGAATGCAGCACAATTCTAGGCAAGGCAATTCCGGGCAAGGCAGGGCAAGATAATGTAGGGCAATTATAGGCAAGGCTCTTTTAGCCAAGGCAAGGCAATGCAAGGCAATTTTAGCAAAGTCAATTTTAGGCATGGCAAGGCAACGCAAATCAAGGAAAGGCAAAGCAAGCCAAAAGGAGGCAATTCCATTCAAGGCAATTTCAAGAAAGGCAAAACAAAGACAATTTGAGGCTAGGCAATTTCAGGCAAGGCAAGGCAAGGCAACACAAGGCAAGCCAAGGCAATTAAAAAAAGACAATTTCAGGCAAGGCAATCCCATGCAAGAAAAGGCAATGCAATGCAAGAAAATTGTGAAAATGTTAATTACAGTAAAAGAAGAAGAACACAAATCCAGGCAAGGTAAGGCAAGGCCATTCCAGGCAACACAAGTGTAGGAAATGCAATTCCAGGCGATTTTAGGCAATCGAAAGCAAGGCAATTCTAGGCAAGGAAAGACAAGGCAAGGCAATTTCAGACAAGGTAATTCTAGGTGAAGCAAGGAAAGGAAATTCGAGGCCAATTCCATGCAAATTAATTAGAAGTAAGAAAAGGCAAGGCAAAGCAGAACAATTGCATGCAAAGCAATTCGAGGCAAGGCAAGGCAGAAAAATTCCAGTCAAGACAATTCGAAGCAAGGCAAGGAAACACAAAAAAGGGCAATTCTAGGCAAGGTGATTTCAGGCAAGGCCAGTCAAGGCAATTCCAGGCAAGAAAATTTCAGGCAAGGCAAGAAAAGCAATTCTAGGCAAGGCAAGGTAAGTTAAGGCAATCCAATTCTAGGCAAAGCAATTCCAGACAAGGTGAGGCAAGGCAAAACAAGGCAATTTTAGGCAAGGCAAGGCAAGGCAGGGCAATTACAGACAGGGAAATTTCAGACAAGGAATGGCAAGGCAATTTTAGTTAAAAAAATTCCAGGAAAGGCACTTGCTGTAAAGGCAATTCCAGGCAAGGCAAGGCAAGAAAAGGTAGGGAAAGGTATTGCCAAGCAAGGGAATTCCAGCTGAAAAAAGGCAAGGCAATTCCAGGCAAGGAAATTACTGTCAAGGCAAGACAATACTAGCAAACACAATTTTAGGCAAGGCAAGGCAATCCAAGGCAAGGAAATTCCTCAGGGCCATTCCAGGCTAAACAAGGCAAGGCAAGGCAATGCAAGAGTATTTCCAACAAGGCATGGAAATTCCAAGCAAGGCAATTTCAGGCAAGGCAAGTCAAGGGAATTCCAGACAAGATATTCCCAAGCAAAACAAGGAAAGGCAATTCGAGGCAAGGCAAATTCAGTCAAGACAAGGTAAGGCAATTCAATGCAATTCTAGGCAAAGCAATTCCAGGCAAGGCAAGGTAATGTAAGACCAAAAAATTCCAGGCAAGTATATTATTGCCAACGCAAGGCAGGGCAATTCTAGTCAAGGCAATTGCCAGAAAGGCAATTCGAGGCAAGGCAGGGCAGGACAAGGCAGGGAAATGCAATTTTTGGCAAGGCAACCGCAGCTAAGGCACGGCAAGGCAATTCCAGGCAAGACAATTCCAGTTATGGAAAGGCGAGACAATGCTAGGGAAGGCAATTCTAGGCAAGGCTCTTCCAGACTAGTAAAGGCAAGGTAAGACAATTAGAAACAAGGCAACTTCAATCAAAACAAGGAAGTCAAGGCAATTCCAGGCAAGGCTATTCTAAAGAAGGCAAGGGAGGGCAATTCCAGGCAAGGAAATGCAAGGCAAGGCAATGCAATGCAATGCAAGAAAATTCTAGGCAAGGTAAGGCAAGGCAATTCCAGGCAAGGTGAATCTAGGCTAGGGAAGTCAAGTCAAGGGAATGCAGCACATTTCTAGGCAAGGCCATTCCAAGAAAGACAGGGCAAGGCAATGTAGGTCAATTCTAGGCAAGGCTCTTTTAGCCAAGGCAAGGCAATGCAAGGCTATTTCAAGAACGTCAATTTTAGGCACAGCAAGACATCGCAAATCAAGATAAGGCAAGGCAAGGCAAATAGAGGCAATGCCATTCAAGGCAATTCCAGGTAAGACAAAACAAGGCAATTCTAGGCTAGTTAATTTCAGGCAAGTCAAGCCAAGGCAAGTCAAGACAATTAAATAAAAGACAATTTCAGGTAAGGAAACACCATGCAAGAAAAGGCAAGGCAATGCAAGGAAATTGCGGCAATGTTAATTACAGAAAAGAAACGGCAGGACAAATCCAGGCAAGGCAAGGCAAGGCAATTTTAGGAAAGACATTTGTAGGAAAGGCAATTCCAGGCAAGGCCATTTCAGCCAATGCAAGGCAAGGCAATTCCAAACAAGGCAAGACAATGCAAGGCAATTCCAAACAAGGTAATTCCAGGTGAGGCAAGAATAGGCAATTCCAGGCAAGGCAATTCCATGGAAGGTGAGGTAAGGCAAGGCAATGCAATTCTAGGCATAACAATTCCAGGGTAGGCAAGTTGGTGTAAGGCAAGAAAATTTCAGTCAAGGCAAGGTAAGGCAATCCAAGGTAAAGGAATTCTAGGCAAGGCAATTTCAGGCTAGGAAAGGCAAGGTAAGGCAATTCGAAACAAGGAAACACCAGTCAAGGAAAGGCAAGAAAAAGCAATTCCAGGCAAGGCTATTCGAGAGTAGGCAAGGCAGGAAAATTCCAGGCAAGGAAAAGCAATGCAAGGCAATGCAATGCAATGAAAGGCAATTTCAAGCAAGGAACTTCCAGACAAGGCAATTCTAGGTTAGGCAAGTCAAGGGAAGAAAAGGCAGCGTAATTCTAGGCAGGGCAATTTCAGCAATGCAGGGAAAGACAATGTAAGGCAATTCTAGGCAAGGCGCTTTTAGGCAAGGCAAGGAAACAAGGCAATTTCAGGAAAGTCAATTTTAGACACGACAAGGCAACGTAAGGCAAGGCAAGGCAAGGCAAAATAATGCAATTCCATTTAAGGCAAATCCAGGCAAGGGAAGGTAAGGCAATTCAAGTCAAGGCAACCCAAGGCAAGCCAAGGCAATTCCATGAAAGACAATTTCAGAAAATGCAATCCCATGCAAGAAAAGGCAAAGCAATGCAAGAAAATTGCAGGAACGTCAATGCCAGGGGAAACAAGGCAAGTCAATTCCAGGCATGACAAGGCAATTTCAGGCAAGGCAATTGTGAAGAATGCAATTCCAGACAAAACAATTTCAGAAAATGCAAGGCAAGGAAATATCGAGCAAGGCAAGGCAAGACAAGGCAAGGCAATTCCAGACAAGGTAATTCCAGGTGAGACGAGAAAAGGCAATTCGAGGCAAGGCAATTCCAGGGAAAGTAAGCTAAGGCAAGGCAAGGCAATGCAATTCTAAGAAAAGAAATTCCAGGCAAGTCAAGGCAGTTTAAGTCAACGCAATTCCAGTCAAGGCAAGCTAAGGCAATGCTAGGCAAAACAATTTCAGGTGAGGAAAGGCAAGGCAAGGCAATTTGAAATAAGGCAACTCCACTCAAGGCAAAGCGAGACAAGGCAAACACATGCAAGGCTATTCCAGAAAAGTCACGGCATGGCAATTCCAGGCAAGGAAAAGCAAAGCAAGACACGGCAATGCAATGCAAAAAAATTTCAGACAAGGCAAAGCAAGGTAATTCCAGGCAAGGTACTCCTAGGCTAGGCAAGGCAACGCAAGGCAATTTCAATAAAGACAATTTTAGGCATGGCAAGGCAACGCAGGGCAAAGCAAGGCAAGGCAAGGCCAAAAGATGCAATTCCAGACAATGGAAGGCGAGGCAAATCCAAGCAAGAAAATAACAGGTAAGGCAAGGCAAGGCAGCCCAAGGCAAGGCAAGGCAAATCCAGGCAAGATAATCCCATGCAAGAAGAAGCAAGGCAATGCAACACAATTGCGAGAAAGTGAATTCAAGGCAAGGAAAGGTAATGCAAATTCAGGCAAGGCAAGGCAGGGCAATTCCAGACAAGGCAAGTGCAGGGAAGGCAATTCTGGGCAAAACGACTTCAGGCAAGACAACACAAGGCAATTCCTGGCAAGGCAAGTCAAGAAAAAACAAGGCAATTCCAGAGAAGGTAAATCCAGCCCAGGCTAAGAAAGGCAATTGGAGACAAGGCAATTACAGGGAATACAAGGTAGGGCAAGGCAATGCAATTCTAGGCAAAGCAAGCTCAGGCAAGGCAAAGCAAGCCAAGGCAAAGCAATTCGAGGCAGGGCAGTTCAATGGCAGTAAAAGCAAGGCAATGCAAAAAAAAAATTCTAGGCAAGGAAAGGCAATACCAGGTAACGCAAGAAAAGGCAAGGAAAAAAGTCAAGTCAAGGAAAAACAAGGGAATTCCAGGCAAGACAATTCCAGGCAAGTCTATTCTAGGCAAGAAAAGGCAAGGCAAGGCAAACAAGGCAAGACAAGGCGAATCCAGGCAAGACAGTTCCAGACAAGGAAAGGCAATGCAAGGCAAGGCAATTCCAGGCTCGGCAATTGCAGGAAAGGCAATTTCAGGCAAGGCAAAGCAAGACAAGGCAATTCCAGGCAAGTCTATTCCATGTAATGCAAGGCAGGCCAATTCCAGGAGAGGCAAATTCAGACAAGGCATGGCAGCTCCATGCAACGCAAGGCAAGGCAATAACAGGCTAAGCAATTCCAGACAAGGCAATTTCAAAAAACGCAATTACAGAGAAGGCCAAATAAGTTAAGGCAATTTCAGGAAAGGTAAAGCAAGGCAATGCAATTTCAGGCAGAGCAATTTTATGCAAGGAAAGGCAAGGAAAGGCAATTGCAGCCAAGTCAAGGCATGGCAATTGCAGACAAGGTAATTCCAAGGAAGGGAAGAAAAGGCAATTCTAGGCAAAGCAATTCCAGGTGAAAAAAGGCAAGACAATTGAAAACAAGGCAACTCCAGTCAAGGCAAGGGAAGACAAGGCAGTTCTACACAAGGCTACTCCAGGAAAGGCAAGGCAGGGCAATTCCAGGCAAGAAAAAGCAAGGCAAGGCAAGGCAATGCAAAGCAAATCAATTCCAAGCATAGAGCTTCCAGGCAAGGCAAGGCAAGGCAAGAAAATTCAAGGCTAGGCAAGGCAAAGCAAGGCAATGGAATGTAGCACGATTCTTTGCAAGGCAATTTCAGGCAAGGCAGGGCAAAGCAATGTAGGGCAATTCTAGGCCAGGCTCTTTTAGGCAGGGAAAGGCAATACAACGCAATTTCAGGAAGGCCAATTTTAGGCACGGCAAGGCAACGAAAGGCAATAAAAGGTTAGCCTAAAAGAGGCAATTTAAGAAAAGAAAATTCGAGGCAAGGCAATTCCAGGCTGGGAAATACAAGGCAAGGCAAGAAACTTCCAGGCAAGAAAATTCCAGGCAAGGCAATCCCATGCAAGAAAAAGCAAGGCAATGCAGGGCAATTGCAAGTAAGTCAATTCCAGGCAATTAAAAAAAGGCCAATATAAGTAAGGCAAGGCAAGGCAATTCCAGGCAAGGCAATTGTAGCAAAGACAATTTCAGACTAGGCGATTTCAGGCAAGGCAAGGCAAGACAAGGCAAGGCAATTCCAGAAAAGTTAATTACACACAAGGCAAGTAAAAGCAATTCGAAGCAAGGCAATCCCAGGGAAGGTAAGAGAAGGCAAGGCAATGCAATTCTATGCAAGGCAATTTCAGGCACAGCATGGAAGTGGAAGGCAAGGAAATTCCAGTCAAGGCAAGGTAAGGCAAAGCAAAGAAAGACAATTCTAGGCAAGGCAATTTCAGGTGAGGAAAGACAAAGAAGGCAATTTGAAACAAGGCAACTCCAGTCATGACAAGGTAAGACAAGGCAATTCCATGCAAGTCTATTCCAGGGAGAGCAAGGCAGGCAATTTGAGGCAAGGCTTTTTTAGACAAGGCATGTCAAGGCAAGGCAAGGCAATTTCTAAAAAGTCAATTTTAGGCATGGCAAGGCAAGGCAAGGCAAGGCAAAGAAAAAGAGTCAATTTCAAGCAAGACAATTCCAGGCAATGCAAGGCGATGCAATTTCAGGCTAGGCAATTCCAGGCAAGGCAAGGCAAGGCAATTCCAGGCAAGACAAGTCCAGACAGAACAACTCCAGGCATGGCAGTCTTATGCAAGAAATGGCAAGACAATGCAAGGCAATTCCAGGAAAGTCGATTCCAGGCAAGGTAAGGCAAGGAAGTGCAATTTCAGGCAGAAAAATTTTCGGCAAGGAAATACAAGGCAATGCAAGGCAGTCCGGTCTGGGCAAGACACGGCATGGCAATTATAGGCAAGGCAATTCCAGGCAAGGCAAGGGAAGCCAAGGCAAGGCAATTCCAGGCAGGGCCATACCAGGCTATGCAAAGCAAGCCAACGCAAAAAAATTTCAGGCAAGGTAAGGCAATGCCAGTTAAGGCAAGGAAAGGCAAATAAAAAAACTCAAGACAAGATAAAACAAGGCAATTCCAGGCAAGGAAATTCTAGGCAAAGCAAGGAATGGAAAGGAAAGGCAAAAAAAGGCAAGGCAAGACAAGTCTAATCAAGGTAAGGCAGTTCCAGGCATGGCAATACAAGGCAAGGCAATTCCCATCTAGGCAATTGCAGGAAAGGCAATTCCAGGCAAGACAAGGCAAGACAAGGCAATTGCAGGCAAGGCAATTCCACTAAAGGAAAGGCAGGGCAATTCCAGGCAAGGCAAGTTTAGGCAAGGCAATTCCAAAAAAGGCAATACCAGGCAAGGCCAAATAAGTCATCACAATTCAAGGCAAGTCAAGGAAAGGTTATTCCAGTGAAGAAAATTGCTGGAAAGGCAAGTCAATGCAAGTCAATTTCAGGCAAGTAAATTCCAGGCAAAACAAGGCAAGAAAATTGCTGGCAAGGCAAATTAAGGCAAGGCAATTCCAGGCAAGGCAAGGCAATTCCAGGCAAGGCAAGGCAAGGCATAACAATTGCAGACAGGGAAGTTTCAGGCAAGAAAAGGCAAATCAGGACAATTCCAGGCAGGGAAATTCCGGACAACGCAAGGCAAGGCAAGAAAATTCTAGGCAAGGCAATACCAGGCAAGGCAAGGCAAGCCAAAGCAATGTAATCCCAGACAGGGCAATTTCAGGCTAAGCAAGAAAAGGGAATGAAAGAAAATTTCCAGCAAGGCAAAAAATTTCCAGGCAAGAAAATTCAAAGCAAGGCAGGCCAATTTGAGAAAAGGCAATTTGAGGTAGGGAAAGGCAAGACAAGCAGGGCAATTCCAGGCAAGGCAAGACAAGAAAAGGCAAGGCAATTCCAGACAATAAACTTCCAGTTAAGGCAAGGAAAGGCAATTAAAGGAAAGGCAAAGTAAGGAAAGGCAAGGTAAGGCAAGGCAAGGCAAGGCAATTATAGGCAAGAAAAGGCAATGGAAGGCAAGGCAATATCAGGCAAGGCGATTCCTGGCAATGGAAGGCAAGAAAGTTTCAGGCAAGGAATTTCTGGAAAGGCAATTTCAGGCAAGGCAAGGCAAGACAAGACAGGGAAAGTTATTTGCAGGCAAGGCAATACCAGCTAAGGCAAGGCAAATTCAGGAAAGTCACTTTGAAGTAAACTCCTGACTATTTCCCAGAGATCTATTATTCATTGAAGCCCTGAACTATTGACCATATAAAATATACACACTGAATCATACTCCCTGAATCATAGGGAATAGTCAGAATCAATGCCATATGACCATTCAATCAGAGCATTACCGAATGATGCACACCTGGGAAAGAGTCAGCATTCTATTTCATATGACAAGTGATTGAGAGCCTCATTGAATAATGCACACCCGGACATTAATCAGGAGGCTATGTTATATGAACACCCTTCAGAGCCTCAGTGAATAATACACACCTAGAAAATTCTCAGGAGTCTATTTTGTGGGCACTCTCATTCACAGCCTCACTGAACAATGCACACCTGTTGGGTATTCAGAATTCTATTTCACATGGCCACTCATTCAGCACCTCACTGAATAATACACACGTGGGGAACAGTCAGGGTTCTATTGAATATGAACACAAATTATGAGCCTCGGTGAATTTTGTATGTCTAGGAATCCTGAGGAGTCTATTTCCTATAGACCCCATTTCCGAGTCTAACGGAAAAATTAACACATGCGGAATTGTAAGGAGTAAATTTCGAATGACCCCTACTTGAGAGCCTCATTGAATAATATATTCCTGGAGAAAAATTTGGAGTCTATTTCATATGGTCATTCATGCAGAGCATCAGTACAGAATGCACACCTGTGGAGTGGCCAGGTGTCTATTTGCTTTGGCCACACATTAAGAACATCAGTGAATAATACACACCTGTGGTATAGTCAAAAGTCTCTTCCATAAAGCACCTAATTCAGAGGCTGAGTGAGTAATACACACCTGGAAAATAGTCAGGAATCTATTATATATTGACACTTATTCAGAGCCTTAGTGAATAATGCACACCTGGGGAATAGTCAGGAGTCTATTTCATATGGACACTCTTTCAGAGCCTCCCTGAAGAATACATACACTGGGGAGAGTCAGGAATCTGTTTCTTACGGCCACTCACTGAGACTCCCAGGGAATAGTGCACACTTGGGAAATTGTCAGGAGTCTATTTCACATGGCAACTCATACAGAACCTCAGTGAATAAGACACACCTGCTGAATACTCAGGAGTGTATTTCAATTAAGCATACACTAAGAGGCTCAGTGAATTATACACAACTGGGGAAGGATCAGGAGTCAATTTCATCTGGCCTCTCACTCAGAGCTTCATTGAATAATGCACTGCTATGCAATTGGCAGAAGCCTAATTGATATAGCTACTCATTCAGAGCCTCCCGGATAATATGCACCTCGGGGATATATAAGTTTCTATTTCATATTACCACTGATTCAACGCTTTAGTAAATAATGCATACCATACCTGGGGAGTACTCAGCAACCTATTTCATATGGCCACTCATTTCTCACCTCAGTGAATAATGCACACCAGGGGAATAGTCACGATTCTATTTCTCATGGACACTCCAGGCAGGGCCTCAGTGAATAATAATTCAGACCTTCACTGAATAATGCACACATTTGGAATAGTGAGGATTCTGTTTCATATGGCCACTCATTCAAAGCCTCATTGAATGGTACACACCTGTGAATAGTTAGGAGACTATTTTATATAGCCACTCATTCATAGCCTCAGTGAATCAGGCACGCTTGAGGAGTACTGAGGATTTTATTTCAAATGACATTTTATTCAAAGCCTCAGTGAATAATACACACCTGGGGGATAGTCAAGGGTCTATTTTATATGGTCACTTATTCAGAGCCTCAGTTGAATGACACCCGCTTGAGGAATAATCAGGATTCTATTTCATATGACCTATATTGAGAGCCAAACTGAATAATGCACGCCATGTGAATAGGGAGGAGTCTGATAGAAACACTCTTTCAGTGCGTCAGTGAATTATAGACACCAGGGGAATACTGAGGAGTCTTGTTAATATCGCCCTTCATTCACACCCTCTCGAAGTATTGCAAGATTGAGGAATTGTCAGGAGTTGATTTAGAATGGCCACTCATTTAGAGACTCAGTGAAAAATACACACCTATGGAATAGTGAGAATTCGTTTTTCAATGGCCACACATTCAGAGCCTCAGTGACTAATGTACACCAGAGGAATAGTCAGGAGTCTACTTCATATGCCCACTCTTTCAGAGTCTCACTGAATAACTCACCCCTGTGGAGTACTGAGAGGTCTATTTCATATGGCCACTCATTTTGAGCCACACTGTATAATACACACCTGGATAATAGCCAGGTGTTTATTTCTTCAGGCCAATCATTCAGAGGCTCAGTAAATTATACACACCTGGGAAATAGTCAGGAGTCTACTTCATATTGCTCCTCATTCAAAGCCTAAGTGAACAATGAACACCTGTTGAGTCCTCAAGAATGTACGTCATATGGCCACACATTCAGCACCTCACTGAATGATACACACATGGGGAATAGTCGGGATTCTATTTAATATGGCCATCCATTTTGAGACTCACAGAATAACGTATACCTGTAGAAGAGTGAGGAGTCTATTTCATATCTCTCCTTCTTCCGAGTCTCACTGAGTAATACACACCTGGGGAATTATCAGGAGTCTACTTCTTATGGCTGCATTCAGAGCCTCATTGTATAATGCCTACCTAGAGAAAAATTTGGAGTCTCTTTCATATGGCCATTCATTCAGAGCTTCGGTGTATAATGGACACATGTGGGGTAGTCCCGTGACAATTTCCTTTGGCCACACATTGAGAACCTCAGTGAATCATACACACCTGTGGAATAGACAGAAATCTATTTCACATGTCCCCTCATTCAGTGCCCGTGTGGATAAAACTCACCTAGAAAATAATCAGGAGTCTATTTTACATTACCTCCCATTTATATCCTCAGTGAATAATCCGCACTTGGGGAATATTCAGAAATCTATTTGATAGGGATACTTTTTCAGGATCTCTCTTAATAATGCACAGATGGGGGATATTCAGAAGTCTATTTCACATGGCCACTGATTCACAGCCTTCGTGAATAATGCGTACCTCGGGAGTACTCTGCAATCTATTTCATATGGCCACTGATTCAGCACCTCAGTGATTAATACACATGTGGGGAATAGTCAGGATTCTATTTCTTATGGTAACTCATTTAGACATTCACTGAATAATGCAAAGGTTTGGAATAGTCAGGATTCTCTTTCATATGGCCACTCATTCAGAGCCTCACTGAATGGTACACACCTGTGGAATAGTCAGCAGTCTATTTCAAATTTCCACTCATTCAGAGCCACAGAGAATAATGCACGCCTGGGGGGTACTGAGGATTCTATTTCAAATGACCCCTCATTCAGAGCCTCAGTGAAGAATACACACATGGGGAATATTCAAGGCGCTATATCATATGGCCACTCATTACGAGCCTCAGTGAATGATACACGTCTTGGGAATAATCAGTTTCTTATTCCATATGACCTGTGATTCAGAACCAAAGTGAATAATGCACATCTTGGGAATAGACTGGTTTCTCTTTCATATGGACACTCTTTTAGAGCCTCAGTTAATAACACACACCAGGGGAATATTGATTAGTTTATTTCATATTGCCACTCATTCACAGTCCTCCAGATAGTGCAAGTTTGGAGAATTGTCAGGAGTTTATTTACAGTGCCCTGTCATTCAGAGACTCATTGAATAATTCATACCAGAAAAAATTTTGGAATCTCTTTAACATGGCCATTCATTCAGAGTATCAGTGAAGAACGTACATTTGTGGAGTAGCAATGTGTCTATTTTCCATGGGGACACATTCAGAATATCACTGATTAATACACAACTGTGGAATAGTCAGAAGTCTATTTCATACGGCCCCTCATTCAAAGCCCGTGTGAATAAAACACACCTGGAGAATAGTCAAAATGTATTTCATATTGAAACTCATTCAAAACCTCAGTGAATAATGCACACCTTGGGAATAGACAGAAGTGTATTTCATATGGACAGTCTTTGAGAGCCTCTCTGAATAATACTCACATGGGGTAGAGTCAGGAGTCTATTTCATATGGCCAATGTGTAAGAGCCTCATGGAGTAGTGCACACCTGGGGAATTGTTAGGAGTCGATTTCGTATGGCAACTCATACAGAACCTCAGTGAATAATACACACCTGGGAAATACTCAGGAGTGTGTTTCAATTGGCCACACATTCAGAAGCTCAGTGAATAAGACACACCAGGGAAAGTCAGGAGACAATTTCAGCTGGCTTCTCATGCAGAGCTTCACTGAATAATGCACTCCTGTGGAGTAGTCAGCAGCCTGATTGTTATAGTCATTCATTCAGAGCCTCTCTGAATAATAAGCTCCTTGCAGATATTCAAGAATCACTTTAATATGGCCACTCAGAGCCTCACTGAATGGTACACACCTGTGGAACAGTCACATGGCCACTAATTCAGAATCTGATGGAGTAATGCACACCAGTGGATAAGTGAGTATTCTCTTTTATATGGCCACTCATTCAGAGCCTCACTGAATGATACACACCTGTGGAATTGTCAAGAGTCTATTTCACATTGCCAGTCATTCAGAGCCTCAGTGAATACTGCACATGTAGGGAGTACTGAGGATTCTCTTGTAAATAATAGACACTTTGGAAATAGTCAATGGTCTATTTTATGTGGTCACTCATTCAGAGCCTCACTGAATGATACACACTTGGGGAATAGTCAGGATTGCTTTCATATGACCAGTAATTGAGAGCCAAGCTGAATAATGAACACCTTGGGAATAGTCAGTTGTCTCTTTTATAGGGACATTCTTTCAGCGCCTGAGGGAATAATGCACACCTGGGGAACAGTGAGGAGTTTATTTCATGTAGCCACATATTCAGAACCTCACGGAATAGTGCCCATCTCTAGAACCCTGAAGCGTCTATTTGAAATGGCAATGCATTCAGAGACTATGTGAATAACACACATCTAGGGAATAGTGAGGAATTATTTCAAATGGCCACATATTCAGAGCCTGAATGAATAATGCACACCTGGGGAATAATCAGGAGTCTATTGCTTATGCCTACTCATTCAGCCCCTCAGTGAATAATGCACGTCTGTAGAATACTGAGCGGTCTGTTTCATATGGCCACTCATTCGAGCCTCACTGAATAGTACACACCTGGGTATAAGTCAGGAATGTATTTCACGTGGTCACTCATTCAGAGGCTCAGTGAATAATTAATAACTATTGAGGACTCAGGAGTCTTTTTCATATGGCAAATCATTCAGAGCCTCACTGAATTATACACACTTTGGGAATAGTAAGGATTCTGTTTAATATGGCCCATTATTATGAGCCTCAGTGAATAACACATGTCTGTGTGGTACTGAGGAGACTAATTCATATTGCTCCCCATTCTGAGATTTTCTGAATAATACACACTTGTGGATTACAGAGAAGTCTATTTCATATGCCCACTCATTAGGAACCCCAAGAAATAATATACAACTTGGGAATAGTCAGGAGTCTATTTTATATGGCCACTCAGAGAATCAGTGAATAATGCACACAAAAGGAATACTCAGTGAATGTTAGGAGTCTATTTCATATGGTCACTCAGAGCCTCAGTGAATAATGCACACCACAGTAATAGTCAGGAGCCTTTTTCTTATGACCACTGATTCAGTATCTCACTGAATAATACACACCTTGGGAATCGTCAGAATTCTATTCCATATGACCACTCATTCAGAGCCTTACTGAATAATGCACAATAGGGCAAGAGTCAGGAGTCTATTTCATATGGCCTCTCATTCAGCGCTTCAGTGAATAATGAACACCTGTGGAGTAGTCAGGACCCTATTTAAGATAGCCACAAATTAAGCACCTCCCTGAATGATACACACCTGGCTGATCGTCAGGAGTCTATTTGATATGGATACTCATACAGAACCTCTTTGCACATGTGGGGAAAATCACTACTCTATTTCATATGGTGATTCATTTAGGGAATCAGTGAATGACGCACATCTGTGGAGTAAAACGGGGTCTGTTTCATATGGCCACTCTTTCAGGGTTTCAGTGAATAATAGACTTATATCTGAAATAGTCAGAGATCTCTTTTATATGGCCACTCGTTCAGGGCCTCAGTGAATAATACACCCCTGGGAAATAGTCAAGAGTCTACTTCAAATGGCGACACATTCAGAGTCTCTGCAAATAATGTACACCTGGGGAAGAGTAAGGAGTCTCTTTCTGATTCTGGCTTATTCAGATTCCCATACAATAATACACACCTGGGGAAGGGTAAAGAGTCTACTTCACATAGCCACTCCTTTAGAGCCTCAGTGAATAATGCACACTTGGGGAATAGACGCTAGTCATTTTATATGGCCACAAAAGCAAAGCCTGAGTGATTAATGCACAACTTTGGAATAACGAGGAGTTTATTTTATTTTCCCACTTAATCAGAGTCTCAATCAATAATGCACACCTGAGGAATAGTCAGGAATCTATTTCATATGGTCGCTAACTCAAAGCCTCATTAAATAATACACACATGTGGAAGAGTCAGGAGGCTATTTCATATGGCCAAACTTTCAGAGCCTCTGTGAGCAATGCATACCAGAGAATACTCAGGACACTATTACTTATGTCCCATCATTCAGAGATTCACTGAGTAATTAACAACTGTAGAGTAGTCAGAAGTCTATTTTATATAGTTACACATTCAGAGACTCACTGAATAATACACACCTAGGGGAATGTCAGGATTCTATTTCATAAAGCCATTCCTTTGGAGCCCAACCTAAAAATGCACTCCTGGGAGTATTCAGGAGACTCTTTCCTATGGCCACTCATTCAGAGCCTCATTGAATAATACACATCTATGGAAAAGTCAGGAGTGTATTTCAAATGGCCACTCATTCAGAGTCTCACTGAATCATACATACCTGAGGAATACTCAGGAGTCTATTTCATATACCCACTAATTCAGAGACTCATGGAATAATGCACACCTGTGAAACAGTCTGGAGTCTATTTGATATGATTTTTCATTCAGTGCCTCAGTGAAAAATACGCAACTGAGAAATAGTCAGGATGCTATTTTATGTAGCCATGCATCCATACCTTTAGTTAGTACTATACACCTGGGGAATAGACAGGATTCCATTTCATGTGGCCAATCATTCAGAAACTCACTGAATGATACACACCTGGGGAATAGTCAGAGTCTATGTCATATGGCCACACAATCAGAGCATTTCTGAATGATGCATATCTGAAAAATAGTCAGAATTCTATTTCATATGACCATTGAATAAGAACCTCATTAAATAATGCAAACCTGGGCAATAATTAGGAGACTATGTCATATGAACACTCATCCAGAGCCTCAATGAATGATGCACACCTGTGGAGTAGCCAGGTGGGTATTTTATACAGCCACTAAATAGAGCCTCAGTGAATAATACACACCTGTGGAATAGTCAGGATTCCATTTCATATAGCCATTCACTCACAGTCTCAGTGAATAATGCACAAATGTACAGTACTCAGCAGTCTACTTTATGTAGCCGCTCAGAGATTCAATGAAGAATACAAACATGATGGATAGTCAGCATCCTATTTCATATGGCCACTCATGCAGAGCCTCACTGAGTAATACACTTCTGAGGAAGAGTTAGAAGTCTACTTTGTATAGCCACTCATTACAGCCTCAGTGAATAATGTACACCTGGGGAATAGACACTAGTCTATTTTACATGGCCATAAAATCAAAGCCTGAGTGAGTAATGCACAACTTTGGAATAACCAGTCGTCTATTCCATATACCAACTTATTCAGAATGTTTGTAAATAATACACACCTGGAGAATAGTCAGAAGTCTATTTCCTATGACTCAAAGCCTCATTAAGTAATACACTCCTGTGGAATAGTCAGGAGACTATTCCAAACGTTCAGAGCCTCAGTGAGTAATGCATACCTGGAGAATACTCAGAATGCTATTACATATGGCCTCTCATTCAGAGCTTCACTTAATAAGGAACACATGTAGAGTAGTCAGAAGTCTATTTCATACAGCCACACATTCAGAGCCTCACTGAATAATATACACCTGGGGGAACGTCAGGATTCTGTTTTGTATGACCACTCATTTAGAGCCCAAACTAAAAATGCACACCCGGGGAGTATTCAGGAGTCTCTTTCCTATGGCCACTCATTCAGAGTCTCACTGAATAATACACACCTATGGAAAAGTCAGGAGTGTATTTCACATGGCCACTCATTCAGAGCCTCAGTGAAGAATCATATATACCTGGGGAATACTCAGGAGTCTATTTCATATAGCCACTTATTCAGAGACTCACTGTAGCCATTTATTCAGAGACTCACTGAATAATGCACATCTGTGGAATAGTCTGGAGTCTATTTGATAAGACCGTTCACCCAGTGCCTCAGTGGAAAATGCACAGCTGGGGAATAGTCAAGAGGCTATAGTCAGGAGTTTATTTCATATGGTCACTCGTTCAGAAACACACTTAATGATACACACCTGGGGAATAGTCAGAGTCCATGGCATATGACCACACAATCAGAGCATTACTGAATGATGTGCACCTTGGAAATAGGATTCTATTTCATGAGACCACTGATTGAGAGCCTCATTGAATAATGAACAGCCGGACATTCATCAGGAGGCTATGTCATATGAACAGTCCTTCAGAGCCTCAGTGAGTAATACACACCTAGGGAATATTCACGAGTCTAATTACATAGGCCCTCTCATTCAAAGCCTCAGTG
Organism: Leontopithecus rosalia; assembly: GCA_028533165.1. Taxonomy (NCBI): domain Eukaryota; kingdom Metazoa; phylum Chordata; class Mammalia; order Primates; family Cebidae; genus Leontopithecus; species Leontopithecus rosalia. The sequence continues at coordinate 26,410,665 of CM052665.1, forward strand.
AACAATGCACACATGTTGGGTACTCAGGAATCTATTTCATATGGCCACTCATTCAGCACCTCACTGAGTGATACACACGTGGGGAATAGTCAGGATTCTATTTAATATGAACACCCATTATGAGCCTTGCTGAATTCTGTGTGCCTTGGAATACTGAGGAGTCTATTTCCTATCGACCCCCTTTCTGAGTCTAACAGAAAAATTAACACATGCGGAATTGTAACGAGTAAATTCCGTATGTCTCCTCCTTCAGAGCCCCATTGAGTAATGTATACCTGGAGACAAATTTTGAGTCTCTTTTATATGGCCATTCATTCAGAGCATCAGTAAAGAATGCACACCTGTGGAGTGGCCAGGTGTCAATTTGCTTTGGCCACACATTCAGAACATCAGTGAATAATACACACCTGTGGTATTGTCAGGAGTCTTTTATCAGGCGCCTCATTCAGAGGGTGAGTGAATAATACACACCTGGGGAATAAACAGAAATTTTTATATATTGCCACTTATTCAGAGCCTATGTGAATAATGCACACCTGGAAAATAGTCAGGAGTCTATTTCATATGGTCACGCTTTCAGAGCCTCCCTGAATAATACACAAATTGGGGAGGGTCAGGAATCCGTTTCTGATGACCACTCACTGAGACTCCCAGGGAATAGTCCACACTCTGGGAATTGTCAGGAGTCTATTTCATATATCATCTCATACAGGACCTCAGTGAATTAGGCACACCTGGGGAATAGTCAGGAGTGTATTTCAATTAAGCACACACTAAGAGGCTCAGTGACTTATACACAACTGGGGAAGAATCAGGAGTCAATTTCATCTGGCCCCTCACTCAGAGATTCGTTGAATAAAGTAGTTCTGTGGAATAGTCAGGATCCTAATTGATATAGCTTCTTATTCAGAGTCTATCTGAATAATATGCACCTCGGGGATATGTAGGGGTCTACTTCACATTACCACTGATTCAACGCCTTAGTAAATAATACATACCTTACCTAGGGAGTACTCAGCAATCTATTTCATATGGCCACTCATTTCTCATCTC
>CM052665.1:26412217-26446793 GCA_028533165.1 Leontopithecus rosalia
ATTCTGGCAAGGCAAGACAAATCGAGGCAAGGCAAATCCAGGCAAGGCAAATTCAACCAAGGCAAGGAAAGGCAAATTCAGAAAAAACAAATACAGGTAAGGCCAATACAGACCACGAAAATTCAGGGAAGGCAAGGCAATGCAAATTCAGGCAAGCAAGGCAGGGAAAATACAGGAAAGACAAATCCAGTCAAGGCAAGGCAAAGCAAATCCAGGCAAGAGAATTCCAGGCAAGACAAGGGAAGGCAAAACAAGGCAAGGCAAATTCAAGCAAGGAAAGGCTAGGCAAGGCAAATTTAAGCAAAACAAATCAGCCAAGGCAAGGCAAGGCAAATCCAGAAAAAAACAAATCCAGAAAAGACCAATACAGGCAAAGAAAATCCAGAGAAGGCAAGGCAATGCAAATTAAGGCAAGGAAGGCTGGGGATATCCAGGCAAGGCGAATCCAGTCAAGGAATGGCAAAGCAAACCAAGGCAAGGAAATTCCAGGAAAGACAAGACAATGCAAATCGAGGCAAGACAAATCCAGGCAAGGCAAGACAAATCCAGGCAAGGCAAGGCAAATCCACACAAGGCAAATCCAGCCAAGGCAAGGCAATGCAAACCCAGGCAAGAAAAGACAAATCCAGGCAAGCCAAATCCAGCCAAGGCAAGGCAAGGTAAATCCGGGCAATGGAAATCCAGGCAAGGCAAATTATGGCAACAAAAGGCAAGGGAAATCCATGCAAGGCATATCCGGTCAAGGCAAATCCAGGCAAATTCAGGCAAAGCAAATCCAGGCAAGGCAAATGCAGACAAATCCAGGCAATTCAAGTTCAGGCAAGGCAAGGCAAGTCAAATCCCAGCAAGACAAATCCAGGCAAGGCAAGGCAATGCAATCTCAGGCACGAAAGGCAGGGCACATCCAGTAAAGAAAAGGCAAAGAAAATTCGGGCAAGGCAAAACCAGGCAAGGCCAAGCAAGGCAAATGCAGGCAAAAAAAGGAAATGCAAATTCAGGCAAGCAAAGCAAGGCTAATCCAGGCAAGGCAAATGCAGGCAAGGCAAGGCAAGGAAATTCCAGGCAAGGCAAATCCTGGCAAAACAAGGCAAGGCAAATCTAGGCAAGAAAAATCCAGGCAAGGAAAGGCAAGAGAAATTCAGGCAAGGCTAATACCGGCAAGACAAATCCAGGCAAAAAAATTCAGGCAAAAAAAATCCAGGCAAGGCAAATTCAGCCAAGGCAAGGCAAGGTAAATCCATGCAACGCAAATGCAGGAAACGCAAATCCAAGCAAGGCAAATTATGGCAACGCAAGCAAGGCAAATTTATGCAAGGCAAATCTGGGCTAGGCAAATCCAGGCAAATTCTGGCAAAGAAAATCCATGCAAACCCAGGCAAGGCAAATCAAGGCAAATCGAGACAAGGTGAATCCAAACAAATCCAGGCAATTCAAGTACAGGCAAGATAAGTCAAGGCAATTCCCAACAAGTGAAATCTAGGCAAGGCAAGGCAATGCCATTTCAGGCCCGCAAGGCAATGCACATCCAGTATAGGAAAGGCAAAGCAATCCAGGCAAGGCAAATCCCGACAAGGCCAGTCAAGGCAAATGCATGTAAGGCAAATCTAGGGAAAGCCATTCCAGGCAACGCAAATCCAAGCAAGGCAAAACACGGCAAATCCAGAAAAGTAAAATCCACAAAAGGCACATCAAGGCTAATCTCACCAGGGCATATCAAGGCAAGGAAAGGCAAGGCAAATTCAGTCAAGGGAAGGCAAGTCAAGTTCAGGCAAGGAAAGTCAAAGCAAATCCTGGCAAGGCAAATCCAGGCAAGGCAAGGTAATGCAAATACAGGCAAGGAAAGGAAGGCTAATCCAGGCAAGAAAGTTCCAGGAAAGGCAAGGCAAGGCAAGGAAAATTCAGGCAAGGCAAATCCAGGCAAGGCAAATCTAGGCAGGGAAAATCCAGGGAAGGAAAGACAAGGAAAATTCACACAAGGCAAATACAGGCAAGACAAATTTAGTCAAAAACATGCAGGGAAGGCAAGGCAAGGCAAATCCAGGTGAGGCAAATCCAGGCAAGGCAAGGCAAAGCAAATTCAAGTGGAAATTTCAGCCAAGACAAGCCAAGCCAAATCGAGTTAATACAAATACAGGCAAGGCAAGACAAGGTAAGAAAAATCCAGGAAGGAAAAATTCAGGCAAGACAAGGCAAAGCTATTCCAGGCAAGGGTATTCCAGGCAAGGCAAGACAAGGCAAATCCAGGCAAAACAATCCAGGCAAGGCAAGCCAAGGCCAGGCAGATCCAGGCAAGGCAAATCTGGCGAAAACAAGGCAAGGCAAATTCAGAAAAGACAAATCCAGGCAATGCCAATGCAAACAAAGAAAATCCAGGGAAGGCAGGGCAATGCAATTTCAGGCAAGCAAGCCGTGGGAAATCCAGGCAAGGAAATTCCAGGCAAGACAAGACAAGGCAAATCCAGGTAAGGCAAATCCAGGCAAGGCAAGGCAAATCCAGGTAAGGCAAATCCAGCCAAGGCAAGTCAAGGTAAAGCCAAACAATGGAAATCCAGGCAAGGCAAATCCAGCCAAGGCAAATTCTGCAACGCAAGGCAAGGCAAATTTATGCAAGGCAAATTCAAGCAAGGCAAATCCAGGCAAATTTTGGCAAAGCAAATCCAGGCAAATCCAGGCAAGGCAAATCTAGGCAAATCCAGGCAAAATGGATCCAGGCAAATCCAGGCAATTCAAGTCCAGACAAGGCAAGTCAAGACAAATCCCAGCAAGCCAAATCCAGGCAAGGCAAGGCAATGCAATTTCAGGCACGCAAGGAAACGCAAATTTAGTAAAGGAAAGGCAAAGCAAATCCAAGTAAGGCAAATCCAGGCAACGCCAGGCAAAGCAAATGCATGCAAGACAAATCCATGAAATCCAATCCAGGAAAGGCAAATCCAGGCAAAGCAAAACAAGGCAATTTCAGGAAAGTCAAATCCACGAAAGGCAAGTCAAGGCTAATTTCGCCATGGCAAATTATGGCAAGGCAAGGCAAGGCAAGGCAAGGCAAATTCAGGCAAGGCAAGGCAAGGCAAGGTCATGCAAGACAAGTTAAGAAAAATCCCAGCAAGGCAAATCCAGGCAAGCCAAGGGACTGCAAATTCAGGCAAGCAAAGTAAGGCTAATCCAGGCAAGGCAAATCCAGGACAGGCAAGGCAAGGCAAATTTTGGCAAGGCAAATTTTGGTAAGGAAAATCTAGGGAAGGAAAATCCAGGCAAAAAGAGGCAAGGAAAATTCAGTCTAGGCAAATAGAGCAAGAAAAATCAAGGCAAAAACATCCAGGCAAAAAAAAAAAAAACTTCAGGCAAGACAAGGCAAAGCAAATCCAGGCAAGGCAAATTTAAAAAGGCAAGGCAAGGCAAATTCAGCCAAGACAAGGCAAGGAAAAAACAGAAAAAAGAAATCCAGGCAAGACCAACACAGGGAAAGAAACTCCAGGGATGGCAAGGCAATGAAAATTCAGGCAAGCAAGGTAGGGAAACTCCAGGCAAGTCAAATCCAGTCAATGCAAGTCAAAGCAAGTCCAGACAAAAAAATTTCCAGGCAAGAAAACACAATGCAAATAGAGGCAAGGCAAATTCAGGCAAGGCAAGGCAAGGCAAATCCAGGGAAGGTAAGGTGAGTCCAGGGAAGGCAAATTCAGATAGGCAAGAAAAGGTAAATGCGGGCAATGCAAATACAAGGAAGGGAAATCCAGTCAAGGCAAATTCTGGCAATGCAAGGCAAGGCAAATCCATGCAAGGCAAATTCAGGAAAGGCAAATCCAGGCAAATCCAGGCAAGACAAATATAGGCAAATCTAGGCAAGGCAAATCCAGGCAATTCAAGTCTAGACAAGGCAAGTCAAGGCAAATCTCAGCAAGGCAAATCTAGGCAAGGCAAATCCAAGCAAGGAAAGGCAAGGCAAATCCAGTCAAGGCAAGTAGAGGCAAATCCAGGCATGCAAAACAATGCAAATCCAGGCAAGTCAAATCCAGGAAGCGCAAATCAAGGTAATGCAAGGCAAGGCAAAACCAGACAAGTCAAGGCAATGCAAATCCAGGCGATGCAAGACAAGGCCAATTTATTCAAGGCATACCCAGGCAAGGCAAGGCAAGGCAAATCCAGGCAAGGCAAATCCAGCCACAGCAAGGCAAGGCAAATCCAGACAAAACAAATCTAGCCAAGGCAAGGCAAGGCAAATCCAGGAAAGACAAATCCAGGCAAGGCCAATACAGGCAAAGAAAATCCAGGGAAGGCAAGGCAATACAAATTCAGGCAAGCAAGCAAGGGAAATTTAGGCAAGGCAAATGTAGGCAATGCAAGGCAAGGCAATATTATGCAAGGCAAATTCGGGCAAGGCATATCCAGGCAAATTCAGGCAAGGCAAATCCAGGCAAGGAAAATCTAGGCAAACCCAGGCAAGGCCAATACAGGCAAAAAAATCCAGGGAAGGCAAGGCAATGCAAATTCAGGCAAGCAAGGCAAGGGAAATTTAGGCAAGGCAAATACTGGCTACACAAGGCTAGGAATAATTATGCAAGGCAAATTTGGGCAAGGCGAATCCAGGCAAATTCAAGCAAAGCAAATCCATGCAAATCCAGCCAAGGCAAATCTAGGCAAAACCACTCAAGGTGAATCCAGGCAAATCCGGGCAATTCAAGTCCAAGCAAGGTAAGTCAAGGCAAATCTTAGCTAGGCAAATCCAGGCAAGGCAAAACAATGCAATTTCAGGCACGCCAGGCAATGCACATCCAGTAAAGGAATGGCAAATAAAATCCAGGCAAGGCAAATCCCGGCAAGGCCAGGCAAGGCAAATGCAAACAAGGCAAACACAGGCAAAGCCAATTCAAACTAGGCAAACCCATGCAATTCAAATCCATGAAAGGCAAGTCAAGGTTAATCCCACCAAGGCAAATCAAGGCAATGCAAGGCAAGGCAAGTTCAGGCAAGGCAAGGCAAGTCAAGTCCAGAAGAAACAAGGCAAGGCAAGTCAAGTCCAAGCAAGGCAAGTCAAGGCAAATCCCAGCAAGGCAAATTAAGGTAAGGCAAGGCAATGCAAATTCAGGCAAGCAAAGCAAGGCTAATCCCAAGGCAAATCCAGGACAGGCAAGGCAAGGCAAATCCAGGAAAAGCAAACACAGGCAAGGCAAATATAGGAAAGGAAAATCCAGGCAAGGAAAGACAAGTAAAATCCAGGCTAGGTAAATACAGGCAAGAAAAATCAAGGCAAATAAATGAAGGCAATACATTTCAGGCAAGGCAAATCCAGGCATGACAAGGCAAGGTAAATCGAAGCAAGACAAATCCAAGCAAGACAGACACAACAAGGGAAATCAAGGCAAGGCAAATTCAGCCAAAACAAGGCAAGGCAAATACAGAAAAAGCAAATCCAGGCAATGCCAATACAGGAAAAGAACATCCAGGGAAGGCAAGGAAATGCAAATTCAGGCAAGAAAGGCAGGGGAAATCCCAGCAAGGCAAATCCAGTCAAGGCAAGGCAAAGGAAATTCAGGCAAGAAAATTCCAAGCAAGACATGACACTGCAAATCTAAGCAAGGCAAATCCAGGCAAGGCAAGGCAAGGGAAGGCAAGGCAAGGCAAATCCACGTAAAGCAAATTGAGCCAAGGCAAGCAAGGCAAATCCAGGCAAGGCAAATCCAGTCAAGACAAGGCAAAGCAAATCCAGGCAAGGCAAACCCAGGCAAGGCCAAGCAAGGCAAATGTTGGCAAAGCAAATCTAGGCAAAGACAAATTAGGCATGGCAAATCGAGGCAAGGTAAAACAAGGCAAATTCATGCAAGTCAAATCCACAAAAGACAAGTCAAGGCTAATCTTACCAAGGCAAATCAAGGCAAAGCAAGGAAAGGCAAATTCAGAAAAGGCAAGGCAAGTCAAGTCCAGGCAAGGCAAGTCATGGCAAATCCCAGCAAGGTAAATCCAGATAAGGCAAGGCAATGCAAATTCAGGCAAGCAAAACATGGCTAATTCAGGCAAGGCAAAACCAGGAAAGGCAAGGCAAGGAAAATCCAGGCAAATCCCGGCAAGGCAAATCCTGGCAAGGCAAAACTAGGCAAGGATAATTCAGGCAAGACAAATACAGGCAAGTCCAACCCAGGCAAAAAAATTTAGGCAAAAAGAATCCAGGTAAGGCACATCCAGGCAAGACAAGGCAAGGCAAATCTAGGTAAGGCAAATTCAGGAAAGGAAAGGCAAGAAAAATCCAGGCAAGAGAAATCCAGGGAAGGAAAGGCAAGAAAAATCCAGGCAAGGCAATTACAGGCAAGACAAAATCAGGCAAAAAAAAATCCAGGCACAGAAATCCAGGCAAGGCAAATCCAGGCAAAACAAAGCAAGGCAAGGAAAGGAAAATCCAGCTAAGGCAAGGCAAGGTAAATTTATGCAATGCAAATCCAGGCAAGGTAAATTCTGCCAACGCAAGGCAAGGCAAATCCATGCAAGGCAAATCAGGGCAAGGGAAATCCAGGCAAATTCAGCCAACACAAATCCAGGCAAGGCAAATCTAGGAACATCCAGGCAATGCAAATTCATTCAAATCCAGGCAATTCAAGTCCAGGCAAGGCAAGTCAAGGCAAATCCCAGCAAGGCAAATTGAGGCACGGCAAGGCAATGCAAATTAAGGCAAGCAAAGCAAGGCTAGTCCAGGCAAGGCAAATTCAAGCAAGGCAAAGCAAGAAAAATCTAGGCAAGGAAAATCCAGGCAAGGAAAGGCAAGGAAAATCCAAGTTAGGCAAATCCAGGCAAGACAAATCCAGGCAAAAAATTCAGGTAAAAATAATTCAAGCAAGGCAAATCCAGGTAAGACAAGGCAAGGTAAATCCAGGAAAGGCAAATGCAAGCAAGGCAAGGAAAAGAAAGGCAAATCCAGGCAAGGCAAATTTAACCCAGGCAAGGCAAGGCAAATACAGAAAAAACAAATCCAGGAAAGGCAAATAAAGGCAAAGAAAATCCAGGGAAAGTAAGGCAATGCAAATTTAGGCAAGCAAGGCAGAATAAATCCAGGCAACGCAAATCCGGCCGAAGAAAGGCAAGGAAAATCCAAAAAAGACAAATACAGGGAAGGCCAATAAAGGCAAAGAAAATCCAGGGAAGGCAAGGCAATGCAAATTCAGGCAAGCAAGGCAAGGCAAATCCAGTCAAGGCAAGCAAGGTAAATCCAGGCAAGGCAAGGCAAGAAAAATAGAGGCAAGGACAGAAAAGGCAAATCCAAGCAGGGCAAATTCAGGCAAGGGAAATACAGTCAATACAAGAAAAGGCAAATCCAGGCAAGGCAAGGCAAGACAAAAGAAATCTAGGAAAGAGAAATCAAAGCAAAGCAAGACAAGGCAAATCCAGGAAAAGTAAATTTAGGCAAGACAAGACAAGAAAAATCCAGGCAAGGTAAAGCAAGGAAAGGCAAACCCAGGCAAGGCAAATCCAGGCATGGCAAATCCAGACAAGATAAGGAAAGGAAATGCAAATCCAGGCAAGGAAAGACAAGGCAAATCCTGGCAACAAAAATCCAAGAAATGTAAAACAAGGTAAATAGAGGCAAGGGAATTCCAGGAAAGGTAAGAAAAATTCTGGCAAGGGAAATCAAGGAAAGTCAAATTGAGGCAAGGCAAAATAAGGCAAATACAGGGAAGTCAAAGCAAGGAAAGACAAATCCAGGCAAGGCAAATCCAGGCAAGGCAAGACAAGGCAAGGCAAATCCAGGCAAGGCAATGCAAGACATATCCATTTAAGGCAAACCCAGGTAAGGAAAGTAAAGGCAAATCAAGTCAAGGCAAGAAAAGGCAAATCCAGGCAAGGCAAGCAAAGCCAATCCAGGAGAGGCAAATCCAGGGAAGGCACAGAAGACATATCCAGGCAAGGCAAGGCAAGACAAATCCAGGCGAGTCAAATTAAGAAAAGGCAAGGGAATGCATATCCAGGCAAGGCAAGGCAAGGCAAATCCAGGCAAGGCAAGCCGAAAGAAATCCAGGCAAGGCAACGCAACGACATCCAGGCAAGACAAGCCAAGGCAATTTTAGGCAGGCAGATCCAAGCAAAGCAAGGCAAGGCAAGGCAAAGATAATCCAAGCAAGGCAAGGCAAGGCAAAGCAAACCCAGGCAAGGCAAATCCAATCAAGGGAAGGCAAGGGACATTAAAGAAAGGCAAGCAAGGCCAATCCAGGAGGGGCAAATTCAGGGAAGGCATGGCTAGTCATATCCAGGCAAGGAAAATCCAGACAAGGCAAGGCAAGACAAATTCATATGATGCAAATCCAGGGAAGGCAAGGAAATGCATATCCAGTCTAGGCAAATCCAGGCAAGGCAAGGTAAAGAAAATTCAGGCAAGGCAGATCCAGGCAAGGCAAAGCAGGACAAGGCCAATCCAGCCAAAGCAAGGCAAGTCAAATCCAATCAAGGCAAGTCAAGGCAAGGCAAATCCAGGCAAGGGAAGACAAGGCAAATCCAGGGAAGGCAAATAAAGGCAAATTCATGTGAGGCAAATACAGACAAGGCAAGGCAAGACATCTCAAAGCGAGGCAAGGCAAGGCAAGGCAAATCGATGCAAGACAAATCCAGGCAAGGTAAATAAAGGCAAATCCAGGCAAGCCAAATCTAGGCAACAAAAGGCAAATGCAGGCAAAGCAAACCCAGGTAAGTCAATACAAGGCAAATCCAAATAAGCAAATTCAGAAAAACCAAGTCAAGAGAACAAATGTCAAGGCAAATACAGGCATAGCAAGGCAAGGCAAGGCAAGGGAAAACCAGGCAAGGCAATACCAGACAAGGAAAAGCAGGGCAAATTTAGGCAAGTCAAATTCTGGAAAGGCAAAGCAACGCACATCCAGGTAAGGCTAATCCAGGCAACGAAAGGCATGGCAAATCCACTCAAGGCAAACCCAGGAAAGGCCAAAAAAAAATTCAGACCATGCAAGGCAAGTCATAGCTAGGCAACGTAAATCCAGGCAAGGCAAGGCCAGAGAAATCCAGGAAAGGCAAATCCAGGAAAGGCAAGGCAAGGCAAATACAGGGAAAGCAATTCCACACAGACAAGGCAAGCCAAATCTAGGCAAGTCAAATCCAGGCAAGGCAAGACAATGCAAATACAGTCAAGGCAAATCCAGGGAAGGCAAATCCAGGCAAGTCAATAAACGGAAATTTCAGGAAATACAAATCAAGGCAAGGCAAGGCAAGACAAATCAAGGCAATAAAATGCAAGGCAAATCCAGGAAAGGCAAGCTAAGATAAATCAGGGAAATGCAAGGAAAGTCAAATTTAGACAAGGCAAATCGATGCAAGGCAATTCAAGGCAAATCCAGGTAAGGCAAATGCAGGCAAGGCATGGCAAAGTAAATCCAGGCAAGGCAAATCCAGTCAAGGCAAGGCAAGGCAAATCCAGGCAAGGTAGGGAAGGCAACTTCGAGCAAGGCAAATAAAGACAAGGCAACGCAAGGTAAAACTGGGCAAAAATAATTCAGGCAAAACAACTCAAGGCAAATCCAGGCAAGGGAAGGCAAGGCTAATCCAGGCCAGGCAAATGCAGGCAAGGCAGGGCAAGGAAACTTCAGCCAAGTCAAATCCAGGCAAGGCAAGGAAAATCTGTGCAAGGCAATGTAAGGCAAATTCAGATAATGAAAAGCAAAAGAAAACCAGGCAAGGCAAATGCAGGTCAGGCAAGGCAACGCAAATTAAGGCAAGGCAAATCTGTGCAAGGCAATGTAAGGCAAATCCAGATAATAAAAAGGAAAAGAAATCCAGGCAAGGCAAATGCAGGTCAGGTAAGGCAACGCAAATTAAGGCAAGGCAAATCCAAGCAAGGCAAGGCAAGTCAAATTTAGGCAACGTAAATCCAGGCAAGGCATTGCAAGACAATTCAAGGTAAGGCAAATTCAGGCAAGTTAAGGCAAGGCAAATTCAGGGAAAACAAATCCAGGAAAAACAAGCCAAGGCAAATTTAGGCAAGGCAAGGCAAGGCAAGGCAAATCCAGGCAAGGCAAATGTAGTCATGGCAAGGCAAATCCAGGGAAGGCAAATACAGGCAAGGCAATGCAAGACAAATCCAGGAAAGGCAAATCAAAGCAAAGCAAGGCAAGACAAATCAGGCAAGGCAAATCCAGGCAAGGCAAGGCAAGGCAAATCTAGGCAAGACAGGGCAAGGCAATTTAGGCCAAGGCAAATCCAATCAAGGCAAGGCAAGGCAAATCCAGACAAAGCAAGGCAAGGCAACTCTAGGCAACGCAAATTCAGGCAAGGTAAGCAAAGCCAATCCAGGCGAGGCAAAACCAGGGAAGGCAAGGAAAGGAATATTCAGGCAAGGCATATCCAGGCAAGGCAAATCCAGGCGAGGCAAGGTAAACAAATTCAGGGACGGCAGATCCAGGCAAGGCAATGCAAGGCAAGGCCAATCCACGGAAGGCAAGGCAAGGCAAATCCAATAAAGGCAAGGCAAGGCAAGGCAAATCCAGTTACGGCAAGGCAAGCCACATCCAGGCAACACAAATTTAGACATGGAATGGCAAGGCAAGGCAAAGCAAGGCAAATCAAGGAAAAAGAAAGCAAGGAAAATCAAATCAAGGCAAATATAGGAAAAACAAGGAAGGAAAAATCCAGGCAAGGAAGGCAAGGCAAATACAGGCAATGGAAATCCATGTAAGGCAAGGGAAGACCAATCCAGATAAGGCAAGGCAAGGCAAATTCGGCCAAGGCAAATCCAGCAAAGGCAAATCCAGGCAAGGCAAGGCAAAGCAAGGTAAGGCAAGGCAAGGCAAATTAAAACAAAACAAGTAAAAGCAAGTCAAAGCAAATCCAAGCAAGGCAATGCAAGGCAAATTTAGGCAAGGCAAATACAGGCAAGACAAATACAGGCAAGGAAAGAAAACGCGCAAATTCGGGTAAGGCAAGGCAAGGCAAATCGAGGTAAGGCAATGCAAGGCAAATACAGACAAGACAAGGAAAGGCAAATACAGGCAAGGCAATGCACGGCAAATTTAGGCAAAACAAGGCAAGGTAAACCAGAAGAATCCAGGCAAGGCAAAGTAAGGCAAGCAAGGCAAATCAAGGCAAGGTAAGGCAAGGGAAGGCATTGCAAGGCTAGGCAAGGAAAGTCAAGGCGAATCCAGGCAAGGAAAGTAAAGGCAAAGCAAGTCCAATCCATGCAAGGCAAGGTAAGGAAAGGCAAGTAAAATGCAGGTAAGGCAAGGGAAAGCAAGCCCAATCCATGCAAGGCCAGGCAAGACAAATCCAGGCAAGGCAAGGCAATGCAAATTCAGTCAAGGCAAGTCAAATCCAGGCAAGCAAGTCAAGGCAAACAAGGCAAATCCAGGCAGAAAATGGCAAGGCAAGGGAAGGCAAGGCAAATCCAGGAAAGACAAGGCAAGGCAAATCCTGGCAAGGCAAATCCAGGGAAGGCAAAACAAAGTAAATCCAGAAAACGCAAATTCAGGGAAGTCAAGGCAAGGCAAATCCAGGCAAGGAAAATCAAGGCAGGGAAGTGCAAGGCAGATATATGTATGACAATCCCAGGCAATGCAACTCCAGTCAAAATAAGGCAAGGCAAATCCAGACAAAGTGAATCCTGGAAAACAAACCCAGGCAGATCATGGCAGGGAAAAATAGGCAAGGCAAATCTAGGCAAGGCAAGGCAAGGCAAGGCAAGGCAAGGCATATCTAGTAAAGGAAAGTCACGGAAAATTCAGGAAAAGCAAATTCAAGCAAGGAAAGTCAAGGCAAATTCAGGCAAGGCCAATACGGGGAAAGCAAGGCAAACTAAATCCAGGCAAAACAAATCCACGCAACGCAAGGTAAGGCAAATTCCAGCAAGACACAGCAAGGCAAATCCAGGGAAGGCAAGGCAAGGCAAATCTAGGCAAAGGAAGGCATGGCAAATCTAGGCAAGGCAAGGCCAGGCAAGGTAAATCCAGGCAAGGCAAATTCAGGCAAAGCAAGACAAATAAAAAATTCACACAAGGCAAATCCAGACTGGGCAAGGAAAGGCAAATCCACACTAAATAAGGCAAGGAAAATACTGGCAAGGCAAATACAGGCAAGGCACAGCAAGGCAAATTCTGGAAAGGCAAATTCAGGCAAGGGAAGGCAAGGCAATGTGAGGCAAGGCAAGGCAAATCCAAACAAAACAAGTTAGGGCAAGTCAAAGCAAATCCAAGCAAGGCAAGGCAAGGCAAATCCAGGCAAGGCAAGGAAAGGCAAATCCAAGGAGGGTAAATTCAGGCAAGGCGAAGTTAAACAATTGCAGGCAAGGAAAATCCATTCAAGAAAAGTTAAAACAAATCAAGGCTCGGCATTGCAAGGCTCGGCAAGAAACGGCAATGTAAATCCAGAAAAGGAAAGCCAAGGCAAAGCAAGTGCAATCCAGTTGAGGCAAGGAAAGCCTAGGAAAGGCAAATCCAGGCAAGGCAAGGCAAACAAGACGAATCCAGACAAGGCAAAATAAGGCATGGTAAGGAAAATCCAGGCAATGCAAGGCAAGGCAAATGCTGGCAAGGCAAATTCACAGCAGGCAAGGAAACACACAACAAGGCAGAAAAAATCCAGGCAAGGCAAGGCAAGATAAATACTAAAAAGGCAATTCCAGGCAAATTAAGGCAACGCAATAAGATAAGGCAATTGCAGGCAAGGCAAAGCAAGGCATGGCAAGGCAAGGGAAATCCAGGCAAGACAAGGCAAGGCAAGGCAAAGGAAATTCAGCAAGGTAAATCCAGGCAAGGAATGGCAAAAAAATTCAGGCAAGGCAAATCCAGGGAAGGGAAGGCAAAGCAAATCTAGCCAAGAAAATTCCAGGCGAGGTAAGATAAGGCAAATTTAGGCAAGGCAAATCCCAGCAAGGAAAGGCAATGCAAATCCAGGTAAAAAAAAAGGCAAGGCAATTAAAACCAAATCCAAGAAAGGCAAGGCAAAACAAATCCAGGCAAATCAAATCCTGGCAAGGCAAGGCAAGACAAATCCAGGCAAGGAAAATTCAGGAAAGAAAAGGAAAGGCAAATCCAGTTAACGCAAAATCATGCAAGGCAAGGCAAATTCAGACAAGGCAAGGCAAGACAAATCAAGGTAAATCCAGGTAAAGCAAAGTAAGAAAAGGCAGGGCATATCCAGGCAAGGCAAGTCCAGGCAAGTGAAGGCAAGCCAAAAACAGGCAAGGGAAGGCAAGGAAAATCCAGGCAAGGCAAGGCAAGGCAAATCCTGTCCACAAAATTTTAGGGAAGGCACAAAAAGCAAATCATGACAATGCAATTCCATTCAAGGCAATGCAAAACAAACCAAGGAAACGAAAATCAAGGCAAGGCATGCCAAGGCAAATTTAGGCAAGGCAAATTCAGGCAAGGTAAATCTTGGCATGGCAATGCAAAACAAATCCAGTCAAGGCAATTTCAGGCAATTTAATGAAGGGCAAGGCAAGACAAATCCAGGCAAGGCAAGGCAAGCCAAGGTAAGGCAAGGCAAATGCAGGCAATGTAAGGCAAGGCAAATCTAGGAAAAGAAAATGCAGGCCATGCAAGGCAAGGCAAATTCAGGCAAGAAAAATCCAGGCGAGGCAAGGCAATGCAAATCCAGGCAATGCAAATCCAGGTAAGGCACGGCAAGCCAACTCCAAGTGAGGCAAATCCAAGAAAGGCAAGAAAAGGCAAATTCAGTCAAGTCTAATCCAGGCAAGGCAAGGTAAGGCAAATCCAGGCAAGGATAATCCAGAGAAGCTAGGCCAGGCTCATTTAGGCAGGACAAATCCAAGCAAGGCAAGGCAAGGCAAGGCAAGGCAACTCCAGACAAGGGAAACCCAGACAAGGAAAGGCAAGACATATCCAGAAAAGGCAAGGCAAGTCAAATCCAGGAAAGGCAAGACAAATTTAGGCAAGGCAAAGTAAGGCACATCCAGGCAAGGCAAGGCAAGGCAAATCCAGGTAAAACAAGTCAAGGCAAGTGAAAGCAAATATAAACAAGGCAAGGCAAATCCAGGCAAGACAAGGAAAGGCAAACTTTAGCAAGACAAATTCAGGCAAGGCAAGGCGAATCAAAACCGGGCGAAACAAATTCAGGAAAAAAGAGGCAATAGAAGTCCAGGGAAGGCATTGCAAGGTTAGGAAAGAAAAGTCAAGGCAAATCTAGGCAAGGTAAGGCAAGGCAAAGAAAGTCCAATCCAGGCAAGGCAAGATAAGGCAAGGCAAGGAATATCCAGGCAAGGCAATGCAAGGCAAGGTAAAGCAAGGTAAATCCAGACAAGGACAGTTAAGGGAAATCCAGGCAAGGCAAGGCAATGCAAATTCAGGCAAGGCAAGGCAAATTCAGGAAAGGCAAGACAAGGCAAACGAGGCAAATTCAGGAAAGGTAAGGCAAGATAAAGCAAGGCTAATCTAGGCAAGCAAGGCTAATCTTGGCAAGCAAGGCAAGGCAAATATAGGCAACGCAAGTCTAGGCAAACAAGATGAATCCAGGCCAGGCAAAGTAAAGCAACGCAAGGCAAATCCAGGCAAGGCAAGGCAATTCAAGTGAAGGCAAGACAAATCCAGCAAGACAAGGCAAGTCACGAGAAGGCAAGGCAAATTCATGGAAGGCATGAAAAGGCACAAACAGACAGGAAATATCCAGGCAAGGCAAGACAAGCTAAATTCAAAAAAGGCAAATCCAGGCAAAATGAGGCCATGCAATTCCTGGCACGGCAAAGACACAAAAGGCCCCAGAAGGCAAATAAAGGCAAGGCAAATCCAGGATAGGCAAAGCAAGGCATGGCAAGGTAAGAAAAATCCAGTCAAAACAAGGCAAGGCAAGGCAAAGCAAATCTAGGCAAGAAAAAGCAAGGCCAATCCAGGAAAGAAAAAGCAAGGCAAATCCAGGCAAGGAAAATTCAGACAAGGCAAGGCAAAGCAAATCCAAGCAAGGCAAATCCAGGCAACGCAAAACGAAACAAATCCAGGCAAGGCAAATCCAGGGAACGCAAAGCAAAGCAAATCCAGGCAAGGCAAATCCAGGCAAATATAAGCAAGGAAAATCCAAGCAAGGCAAATCTAGGCAAGGCAAAGAAAGGCACCACAAGGCAAATTTGGCAAGGAAAGGCAAGGCAAATACAGGCAAGGCAAAATAAGGCAAGACAAATCCAGACAAAGCGAATCCAGGCAAGGCAAATCTAGGCCATGCAAAGAAAGGAAAGTCATGGCACATCCAGTAAAGAAAACGCAAGGAAAATTCAGGAAAGGTAAATCCAGACAATGCAAGGCAAGCAAATCCAGGCAAGGAAAGGCGAGGCAAATTCAGGCATGGCAATGCAAGGCAAATCCAGGGAAGACAAATCCAGGCAATGTATATCCATTCAAGGCAAGTAAAACCAAGGCAAGGCAAGGCAAATGCAAGCAAGGCAAGGAAGGCAAATCCAGGAAAAATATATTCAGGCAATGCAAGGCAAGAAAAATCCATGCAAGACAAATCCAGGCAAGGCAAGGCAATGCAAATCCAGGCAAGGCAAATGCAGGCAAGACAAATCCAGGCAAGGCAAAGCAAGCCAACTCCAAGTGAGGCAAATCCAGGAATGGAAAGGAAAGGCAAATTCAGGCAAGACAAATCCAGGCAAGGAAGGCAAGGCAAATCCAGGCAAGGAAAACGCAGGCAAAGCAAGGCAAGGTTAATTTAAGCAGGCAAATGCAGGTAAGGCAAGGCAACGCAACTTTGAACAAGGGAAACTGAAAAAAAACAAGGCAAGGCAAGGCATATCTACAAAAGCCACGCAAGGCAAATCCAGGCAAGACAAGGCAAATTTAGTCAAGGGAAAGCAAGGTATGGCAAGGCAAGGAAAATCCAGGCAACACAAGGCAAGGCTAGGCAAAGCAAGTCCGGGCAAGGAAACGCAAGGCAGATCCAGGCAAGACAAATCCAGGCAAAGCAAGTCAAAGCAAATTTAAGCAAGGCATATCCAGTCAACGCAAGGCAAAACAAATAAAGGGAAGACAAATCCAGGAAAGTCAAACCAAAGAAAATCCAGACAAGGCAAATTCAGGCAAGCCAATTCCAGCTAGGCAAGACAAGGCAAATTCAGGTAAAACAAAAAAAGGCAATTTAAAGCAAATCTAAGCAAGGCAAGGCAAAAGAAATTCAGGCAAAACAAATTGTGGCAAGGCAAGACAAGGCAAATACAGGCAAGGAAATTCCAGGCAAGGCAAGGCAAGGCAATTTCAGGCAAGGCAAACTAAGGCAAGGCAAGGCAAAGTAAATCAAGACAAGGCAATGCAAGTGAAGGCAAGGCAAATCCAGGCAAGTGAAGGCGAGGCAAATCCAGGTAAGGCAAGGCTAGGCAAATTCTGGCAAGGCAAATCCAGGAAAGGAAAAAAAATGCAAATCATGGCAATGCAATTCCAGGAAAGGCAAGGCAAATCAAACCCAGGCAACACAATTCCAGGCAAGGTAAATTTAGGCAAAGCAAGTCCATACAATGCAAATTCTGGCATGGCAATGCAAGGCAGACCAAGGCAAGGCAAATCAATGCAAGGCAAGGTAAGGCAAATTCAGTCAACGTATATTTAGGAGAGGTAAGCCAAGGCAAGGCAAGGTAAGGCAAGGTAACGCAAACGCAGGCAAGGCAAGGTAAAGCAAATCCAGGTAAAGAAAATTCAGACGATGCAAGACAAGGCAAATCCATGCAAGACAAATCCAGGAAAGGTAAATCCAGGCAAAGTAAATCCAGGTAAGACAAAGCAAGCAAACTTCAAGTGAGGCAAATTCAGGAAAGGCAAGGAAAAGCAAATTTCAGCAAGGCAAATCCATAAAAAGAAAGGCAAGGCAAAGTCAGTCAAGGCAGATCCAGGGAAGGCAAGGCAAGCCAAATTCAGGCGAGGGAAATACAGGGAAGGCAAGGCAAGGAAACTCTGGACAAAGGAAACAAAGACAAAGAAAGGCAAGGCATATTCAGAAGAGGAAAGGCAGGGCAAATCCAGGCAAGGCAAGGCACGGCACATCCAGGCAAGGAAAATTCAGGCAAAATGAGGCAAGGCAAATCCAGAAAAGGCAACTCCATTAAAAATAAGGCAAGGTAAATCAAGGCAAATAAAATCCAGGAAAGGCAAGGTAATGCAAATCCAGGCAAGGCAAGGCAAGGCAAGGCAATTCCAGGCCAGGCAAGGGAAAGAAAACCGAGGTAAAGCAAATCCTGGCAAGGCAAGGCAAATCCAGAAAAAGCAAGTCAAGAAAAAGCAAGGCAAACTCAGGCAAGGCAAAGAAAGGCAAGGCAAGAAAAAATACAGCAAGGCAAAAAAGGTAAGGCAAGGCAAAATCCAGGCAAGGCAAGGCAAGGTAAGGCAAATCCAGGCAAGTCAAGGAAAGACATGAAAAGGCAAGGCAAATCAAGGGAAGTCCAGACAAGGGAAATCCAGCCAAGGCAAGGGAATTCAAGGCAAGGCATATCCAAGCAAGGCAAGGCAAGGCAAGGCAAATTCAGGCAAGGCAGGGCAAAGCAAGGCAAATCTAGGTAAGGCAAGCCAAGCCAAGACAAGGCATATTCAGCCAAGGCAAGAAAGGCATGAGAAGGCAAGGCAAGTTCAGGCAAAGCCAGGCAAGGCAAATCCAAGCAAGGCAAGGAAAGGCAATGCAAATTCAGGCAAGGCAAGGGAAGGGAAGGGAAGGGAAGGCAAGTCCAGGGAAGGCAGGGAAAGGCAAATCTTGGCAAGATAAATCAAGGAAAATCAAGGCAAAACAAATGCAGGCAATGCAAATCCAGGCACGTCAAGGAAAGGCAAATCCAACAAAGCAAATCCAGGCAAGGCAGTGCAAGCCAGATCTATCTAAGGCAAATCCAGGTAAGGCAACGCCAGGCAAAAGAATGCATGGCTATTCCAGACAAAGCGAATCCAGGCAAGGCAAATAAAGGCAAGGCAATAAAAGGCAAGGAAAGGCAAAGCAAATCTAATCAAGGCAAGGGAAGGGAAGGGAAGGCAAGGCAAGGCGAATTTAGTAAAGGAAAGGCAAGGAACATCCTAGAAAAAGAAATCCAGGCGAAGCAAAACAAGCCAAGACAAATATACACACGCCAAATCCAGGCAACACAAGGCAAGGCAAGTCAAAGTAACTCCATGCAAGGCAAGTCAAGGCAAATCCAGGCAATGCAAGGCCGTGGAAATCCAGGCAAGGCCAACCTAGGCAAGGCAACACAAGAAAATCCGGGAAAGTCAATTCCAGATACGGAAGGCAAAAAAAATCCAGGCAAGGCAAATCCATTCAAGGCAAGGCAAGGCAAATTCAGTTAAGGCAAATTCAGCCAAGGCTAAAAAAGGCATATCCAGTTAAGGCAAATCAAAGCAAGGCAAAGAAAATCAATGGAAAGCAAGGCAATGCAAATTCATTCAAGGCAAACCCAGGGAAGGCACACCAAGGCAAATTCAGGGAAAGCAAATGAAGGCACTGTAAGGCAAGGAAAATCCAGGCGAGACAAATCCAGGCAACACAAGGTGAGGCAAATCCAGAAAAGGCAAATCCAGGCAGAGCAAGGCAAGGCAAACCAACGCAAGGCAAGGCAAGGCAAAACCAGTCAATAAATATCCAGGCAAGGGAAAGCAAGAAAATTCCAGGCAAGGTAATTCCAGGCAAGGCAAGTCAAGGCAAATACAGGCAAGGCAAATACATTTAAGACAAGGCATGGCAAACCCAAGCACAGCAAGGCAAAGAAGGCAAGGCTCGGCAAATCCAGGCATGGTAAGGCAAGGCAAAGCAAGGCGAATCCAGGCAAAGCCAAGAAAGGCAACGAAAGGCAAATCCAGGCAAGGCAAGGTAAGGCAAGGCAAGGGAAGGAAAGGCTATTCCAAGAAAGGCAAGGCAAGGCAAATCTTATCAAGGCAAATCTAGGAATGGCAAGGCAAAACAAATCCAGGCAACGCAAATCAAGGCAACTAAAGGCAAGGCAAATCCAGAAAAGGCAAATCCAGGCAAAACAGGACAAGGCATATCTATGTAAGTCAAATTCAGGCAAGGCCACTCCAGGCAAAATAAGGCAAGGCAAGTACAGACAAAGCGAATCCAGGCAAGGCAAGGCAAGGAAAATTAAGGCAAGGCAAAAAAGGCAAGCAAAAGAATGGGAAATCTAGGCATGGCAAGACAAGGCAAATCTAGTAAAGAAAAGGCAAGGAAAATCCTGGGGAAAAAAATCCAGGCAAAGCAAGGCAAGGCAAATTCAGGAAACACAAGGCAAGGCAAGTCAAAGAAAATCCAAGCAAGGCAAGGCAAGGTAAATACAGGCAAACAAGGCAAGGCAAGGCAAATCCAGGGAAGGCAAGGGAAGGCAAAGCAAGGCAAATCCAGGAAAGGCAAAGTAAGGAAAGACAAGGAAAATCCAGTCAAGGCAAGGCAAGCAAGGCAAATCCTGGCAAGGCAAATCCAGGGAAGGCAAGGCAAAGCAAATCCAAGCCATGTAAATTCAGGCAAAGCAATGTAAAGCAAGGCAAATCCAGGCAAATATATATAAGCATGGCAAGGCAAGGCTGATCTCGGCAATGCAAATTTAGGCAAGGCAAATCAAAACAAACCCAGTACAAGCCAATTTAGGCAAGGCAAGGCAAATACAGGCAAAGTAAGGCCAAGCAAATCCAGGCAAGGCAAATCTAGGCATTACAAAGCAAGGCAATTCCAGGCAAGGCAAATCCAGACAATTCAAGGGAAGGCAAGGCAAGGCAAATCCAGGTAAGGTATATCCAGTAAAGGCAAAGCAGTTAAAGACAAGGCAAGATAAATGCAGGCAAGGCAAAGCAGGTAAATCCAGGTATGGGAAATTCAGGTGATGCAAGACAAAATAAATCCATGCAAGACAAATTCATGGAAGGCAAAACAAGGCAAGGCATGTCCAGGCAAGACAAATCCAGGTAAGGCAAGGCAACAAAAATTTAGGCCAGGCAAACCCATACAAAGTAAAGCATGTCAAATCCAGCCAAGGCAAATCCAGGTAACACAAGTAAAGGCAGATCCAGGAAAGGCAAGGCAAGGAAAATCCAGACAAAGCAAACCCAGGCAAGGCAATCCAAGGAAATCCAAGAATGGCAAATCCAGATGAGGCAAGGAAAGTCAAATCCAGGCAAGGCAAATCCAGTCAAGGCAAGGCAAGACAAATCCAGTTAAGGCAAATCCAGACAAGGCTAGGAAAGGTCAATCCAGGCAAGGCAAATTAAGGAAAGGCAAGAAAAATCCAGGCAAGGCAAACCCAGGGAAAGCAAGGCAATGCAAATTCATTCAAGGCAAATACAGGTAAGGGAAGGCATTCAAATCTAAGCCAGACCAATACAGGCAAGACAAAGCAAGGCAAATCCAGGCAAGGCAAAGCAAGGCACATTCAGGGAACGCAAATCAAGTTATGTTAAGGCAAGTCAAATCCAGGCAAAACAAATCCAGGCAAGACAAGGAGAGTCAAATCCAGGAAAGGGAAATCCAGGCTGAGCAAGGCAAGGCAAATTGAGGCAAGGCAAGGCAAGGCAAAGCAAGGCAAGGCACGGAAAATCCAGGCAGGAAAAATCCAGGCAAGGGAAATCAAGGGAAATCCAGGCAAGGAAAATCCAGGCAAGACCAATTCATGCAAGGGAAATTCAGACAAGGCAAAGAAAGGCAAATACAGGCAACTCAAATCCATTCAAAGCAAGGCAAGGCAAATCCAGGGAAGCAAGGCAAGGCAAGGCAAATGCAGGTAAACAAGGCAAGGCAAGGCAAAGCAAGGCGAATCCAGGCACGGCAAAAAGAGGCAAGGCAAGGCAAAAAAAGAGAAGGGATGGCAATTCCAGAAAAGGCAAGGCAAGGAAAATCCTGACAAGGCAAATCCACGGAATGTAAGGCAAAACAAATCCAGACAATGCAAATCCAGGCAAGTCAAGCAAGGCAAACCCAGGCAAGGTAAGGCAAGGCAAATCCAGGCAAGGAAATAGAAGAATAGGGAAATCCAGGATAGAAAATCCAGGCAAAGCACGGGAAGTCCAAACCAAGCAAGGCAAATCCAGGCAAAGCAAGCAAAACCAGGCAAGGTAAATCCAGGCAAGTCACGGCAAAGGAAATGCAGGCAAGAAAACACCAGGAATGGTAAGGCAAGGAAAATATAGGCAAGGAATTTCAAGCATGGCAAGCAAGACAAGGCAAATCCAGGCAAGGCAAGTCCAAGCAATGCAACGGAATCCAAACTAAGGAAAGGCAAATCCAAGGAAGACAAAGCAAAGAAAATTCAGGAAAAGCAAATCCGTGCAAGGGATGGCAAGACAAAACCAGGAAAGGCAAGGTAAGACAAATCCAGCCAAGGCATGGCAAAGCAAGGTAAGGCAAATCCAGGCAAGGCAAGTAAGGCAAAACAAGCTAAAATCATGCAAGGCAAGGCAAGGCAAATCCAAGCAAGGCAAATTAAGGAAAGGTAAATCCAGGCAAGGCAAGAAAAAACAAAGCAAGGGGAATTCAGGCAAGGCAAAGAAAGGCAAGTTAAGACAAAGCCAGGTTAGGTAAGACTAGGCAAGGGAAGAAAAGGCAATCCCAGGAAAGGCAAGGCAAGTCAAATCCTGGCAAGGGAAATCCAGAAAAGAAAGGGCAAAATAAATCCAGGCAAGGCAAATCCAGGCAAGTCAAGCCAAGGAAAATCCATGCAAGGCAAATCCAGGGAATGCATGGCATGACAGATCTATTTAAGGCAAATCCAGGCAAGGCAACTCCATGCAAAATAAGTTATAACAAGTCAGACAAAGCAAATCCAGGCAAGGCAATTCAAGGCAAATCAAGGCAGGCAAGAAAAGGCAAGGAAAGGAAAGGCAAATCTAGGTAAGGCAAGGCAAAAGAAGGCAAGGCAATTCTAGTAAAGGAAATGCAAGAAAAATCCAGGAAATTAAATCCAGGCAAAGCAAGAAAAGGCAAATCCTGGCAAGGCAAGGCAAGATAAATTCAGGCAAGGCAAATCCAGGCAAAACAAGGCCGGGCAAGTTAAAGCCAATCCAAGCAAGACAAGGCAAAGCAAATCCAGGCAAGGCAAATCCAAGCAAGGCAAGGCAAGGAAAATCCAGGCAAGGAAAATCCAGGCAGGGAAAGCAAGGGAAAGAAAGGCAAAATAATCCAGACAAGGCAAGACAAGACAAGGCAAATCAAATAATGGCAAGGCAAACCCAGGCAAAGCTTTGCAAGGCAAATCCAGGCAAGGAAAATTTTGGCAAGGAGAATCCAGGAACAATAAAGCAAAAGAAATCTAGGCAAGAAGAATCCCGGCAAAATAAGGCCAGGCAAATCCAGGCATGAGAAAAAAAGACAGGGCAAGGCACATCTAGGCAAGAAAACACAAGGCAAATCCAGGGGAGAAAAATTCAGGCAAGGCAAGGTAAAGCAAATCCAGGCAAGGCAGATTTAGGAATGACAACCCAATACAAATTTAGGCAACTCAAATCCACACTAGGAAAGGCAAGACAAACCCAGGCAAGGCAAACCCAGGCAAGGCAAGGCAAGACAAATCCAAGGAAGGCAAAGCAAGGCAAAACAAGAAAAATCCAGGCAAGGAAAGGTAAGGCAAGGAAGGAAAATTTAGGCAAGGCAAGGCAAGGTAAATCCAGGCAACGTAAATTCAGGAAGGTCAAGGCAAGGCAAATATAGGCAAGGCCAGACAAGGCAATAATAAGGCAAATTCAAGCAAGGCAAAGCCGACACACCCAGGGAAGGCAAATCCAAGCAAAGGAAGGCAAGTAAATCCAGGCCACTCAAATTTAGGCAAGGCAAGGCAATGCAAGGAAAAGCAAGACAAGAAAAATCCAGGCAAAACAAGGCAAGGCAAATCAAAGCAAATTTAAGCAAAACAAGGCAAGTCAAATCCAAACAAGGCAAATCCAGGCAAGGCAATGAAATGCAAGAAAAAACAAATCCTTGCATGGCCAATCCAGGCAAAATAAATCAAAGCAAATACAGGAAAATCAGATCCCGCATGCCAAGGTAAGGAAAATACAGGCAAGGCTATGCAAAGCAAAACAAGGCAAGGAAAGGCAAATCTAGCCAAAAAAAGGCAAGGCAAATACAGCCAACGCAAATCCGGGAAAGGCAACATAAAGCAAATCCAGGCAAGGCAGATCAAGGCAATGCAAGGCAATGCAAATCCTGGAAACTAAAATCCAGGCAAGGCATGAAAAGGCATGGAAAGGCAAGGCAAGCCAAGGAAAACCCAGGCAAGCCAAGGCAACGCAAAGCAAGGCAAGGCAATGCAAGGCAAGGCAAGGCAAAGCAAGACAAATCCATGTAAGGGAAGAAAAGGCAAAACAATGCAAATCCAGGCAAGGCAAGAAAAGACAAATAAAGGCAAGGCGAGGTAAGACAAATCCAGGAAAGGCAAATCTAGGCAAGGTAAATCCAGGCTAGTTAAATCCAGGAAAGGCAAGGCAAGTCAAATTCCAGACAAGGCTAGGCAAGGTTATGTAAGGCAATTCCAAGCATGGCAAGTTAAGGCAAATACAGGGAAGAGAAATCCAGGCAAGGCAAGGCAAGGCAAGGCTAATCCAAGCAAGGCAAATCCAGGCACGAAAAGGAAAGGCTAGGCAAATCCAGGAAAGGCCATGCAAGGCATAATGCAGTCAAGGCAAACCCAGGCAAGTTAATGCATACTCAGGCAAGGCAAGGCAACGGAAATCCAGGCAAGTTTAATCCAAGAAAGAAAAGTCAAGGCAAATACATGCAAGGCATATCCAGGCAACACAACACAAGGAAAAGCAAGGCAAATCCACTCAAGGCAAGATAAAGCAAGGCAAGGCAAATACAGGTAATGCAAGTCAGGGAAGGGCAAGGCAAGTTGTGGCAAATCTAGGCAAGGCAAGGCAAAGCAAAAGAAGACAATGCAAATCTAGGCAAGGTAAGGAAAAATAAGGCAAATCAAGGCAAGGCAAGGCAAGGCAAATCCATAAAAGCAAATTCCATGCAAGAAACGGCAACCCGAATCCAGGCAAAACAGACAGGCAAGGCACAGCAAAACAAATAAAGGCAAAGAAAATACAGGCAAGTCAAAGCAAGGTATGGCAAGGCAAGGCAAATCTAGGCAAGACAAGGCAAGGCAAGGCAAAGCAAATCCAGTCAAGAAAAGGCAAGGCAAATCCAGGAAAGGCAAATTCAGGTAAGGCAAGGCAAAGCAAATCCAAGCAAGGCAAATCCAGGCATGGCAATGTGGAACAAATCCAGGCATGGCAAATCTGGGGAAGGCAATGCAAAGCAAATCCAGGCAAGGCAAATCCAGGCAAGGCAAGGCAATGCATATTCAGGAAATGCAAATTTAAGCAAAATAATGCAAATCCACGCAAGGCATGGCAAGGCAAATCCAGGCAAGGCAAATTTAGGCAACGCAAAACAAGGCAGGGCAAATCCAGGCAATGCAAATACAGGCAAGGCACAGCAAGGCATTGGAAGGCAATGGAAATCTAGGTAAGAAACGGCAAGGCAAGGCAAAGCAAATCCAGGCAAGGAAAGGCAAGGCAAATACAGCAAGGCAAATTCAGGCAAGGCAAAGCACAGCAAATCCAAGCAAGGCAAAAGCAGACAAGGCAAGGCGGAACAAATCCAGGCATGGCGAATCCGAAAAAGGCAAGGCAAAGCAAATCCAGGCAAGGGAAGGCAAGGCAAATCCAGAAAAGGTAAACTTAAGCAAAATAAGAAAACGCAAATCCACGCAAGGCAAATATAGGCAAGGCACGGCAAGGTAAATTCAAGCAAGGCAAAACAAGGTAAGAAAAGTCAAAGCAAATCCAAGCAAGTCAAGGTAAGGCAAAGCCAGGCAAGGCAAATCCAGGCAAGGCAAGGCAAATTCCGTCAAGAAAAACCCAGAAAACACAAGGAAAAGCAAATCCAGGCAAGGCAAACTTATGCAAGGCAAGGTAAGGCAAGGTAAAACAAGGCAAATCCAGGCAAGGCAAGGCAAGACAAATCTAGGCAAAAATGGCAAGGCACATCGAGGCAAAACAAATTTAGGCAAGACAAGGCACAATAAATTTAGGCAAGGCAAAGCAAATCCAGGAAAGGCAAATTCAGGAAAGGCAAATCTTGGCAAGGCAAGGCAAAACAAATACAGGCAATGCAAATCCAGGCAAAGCAATGCAAGGGAAATGTAGGCAAGAAAATTATTGACAGGGAGAATCCAGGCACAAAAAGGCAAAACAAATCAAGGCAAAGCAAATCCAGAAATGGTAAGGTAAGGCAAATCCAGTCAAGGCGACAAAAAGCAAGGCATGGCACGGTAATAAAAATCCAGGCAAGAGAAGGAAAGGCAAGGCAAGGCACATCTAGGCAATAAATGGCAAGGCAAATCCAGGGGAAAAAATACAGGCAAGGTAAAATAAAGCAAATCCAGGCAAGGCAGATTCAGGAAAGTCAAGGCCAGACAAATTCAGGCAAATCAAATCCATGCAAGGCAAAAAAGGCGAATCTAAGGAAAGGCAAATCTAGGCAAGGCAAGGCAAGAGAAATCCAGGAGAGGCAAGGCAAGGCAAACAAGGCAAACACTGGCAAGGCCAGGCAAGGCCAATTCAGGCAAGACAAGGCAAGGCAAGGCAAACGTAGGCAAGGCAAACCCAGGCAAGGCATGGCAAGGTAAATCTTGTAAAGTTAAATATAGGCAAGGCAAGGCAAGGCAAATCCATACAAGGCAAATCCATACTAGGCATATCCAGGCAATGCAACTCAAGGCAAGGCAAGGCAAATCCAGTGTAAACAAGGTAAGGAAAGGCAGGGCATATACAGGCAAGGCAAGGCAAGCTAAGTCAAAACAAGGCATGGCAAAATTAGGCAAGGCAAGGCAAGGCAAGGCAAAACAAGGCTATGGAAGGCAGATCCAGGCAAGGCAAATCCAGGGAAAGAAAGGCAATGCAAATCCAGGCAAGACAAGGCAAGGCAAATCCAGGGAAGGCAAGGCAAGGCAAGGGATGGAAAGGCAAAACCATGTAAAGCAAATCCAGGCAAGGCAAATTCAGGCAAGAAAAATTTTAACAAGGAGAATCCAGGCATAATAAGGGAAAACAAATCCAGGCAAGGCACATCCAGGCATGGCAAGGTAAGGCAAATCCATGCAAGGCAATCCAAAGCAAGGCAAGGTAAGGCAAATGCAGGCAAAGGAAGGCAAGGCAAAGCAAGGCAAATCTACGCAAGGAAAGGAAAGGCAAATCCAGGCAAGGCAAATCCAGTCAATGCAAATCCTGGCAGGGAAGAAAAAGCAAATCCAGTCAAGGCCAATCCATTCAAAGGAAGGAAAGGCAAATCCAGGCAAGGCAAGGCAAGGCAAGGCAAATTCAGGCAAAGCAAGGGAAAAAAATCAGCAATGCAAATCCAGGCAACGCAAGACAAGGCAAATCTAGGAAATGAAAATTTACGCAAAATAAGGCAACGCAAATCCAGGCAAGGCAAGGCAAGACGAATCCAGGCAAAGCAAGGCAGGGCATATCCAGGCAAGGAAAGGCAAGACAAATAGAGGCAAGGAAAATGCAGGCAAGTCAAGGCAAGGCAAAACTGCGCAAGGCAAATCCAGGAAAGGTAGGAAAAAGCAAACCCAGGCAAGTTGCGTCCAAGCAAAACAAGGCAAGACCAATCAAGGCAAGGCAGGACAAGGCTAGAGAAACCGAGGGAAGGCAAGGCAAGGCAAGGCATGGCAAGGCGAGGCAAATCCAAGAAAGGCAAATTCAGGCGATGTAAGGCAAGGCAAATTCTTGTAAGACAAATCTCGGCCGGGCAGGGCAAGGCAAATCCAAGCAAGGAAAAACCAGGCAAGGCAAGGCAAAACTAGGCAAGGCAAGGCAAAACAAATTTAGGCAAGGCAAATCCAGGAAGGAAAGGCAAGGTAAATACAAGCTAGGCAAATTCAGGCAAAATAAGGCAAGGCATATCCACTCAAAGGAAATTCAGGCAAGGCAATGCAAAACAAATCCAGGGAAGCAAATCCAGGGAAGCAAATCCAGGGAAGGCAAAAAAGATGTAAATCCAAGCTAGGCACATACAGGCAAAATAAGGCAAGGCAAATCCAGTCAAAGCAAATTTAGGCAAAGTGAGAAAAGGCAAATCCATGCAAGGCAAATTTAGGCAAGTCAAGGCAAAGAAAGGGAAGACAAGGCAAATCCACAAAAGGCAAGCCAATGTAAATCCAGGCAAAACAAGACAAGGCAAATCCAGGCACTTCAAGGCAAGGCAAATCCAGGCAACGCAAAACAAGGCAAATCAAGACAAGGCAAATCAAGACAAGGCAAATCAAGACAAGGCAAATCCATGCAAGACAAGACAAAACAAATCTACTCAAGGCAAGAAAAGGCAAGGCAAGGCAAAACAAGGCAAATCCAGGCAAGGCAAGGTAAGGCAACGCAAGGCAAATCCAGGGAAGGGAAGCCAAGGCAAGGCAAGGGAAATCCAGGCAAGACAAGGTAAGGAAAATCCAGGCAAGGCAAGCAAGGCAAATGAAGGCAAGGCAAAACCACGCAAGGCAAACCCAGGCAAGGCAAGGTAAGGCAAACCCAGGCAAGTTACATCCAAGCAAAACAAGGCAAGGCAAATCAAGTCAAGGTATATCCAGGCAAGGCAAGACAAGGCAAGACAAACCTAGGCAAGGCAAGGCATTGCAAGGCAAATCCAAAAAAGGGAAATTCAGGCGATGTAAGGCAAGGCAAATTTATGCAAGACAAATCCAGGCCGGGCAAGGCAAGGCAAGGCAAAACAAATCCGGACAAGGCAAATCCAGGGAAGGAAAGGCAAGGTAAATCCAAGCTAGGCAAATTCAGGCAAAATAAGGCAAGACAAATCCACTCAAAGCAAATTCAGGCAAGGCAATGCAAAACCAATCCAGGCAAGGCAAATCCAGGTAAGGCAGAGACAGTTAAATCCAAGCTAGAAAAAGAATTGTAAATCCAAGGCAGGCAAATCCAGGCAAATCAAATTAAGGCAAGGCGAGGAAAGGCAAATCCAGACAAGGTAAACCCAGGCAAGGCAAGGCAAAGCAAGGGAAGGCAACGCAAATCCAACAAAGGCAAGGCAAAGTAAATCCAGGAAATGCAAGACAAGGCAAATCCAGGCACGGCAAGGCAAGGCAAATCTATGCAAGGAAAAACAAGGCAAATCAAGTCAAAACATATCCAGTCAAGTCAAGGCGAGACAAATCCAGGCAAGCCAAGGCAAGCCAAATTCAGGCAAGGCAAATCCAGGGAAGTTAAATGCAGGCAAGGAAGGGCAAGAAATGGAAAGGTAAAACCAGGCAAAGCAAATCCTGGCAAGGCAAAACAAGGCAAGACAATTCCAAGCAAGGCAAGGCAAGACAAATCTAAGCAAGGAAAGGAAAGGCAAGCACAGGCAAGGCAAATCCAGGCAAGGAAAGGCAAGGAAAATTTAAGCAAGGCAAATCCAGGGAAGGCAAGGAAAAGCAAATGCAGGCAAGGTAACTCCAGGCAAATCTAGGCAAGACAAATCCCAGCAAAACAAGTCAAGGCAAATCCACGAAAGGCTAATTCAGGCAAGGGAAGGAAAAACAAATTCTGGCAATTCAAATACAGGCAAAAAATGCAAGGCAAATTCAGGCAAGAAAAATCCTAGGAAGGATAATTTAGGCACAGTAAGGCAAAACAAATTCAGGCAAGTCAAATTCTGGCACAATAAGGCAAGGCAAATCCTGGCAAAGCAAATTCAGGCATGGCAAGATAAGGCAAATCCAGGCAAGGCAATGCAAAGCAAGGCAAGGCAAGGTAAGGCAAATCCACGCAAGGGAAGGCAAGGTAAGGCAAGGCAAGGAACATCTAGGCAAGAAAAGGAAAGGCAAATTCAGGCAGAGCAAGGCAATGCAAATCCAGGCAGGGCAAGGAAAAGCAAATCCAGGCAAAGCAAATCCAGGCAAAGAAAGAAAAGGCAAATCTAAAAAAGACAAATCCAGGCATGGAAAGGAAAGGCCAATTCCGACAGAGCAAATTCAGGGAAGCCAAAAAGGCAAATCCAGGTAAGACAAGGCAAAACAAATCCAGGCAAAACAAGGAAAGTAAGGCCAGGCAAATCCAGAAAAGGCAAGGTAAATCCAGACATGACAAGGCAAGGCAAAATAAGACAAATCCAGAAAAGGCAAGGCAAGGAAAATTCAGGCAAGGCAAGGGTAGGCAAATCTGGGCAATGCAAATCCAGGTAATACAAGGCAAGTTTAATTTCGGCAGAACAAATCCAGGCAAGGCAAGGAAAGGAAAGGAAAATCAAGGCAAAGCAAATCCAGTTAAGGAAAGGAAAGACAAATCCAGGCAGGGAAAATCCAGGGAAGCCAAGGCAAGGCAAATTTAGGTAAGGCAAATACAAACAAGGCAAGGCAATGCAAATCTGGGCAAGGCAAAGAAAGACAACTCTTGGCAATCCAAATCCAAACAAGGTAAGGGAAGGTAAATACAATCATGGCAAATTCCAGAAAAATAAAGACAGGCAAATCCAGGTAAGGCAAATTTAGTCAAGGCAAGGCAAGGCAGATCCATACAAGGTAAGGCAAGTCGAATTTAGGCAGGGCAAATCCAGGCAAGTCAAAGCTAGGAAACTAGGGGCAAAGCAAATCCAGGCAAGGCAAGGGAAGGCAAATACAGGTAAGAAAATGTAAAGCAAATCTAGGCAAGGGAAGGCTAGAAAACTAGGGACAAGGCGAATCTAGGCAAGGTCAAGCAAGGCAAATACAGGGAAGGGAAGGAAAAACAAATCTAGGCAAGGGAAGGCTAGGAAACTAGGAACAAGGCAAATCCAGGCAAGGCAAGGCAAGGCAAGGAAAATACAGGGAAGGAAAAGCAAGGAAATTTTAGGCAAGGCAAGACAAGGCAAGGCAAGGCAAATCCAAAGAAGTTAAATCCAGGCAAGGCAAGGCAAGACAAATCCAGGCAAAGCAAATCCATGCAAGACAAGGCAAGGTAAATTTAGGCAAGGCTTATCAAGGCGAGGCAAATCCAGGCAAGGAAAATCCAGACAATGCAAGGCAAGGCAAATCCAGCCAGGCTAGGAAAGAAATACCCAGGGAAGACAAATCCAGGCAAGGTAAGGCAAGGCAAATCTAGGCAAGGCAAATACAAGCAACGCCTGCAAAGGTAAATCCAGGAAAGGCAAATCCAGGCAAACAAAGGCATTGTAAATCCAGGCAATGCAAATTCTGGCAGATAAGGCAAGGCAAAACAGGCAAGGCAAGCCCAGACGAGGCAAGTCAAAGGAAATCCATGCAAGTTAAACCCAGGACAGACAAGGCAAGGCAAATCCAGGCAAAACAAGTCAAGTCAGAGGCAGGCAAAGAAATGCAATGCAAATCCAGGCAAGGCAAGGCAAGGCAACTCCAAGCAAGGCAAATCCAGGGAAGGCAAGGCAAGGCAAATCCAGGCAATGCAAGGCAAGGCAAATTTTGGCAGGGCAAATCCAGGCAAGTCAAGGCTAGAAAATTAAGGGCAAGAAAAATCCAGGCAAGGCAAGGCATGGCAAATACAGGGAAGGAACGGAAAGGCTAACCTATGAAAGGGAAGGCTAGAAAACTAGGGAGAAGGCAAATCCAGGCAAGGCCAGGCAAGGCAAATGCAGGGAAGGAAAAGCAAGGAAAATCCAGGCAAGGCAAGGCAAGACAAATTCAAGAAAGCTAAATCCAGGCAAGGCAAGGCAAGACAAATCAAGGCAAAGCAAATTTAAGCAAGGCAAGGAAAGGGAAATTTAGGCAAAGCTAATGAAGGCGAGGCAAATCCAGGCAAGGAAAATCTCGGCAATGCAAGGAAAGGCAAATCCAGGCAAGGCAAATCCAGCCAGGCTAGGAAAGAAATACCCAGGGAAGACAAATCCAGGCAAGGTAAAGCAAGGCACATCTAGAAAAGGGAAATTTAAGCAATGCCTGGAAAGTTAAATCCAGGAAAGACAAACCAAGGCAAGGTAAATACAGTTAAGGCAAATTTTTGCAGGTAAGGCAAGGCAATACCAGGAAAGGCAAACCCAGGCAAGGCAAGCAAAGTAAATCCAGGCAAGTTAATCCCAGGACGACCAAAGCAAGGCAAATGCAGGCAAAACAATGCAAGGCGAATGCAGGCAAAGTAATGCAAATCAATACATGCAAGACAAGGCAAGGCAAGGCAAATTCAGGCCAGGCAAATTCAGGCAAAGCAAGACAAAACACAAATCCAGCCAAGGCAAGGCAAGGCAAGGCAAATCCAGGAAAGGCAAATCCACACAAAAGTAGGCAACGGAAATTCAGGCAAGGCAAATCCAGACAACACAAGCCAAGACAAATCCAAGCAAGAAAAATTCAGGCAAGGCAAGGCAAGGCAAGGCAAGGAAAGACAAAAAAAGGCAAATCCAGCCAAAACAAGGCAAAGCAAGTCCAAGCAAAACCAAGCAAGGCAAAGCAAGGCAAATCCAGGCAAGGCGAACCCAGGCAAAATCAGGCAAGACAAATCCAAGCAATACAAATCCAGGCAAGGAAAGGCGAATCAAATTTAGCAAAGAAAAATCAAACAAATCCAGGAACAGCATGGCAAGGCAAGGAAAGGAAAGTAAAGGCAAATCCAGGCAAGGAAAGAGGAATCAAATTTAGCAAAGAAAAATAAAACAAATCCAGGAAAGGCATGGCAAGGCAAGAAAAGGAAAGAAAAGGCAAATCCAGGCAAGGAAAGGCAAGACAAAGCAAGGCCAATCTAGGCAAGTCAAGGTAAGGCAAGGAAAGAATTCAGGGAAGGCAAGGAAAGGCAACGCAAGAGAAGGCAACTACAGGCAAGACAAGCCAAGGCAAACGCAGGCAAGGCAAGGCAAAATAACACTACGCAAAGCAAACCAATCAAGGCAAGGCAAAGCAAATCCAGGCAACGTGCATCCAAGCAAAACAATGCAAGTCAAATCCAGGCAAGGTATATCGATGCACAGGAAAACAAGGCAAGATAAATCGAGGCAAGGTCAGGCAAGAAAAAGCAAGGCAAATCTAAGACAGGCAAATTCAGGCAAGGCAAGGCAAGGCCAGGCAAATTTAGGATAAGCAAATCCAAGCAAGGCAAGGCAAATCCAGGCAAAGCAAATCCAGGGAAGGCAAGGCAAAACAAATCCAGGCAAGGGAAATCGCGGCAAGGCAAATCCACACCAAGCAAGGCAAGTTAAATCCAGACAAGGCAAGGCAAATACAAGCAAGCTAAATCCAGGCAAGACAAAGCAAGACAAATTTAGGCAACGCAAATTCATGTAACGCAAGGCAAGGCAAGGCAAATCCAGGCAAACCAAGGCAAGACAAATAGATGCAAGGCAAATCCACGCAATGCAACGCAAGGGAAATCCTGGCAAGAAAAATCCAGCCAAGGCAAGAAAATAAATACCAGGGCAAGACAAATTCAGGCAAAGTAAGGCAAGGCAAATCCAAGCAAAACATGGAAGGGTAAATCCAGGCAAGGCAAATCCAGGGATGGCAAGACAAGGCAAAACAAATACAGAGAAGGTAAATCCAGGAAAGACAAGGCTAGGCAAATCCACCCAAAATAATGTAAGGCAAATCCAGGCAAAGCAAATCCAGGAAAGGCAAGAGAAGGCAAATCCAGGAAAGGCAAATCCACGCAAGGCACGGGAAGGCAAGGCAAATCCAGGAAAGGCAAGGCAAGAAGACAAGACAAATCCAGGCAAGGTAAATCGAGGCACAACAATGCAAGGCAAATAAAGACAAAGCTAAAGAAGGTAAATCCAAGCCAGGCAAATCCAAGCAAGGCAAATTCACGAAAGGCAAATTCCAGGAAGGCAAGGCAAAGAAAATCCAGATAAGGTAAATCCAGGCAAGGCAAAACAAGGCACATTCAGGAAAGCCAAATTCCAGCAAGGCAAGGCAAATCCAGACAAGGCAAATCCAAGCATGGCAAAAAAAGGCAAATCCAGGTAAGAAAAATCCAGGAAAGGCAAGGCAAGACAATCCAGGCAAGGCAAATCCTGACAAGGCAACGCAAGGAAAATCCAGGCAGGGCAAATCCAGGCAGGGCAGGGCAAGGCATATGTAGGCAAGTCAACGCAATGCAAATACAGGCAAGACAATGCAAGTCGAATCCAGGCAAGGCAAGGAAAGGAAAATTCAGACAACTCAAGGCAAGGTAAGGCAAGGCAAATCCATGCAAGGCAAGGCACAGCAAGGCAAGTCAAATCCAGCCAAGGCAAGGCAAGGCAAGGCAAGGCAAAGCAAGGCAAGAGAATGCAAAAACAACCAGGTAAGTCAAGGGAAGGCAAATCCAAGCCAGGCAAAGCAAGGTAAATACAGTAAAGTTTAAGCAAGGCAAGGCAAATCCATCAATGCAAATCCACTCAAAGCAAGGCAAGGCAACGCAAATCCAGAGAAGGCAAGGCAAGATAAATGCAAGCAAGGCAAGGTAAGCAAATCCCGGCAGGGCAAACTTAGGCAAGGCAAATCCAGGCAAGACAAATACAGGCAAAATAAATCCAGGCAAGGCAAACCAAGGAGAAAAAAAAACAGGCAAATCAAATTCTGGTAAGGCAAGGCAAGGCTAATCCAGGCAAGGCAAGGCAAACACATGCAAGGCAAATCCAGGCAAGGGGAGGCAAGTCAATTCCAGGTAAAGCAAGGCAAAGAAAAACCAGGCTGATTGGGAGGAAGATGGCGCTCTAGAAGAAACTCACCACTGCAGCTCTCAGTCAAGACGCAGAGGGTAAGCAAACACCGCATTTTCAGAAGGATCCTTATAGCCCACAGAGCGGGGGAAAAGCCCAGGGGTAAAAGGCACACAGGACTCAAGCGCAGCGCTCTCCGCTGGCGCAGCCAGGCAGCCAGCGCTGAAGCAGCGGCAAGGCGCACAAAACACACGGGTCTGGGCGCCTTGTTAAACCGACAATTTGAGACTTGGGAGGGCAGATTGCCATGTTAATCTGACTAAACAGGTTGTGGACGGTGAACTAGACCAGGAGATTTCTGGGAGGTGAATTGTGAACTAGCACAACAGGTGGCTGCACAGGAAACCACACAGATACCGGTGCCCTTTTGGCTAGCGACTGAGGCACCTGGGAGAGAGTCAACCCTACAACTTAAAAAGAAAAAAAACCAAAAAGGCTCGGAGGCAGCAGGGAGCCAATTGATCAGGCTCAACAGGTCCCACCACCACAGGGACAAGCAATAAGTAGATTCGGAGTGCTGGGGGTTGAGAGTTCCACTGCGGGAAGAGCGGAACAAACGACTGTGCAGCTCGGTGGGGGAGGGGCATCTGCCATTGCCCAGAGCTTCGGCCCCTATTGAGGTACCCGCCCACTGCTGACGCAGTCAGCCGTTGCCAAGGCAAACCGCAATAACAGGCTCTGCCCGATGTCAGTAGGGCGGAGCCCAAAACAGCAGGACAGAGCCAACAGCAAAAGGGCGAACCTCACGCCAGCAGGGCGGAGCCTCGGCACCCAAATAGTGACTAGACTGCCTCCTAGCTGGGCAGGACAGCACAACGGATACTCACAAATAAAGCCCTAACTCCCCGAGACAGAGCATCTGAGGAAAAAAAACGGTTTCATGAGTTCTGCCACAACAGACTTAAATGTACTTGCCTAGCAACACTGAATGAACAACGGAGCTCACAGAACAGCACTTGAGCTCCTATAAAGTACAGATCGTTTTCTCAAGCAGCTCCCTGACCCCCGTATACCCAAAGAATCACCT
>CM052665.1:26447293-26528561 GCA_028533165.1 Leontopithecus rosalia
TTTTCCTGTAATTTTGTTTTGTCTTGCTGGGGATATTCTTGCATTGCACTTCCTTGCCTAGCCTGAAATTGTTCTGTCTGGAATTGCTTGCTTTGCCTTGCCTGGAATTGCCTTGCTTGGAATTTCCCTGCCTTGCCTTGCATCGAATTGCCTTACTTGAAATTTCCATGCTTTATATTGCCTTTCTTTTCCTCTAATTACCTTGCATGGAATCGGCCTGATTTTCCTTGTTTTACCTTGCCTTGAATTTCTTTTCCTGTAATTTTGTTTTGTCTTGCTGGGGATTTTCTTGCATTGCATTTCCTTGCCTAGCCTGAAATTGTTCTGTCTGGAATTGCTTGCTTTGGCTTGCCTTGCCTTGCCTGGAATTGCTTTGCTCAGAATTGTCTTGCGTTGCCTTGCGTTGTCGAAAATTGCCCTGCCTGAAATTGCTCTGCCTTGGCTTGCCTTGCCTGGAATTGCCTTGCCTTGCCTTGTCTTGTCTGGATTTGCGTTTCCTGCAATTTTCTTGCATAACATTGCCTGGAATTTAATTGACTATAATTTTCTTTTATTGAATTGCCTTGCCAGGAATTTTTCTTGCGTGGAATTGCTTTGTCTTGCCTTGTTTTACCTTGACTTGCCTAGAATTGCTTTGCCTGGAATTGCCTTGCCTGGTATTGCCTTGCCTGGTATTGCCTTGCCTGGAATTGTCTTGATTTGCTTTACCTCTAATTGCCATGCCTGGAATTGCCTTGCATTGCCTTGCTTTTTCTTGTCTGGAATTGCCCTGCCTTGCTTTTTCTAAAATAGCCTTGTGTGGATTTGCCGTGTCTTGCCTTGCCTTGCCTTGTCTTGCCTTGCCTGGAATTTCCTTGACTTTCCTGTCCTTGCCTGGAATTGCCATTCCTGGAATTTTCCTGTTTTGCCTTGCCTAGACTGGAACTGCCTAGCCTGGAATTGCCTTGTCTTGCCTTGCCTGAAGATGCCTTGCCTGGAATTTCCTTGTCTTGCCTTGCCTTGCCTGGAATTACCTTTCCTGCAATTGCTTAGCCTGAAATTTTGTTGCCTTTCCAAGAACTGCTTTGTCTTGCCTTGTCTTATCTTGCCTTGCCTTTTCTAGCCTTGCCTTGCCCAGAATTGACTTGCCTGGTGTTGCCTTGCCTGAAATTACCTTGCCTTTTCTCGTCTTGATTTTCTTTGCATTGCCTTCAATTGCTTTGCCTGGTATTGTCTTGTCTTACCTGGAATTTTTTTTCATTGCCTTGCTTTGCGTAGCCTGAATTTGCCCCACCTGGAATTGCCTTCATTTGGCTTGCCTTGCCTTCCCTGGAATTTTCTTTTCTATAATTGCCTTGCCTTGTCTTGCTCGGAATTGGCCTGTCTTGCACTACCTTGCCTTAAATTTTCTTGCCTGTAATTGCAGTGCTTATTCTTGCCTGAAATTGAATTTTTCGAAAATGCCTTGCAGTGCCTTGCCTTTCCTTGCATGGGATTACCTTGCCTGGAATTGTCTTGCCTAGAATTACCTTGTCTTGCCTTGCCTTTTGTTTCCTTGCGTTGCCTGAAATATACTAGCCTAAAATTGCCTTGCCTTGCCTGGAATTACCTCTCTTTTCACTGCCTTGCCTTGACATTCCTAAAATTCACTTTCCTAAAATTGCCTTGCGTTACTTTGCCTTGCCTAAAAGAACGTTGTCTGAAATTGCCATATATTGCCTTGCCCTTCCTTGCCTGGAATTGCCTTTTCTAGAATTACCCTGCCTTCCCTTGCCTTGCCTTGCCTTGCCTTGCCTTGCCTTGCCTTGCCTTGCCTAGCCTGGAATTCCTTTGCCTGGAATTGCCTTGCCTGAAATTGTCTTGCCTTGCCTTGCTTTTTCTTGCCTGGAATTTCCCTTCCTTGCCTTCCCTGTAATAGCCTTGCTTGGAATTGCTGTGTCTTGCCTTGCCTTGACTTGACTGGAGTTGCCTTGTTTCGAAATGCCTTGCCTTGCCTTACCTCGTCTGGATTTGCCTTGCCTAGAATTGCCTTGCCTTGTGTCACCTTACCTTTCCTTGACTGGAATTGCCTTATATTGCCTTATTTTGCCTTCCCTGGAATTGTCTTGCCACGCATTGCCTTTACTTGTCTTGCCTGAAATTACGTTGTCTGAAATTGCCTTGCCTTTTCTTGCCTGAAATGGCCTTGCCTGCAATTACCTTTCCTGAAACTGTCTTGCCTGGAATTGCCTTGCCTTATCTTGCCTGGATTTGTATTACCTTTCCTTTCCTGGAATTTACTTTCCCACAATTGCCTTGCATTCCCTTGCCTTTTCTTGCATGGGATTGCCTTGCCTGGAAATGTCTTTCCTGGAATTGCCTTGGCTTGTCTTGGGTTTACTTGCCTTGCCTTGCCTGAAATTGCCAAGCCTGGAATTTCCTTGTCTTGTCTGAAATTTTCTTTCCTGGAATTGCCTCATTTTTCTTTGCCATGCCTTAGCTTGCCATGCCTTGTGTTTCCCTGCCATTTCTAAATTTGACTTTTCTGAAATTGCCTTGCGTTGCCTTGCCTTGCGTAAGAGAGTCTTGCCTAGAATTGCCCTAAATTGCCTTGTCCTGCTTTGCCTGGAATTACTTTGTCTAGAATTGCGCTGCATTCCCTTGGCTTGCCTTCCATAGCCTAGAATTGCATTTCCTGGAATTACCTTGCCTGTGACTTGCCTGCAATTTTCTTTCTTGGAATTTCCTTTCATTGCATTGCATTGCCTTGCCTTTCCTTGCCTTGTTTTTCATTCTTGGAATTGCCCTGCCTTGCCTTTTCTGGAATAGCCTTGCATGGATTTGCCTTGCCTTGCCTTGCCTTGTCTGAAATTACCTTGCCTCGAATTGCCTTACCTTTCCTTTTCTCAATTGAAATTGCTTTGCCTAAAATTGCCTTGCATTGCCTTTCCTTGCATTGCCTTGCCTTGCCTGGCCTTGACTGGACTTGCTTTGCCTGGAATTGTCTTGCCTTCCCTTAGCTAAAATTGCCTGGCCTGGAAAAACCTTTCCCTGCCTTGCCTTGCTTTTTCTTGCCTGAAATTGCCATTTTGACAATTGTTCGCTTGAAATTGCCTTGCCTGAAATTGCCTTGCCTGAAATTGCTATGCCTTGCATTGCCTGGAATTGCCTTATGTAGAATTTCATTGCCTTGGCTTACCTTGCCTTGACTGGAATTGTCTTGTCTGGAATTGCCTTTTCGTCCCTTGCCTGTAATTTCCTTGTCTGGAATTGGCTTGCCTTGTCTTTTCTTGCCTTGCCTGGAATTGCCTTTCCTTGCCTGAAATCCCCTTTCCAATAATTGTGGGTTTTTTTGCTTTGCCTTGTCTTGCCTAGAATTGCCTTGCCTTGGATTGCCTTACGCTGCCTTCTCTTGCCTTAATTATTTTGGACTTGCCTTTCTGGCAATTGTCTTGCCTGTAATTGCACTGCCTTCCATTGCCTGGAGTTTCCTTCCTTGAAATTGCCTTGTTTTGCCTTACCTAAAACTGCCTTGCCTGGAATTGCCTTTCTCTGCCTTGTCTTGCTGTGCCTTGCCTGGAATTGCCGTTTCTGCAATTGTCTTGACAAAAATTGCATTGCCTTGTCTTGCCTTCCTTTGCTTTGATTTGTTTGGAATTGCCTTGCCTAGCATTGCCTTGCCTAGAATTGCCTTTCCTGGAATTGCCTTGCCTGAAATTGTCTTGTTCTGCATTACCCCAAATTCTGTTGCCTGGAATACCTTGCATTTTCTTGCATTTCCTTGCCAAAAATTGCCCTGCCTTGTCTTTCCTGGAAAAGCCTTACATGAAATTGCCTTGTCTTGCCTTAACTTGACTGCAGTTGCCTTGCTTCGTTTGCCTTGCCATTCCTCACCTGGAATTGCCTTGCCTTGTGTCCTTTATTTGCCTTTACTGGAACTGCCTTGCCTGGAATTGTCTTCCCTTGTCTTAGCTAAAATTGCCTTGTCTGGAAATACCTTTCCCTGCTTTGTCTTGCCTTGCCTTGCCTTGCTTGAAATTTCCTTTTCAGCAGTGGCCTTGCCTTGCATTGCCTTGTCTTGCCTGGAATTGCCTTTCGTAGAATTGCGTTGCCTTGTCTTAACGTTTTTTGCCTGGAATTGCGTTGCCTGAATTTGCCTTTCCTGGAATTATCTTGTCTGAAATTTCCTTACCTTGTCTTGTCTTTTCTTGCCTCAAATTGCCTTGCCTTGTCTCACCTGAAATCGCCTAGCATGGAATTGCCCGTTTTAGCCTGGCCTTGCTTTGCATCAAATTGCCATGCATGGAATTTTTCTACCTTGCTTTGCCTCGAATTGCCTTGCCTGGAATTTCCCTGCTTTGTGTTGCCTTTTTTTTTTAACTCAAATTGCCTTGTCTGGAATGGCCTGTCTTGCCTTGTTTTGCCTTATTTTCAATACCCTTGCCTGGAATTTGTTGCCTTGCTGGTAATTTTCTTGCATTGCTTTTCCTTGCCTAGCCTTAAATTGCCCTGTCTGAAATTGCCTTGCCTTGGCTTGCCTAGCCTTGCCTGGAATTGCCTTGCCTAGAATTGTCTTGCCTTGCCTTGTGTTGTCTGGAATTGTCCTGCCTGGAATTGCCCTGCCTTGCCTTGCCTTGTTTGAAATTGCCCTGCCTGCAATTTCCCTGCTTTGTCTGGCCTTGCCTGAAATTGCCTTTTATTTCCTTGCCTTGCCTGAATTTTCCTTGCCTGCAATTACCTTGCCTAGGCTTCTCTGGAATTTACTTGCCTGGAATTGCCTTGAATTTTCTTGCCTTGCCAGAATTTTTTTTGCCTGGAATTGACTTGCCTGGAATTGGCTTGCCTTGTCTTACCTGGAGTTGCTTTGCCTGGAATTGCCCTGCCTTGCCTTTTTTGGAATAGCCTTGCGTTAAATTGTCTTCTCTTTTCTTGCCTTGACTTCAATTGCTGTGCTTCAAATTGCCTTGCCTTGCCTTTCCTTGCCTGGAATTGCCTTGCCTAGAATTGCCTGTCCTTGCATTGCCTTCCCTTGCCTTGACTGCAATTGCCTTGCCTGGAATTGTCTTGCCTTGCCTAAGCTGGAAGTGCCTTACCTGGAAATAACTTTCCCTGCCTTGTCTTGCCTTGCGTTGCCTGGAATTGCCTTTCTGGCAATTGCCTTACCTGAAATATTTTTGCCTTGCCTTGTCAGAAATTACCTTGCCTGAAATTGCTTTGCCCTTCATTTCATTGCCTTGTGTGGAATTGTGTTGCCTAGAATTGAATTTTCTTTTCTTACCTTGCCTTGCCTGAAATTGCCTTGCCTTGCCTTGATTTATATTGCCTTGTTTGAAATTTCCCGGCCTTGCCTTGCCTAGAATTGGCTTGCATGGAATTGCCCTGCTTGCCTTGTCTTTCCTTACCTTGAATTCCCTTGCCTGAAACTGGCATCCCTTGTTTTGTTTTGCCTTGCCTTGAATTCCCTTGCCTGGAAGTTTTTTGCCTTGATGGGAATTTTCTTGCATTGCATTTCCTCGCCTAGGTGGAACTGCCCTGGATGGAATTTCCCGGCTTTTGCTTGCCTTGCGTTGCCTGAAATTGCCTGGAGTGGAATTTTCTTCCCTTGCCTTAGCTAAAATTGCCTCTCCTGGAAATACATTTCCCTGCCTTGTCTTGCCTTGAGTTGCCAGGTATTGCCTTTCCAGCAGTTGCCTTGCCTGGAATTGCCTTGCCTTGCATTGCCTTGCCTTGCCTGGAATTGCGTTGCCTAGAATTGCATTGCCTTGCCTTATGTTGCCTTACCTGCAATTGCCTTGCCTGAAATTGCCCTTCCTTGCCGTGCCTAAAAATTTCTTGTCTGGAATTGCCTTGCCTTGTCTTGTCTTACCTTGCCTGAAATTGCCTTGCCTTGCCTTGCCTTGCCTGAAATCGCCTTACCTGGAGTTGCCCATTTTTGCTTGGCATTGCCTTGCCTCGAATTGCATTGCTTGGAATTACCCTGGCTAGCCTTGCCTCAAATTGCCTTTCCTGGAATTGCTCTGCTTTGCCTTGCCTTTCCTTACCTCAAATTGCCTTGCCTGGAATAGGTCTTCCTTGCTTTGTTTTGCTTGCCTTGATTTCCCTTGCCTGGGATTTTTTGCCTTGCTGGGATTTTTCTTGCATTGCCTTTCCTTGCCTAGCCTGGAATTGCCCTGTCTGGAATTGCCTTGCTTTGGCTTGCCTTGCCTTGCCTGGAATTTCCTTGCTTATAATTGTCTTTCCTCACCTTGCCTTGTCTGGAATTGCCCTGCCTTGCCTTGCCTGAAATTGCCATGCCTTCAATTGCCCTGCCTTGCTTGCCTTTCCAGGAATTGCCTTAATTTTCCTTTTCTTGCATTTCCTGGAATTGCCTTGCCTGTAACTGTTTTGCCTTCCCTTACCTGGAATTGACTTGCCTTGAATTGCCTTGCGTGGAATTGCCATGTCTTGTCTTGCCTTGACTGAAATGGCCTTGCTTTGAATTGCCTTTCCTTTCCTTTCCTTTCCTCGCCTGGAGTTGCCTTGCCTAGAATTGCCTTGCCTTGCGTTGCCTTGCCTTGCCTTTACTCGAATTGCCTTGCCTGGAATTTTCTTGCTTGCCTTAGCTGAAATTGTCTTGCCTGGAAATACCTTTTCCTGCCTTGTCTTGCCTGGCCTTCATTGAAATTGCCTTACTGGCAATTGTTTTGTCTGGAATTGCCTTGCCTTGAATGGCCAGGAATTGCCTTGCTGGAAGTTCTCTTGCTTTGCAATGCCTTGCCTTGCTTGAAATTGCCTTTCCTTACCTTGCCTGGAATTTTCTTGTCTGGAATTGTCTTGCCTTGTCTTTTCTTGCCTTGTTTGGAGTTGCCTTGCCTTGCCTTGCCTTTGCTGTAATTGCCTTGCCTGGAATTGCCATTTTTTGCCTTGCCTTGTAATGCCTCGAATTGCGTTGCTTGAAAGTTTCCTCCCTTGTCTTGCCACAAATTGCCTTGCCTGAAATTGCCCTGCTTTGCTTTTCCTTTCCGTACCTCAAATTGTGTTGCCTGTAATTGGCCTGCTTTTCCTTGTTTTTTTCTTGCCTTGAATTCCCTTACCTGGAATATTTGTGCCTTGCTGGGAATTTTCTTGCACTGCCTTTCCTTGCAGAACTTAGAATTTCCCTGTCTGGAATTGCCTTTGCTTGGCTTGGCTTGCCTGGACTGAGACTGTCTTGCATAAAATTATTTTGCCTTGCCTTGCCTGGAATTGTCCTGCCCGGATTTGCCTGGCCTTGCCTTGCCTCAAATTGCCCTGCATTGCCCTGCCTTGCCTTGACTTGCCTGGAATAACCTTGCCTTGCCTTGCCTGAATTTGCTTGGCCTGCAATTTTCTTGCCTAGCCTGGCCTGGAGTGTACTTGTTTAAAATTGCCTTGCTCTGACTTGCCTTGCCAGGAATTACCTTGCTTGGAATTGCCTTTTGTTGCCTTGTTTTGCCTAGAATTGCCTTGCCTTACCTGGAATTGCCTTGAATTTTCTTGCTTTTCCTTTTTTGGAATTGCCCTGCTTTCCTCCCCTGGAATAGCCTCGCGTGAAATTGCCTTGTCTTCACTTCCTGCGACTGCAATGGCCTTGCTTTGAATTGCCTTGCCTTGCTTTCCCTCGCCTGAAATTTTCTTGACTAGAATTGCTTTGCCTTGCATTGCCTTGCCTTGCCTTGCCTTGTCTTGCCTTGCCTTGCCTTGACATGGAATCGCCTTGCTGGAATTGTCTTGCTTTTCCTTAGCTGCTATTGCGTTGCCTGGAAATACCTTTCCCTGCCTTG
This sequence comes from Leontopithecus rosalia, assembly GCA_028533165.1. Taxonomy (NCBI): domain Eukaryota; kingdom Metazoa; phylum Chordata; class Mammalia; order Primates; family Cebidae; genus Leontopithecus; species Leontopithecus rosalia. The sequence goes on from CM052665.1 coordinate 26,455,033, forward strand.
ACTTGCTTTGCCTTGCCTGAAATTGCCTTTCTGGCAATTGCCTTGCCTTGCGTTGCCAGGAGTTGTTTTGCATGAAACTGCTTTGTCTTGCATTGCTTTGCCTTGTCTGGAATTTTCTTGCCTAGAATTGCATTTCCTTGCCTTACCTTGTCTTGCTTGAAATTCAGTTGCCTCGAGTTGCCTTTTCTTGCCTTGCCTAGAATTTTTTTGTCTGGAATTGCCTTGCCTTGTATTGTTTTGCATTGCATGGGATTTCCATGCCTTGCCTTGCCTTGTCTTCCATAAAATCGCCTTGCCTGGAATTGCCCTGTTTTGCCTTGTCTTGCCTTGCCTTGAATTGCCTTGCGTGGAATTCCTCTGCTTTACCTTGCCTATACTTACCTAAAATTACCTTGCCTGCAATTGGCCTACCTTGCCTTGTTTTGCCTTGTCCTGAATTTTCTTGCCTGGATTATTTTTGCCTTGCTGGGAATTTCCTTGCATTGCCTTTCGTTGCCTAGCCTGGAACGGCGCTGTAATTGCCTTGCTTTGTCTTGCCTTGCCTTGCCAAAAATTGCCTTGCATAAAATTTTCTTGCCTTGCCTTTCATTGTCTGGAATTGTCCTGCCTGCAATTCCACTCCCTTGCCTTGCCTTGCCTTGCCTTGAATTGCCTGGATTTGCCTTGCTTGCAATTTTCTTGCCTAGCCTTTCCAGAAATTTTTTTGCCTGAAATTGCCTTGCCTTGCCATGCCTTCCTTTGACTTGCCTTGTGTTGACTCGCCTCAAATTGCCTTGTCTAAAATTGTATTGCCTTGAACTACCTGGAATTTCCTTGCCTATAATTGACTTGCATTGCCTTGCTTTTCCTTGCCTGGAATGCCCTGCTTTGCCTTCCCTGGAATAGTCTTGTATGGAATTGCCTTGTCTTGCCTTTTCTTGACTGCAGTTGCCTTGCTTCAAATTGCCTTGCCTTGCCTTTTCTCGCCTGGAATTGCCTTGCCTTGCCTTAGCTGGAATTGCATTGCCTGGAAATTCATTTTCCTGCCTTGTCTTGCCTTGCCTTGCCTGGAGTTGCCTCTTGGGAATTGCCTTGCCTGGAATTGCCTTGCCTTGGATTGGGAGGGATTGCCTTGCCTTGCATTGCCTTCGTTTCCTGAAATTTTCTCTCCTAGAATTGCATTGTCTTGTCTTACCTTGCCTTGCCTGGAATTGCTTTCGTTGCCTTGCCTGGAATTTTCTTGTCTGGAGTTGCCTTGCGTGGTCCTCTCTTGCCTCACCTGAAATTGTTTTGCCTTGCCTTGCCTTTAATTGCCTTGTGTTGCCTGGAATTGCTTAGCCTGAGATTGCCTTGCCCTGCCTTGCCTGAAATTTTCTTGCCTAGAATTGTACTGCATTCCCTTGCTTGGCCTTGCTTTGCCTAGCCTAGTATTGGCTTGCCTGGAATTACCTTGCCTTGCCTGATATTTTCTTGGTTGGAATTGCCTTGCATTGCCTTGCCTTGCCTTCCCTTGCTTGTCCTTCCCTGGAATTGCCCTGCCTTGCCTTCCATGGAATAGCCTTTCCTGGAATTTTCTTGTCTTGCCTTGCCTCAACTGGAGTTGCCTTGTTTCAAATTGTATTGTTTTGCCTTTTCTCGCCTGGAATTTCCTTGCCTAGAATTGCCTTGCCTTGTGTTGTGTTACCTTGCCTTGACTGGAATTTCCTTGTTTTCCACTGCCTTGCCTTGCCTGGAATTGCATTGCCGAGAATTTTATTCCCTTGCCTTACCTTGCCTTCCCTAGAATTGCCTTTCCTCGAATTTCCTTGCATTGCCTTTCTTTTCCTTTTCTGGAATGCCCTGACTTGCCTTCCCTGAAATAGTGTTGTGTGGAATTGCTTTGTCTTGCCTTGCCTTGACTGCAATTGCCTTGCTTCGAATTGCCTTGCTTTGCCTTTCCTCGGCTGGAATTGCATTGCCTTGAATTGCCTTGCCTTGCCTTGACTGGGATTGCCTTGCTGGAATTGTCTTGCCTTGACTTCACTGGAATTGCGTTGCCTAAAATTACCTTTCCCTGACTTGTCTTGCCTTGTCTTGCCTGGAATTACCTTTCCAGCAATTGCCTTGCCTTGAATTGTCTTGCCTTGCATTGCCAGGAATGGTCTTGCCTGAAATTGCCTTGCCTTAAATTGCCTTCCCTTGCCTGGAATTTCCATGCTTAGAATTGCATTTTCTTGTCTTACCTTGCCTTGCCTGGAATTGCATTTCCTTGTCTTGTCTTGTCTTGCCTTTTCTGGAATTGCCTTGCCTGGCCTTGCCTGAAAACGCCTTGACTGAAATTGCCCATTTTTGCCTTGCCTTGCCTTGCTTCGAATTGCCTTCTTTGGAGTTTCCCTGTTTTACGTTACCTCAAATTGCCCTGCTTTGTTTGCATTTTCTTACCTCGAATTGCCTTGCATGGAATTGGCCTTTCTTGCCTTGTTTTGCCTTGCCTTGAATTCCCTTCCCTGAAATATTTTTGCCTTGCTGGGAATTTTCTTGCATTGCCTAGCCTGTAATGGCCCTATCTGGATTTGCCTTTCTTTTTCTTGCCTTGCCAGGAATTGCCTTGCTGAAAATTGTCTTACCTTGCCTTGCATTGTCTAGAATTACCCTTCCTGCAATTGCCCTGCCTTGTCTTGCCTTGTCTTGTCTTGGCTTGATGTGCCTTGCCTGCAGTTTTCTTGCCTAGACTTGCCTGGAATTTACTTGCCTGAAATTGCCTTGCATTGACTTGCCTTGCCATAACTTGCCTTGCCTTTCCTTGACTTGGGTTGCCTAAAATTGCCTTGTGTGGAATTGCCTTACCTGAAATTTTCTTGCCTTTCCTTACCTGAAATTGCCTTTCCTGGAATTGCCTAGCATTGTCTTGCTTTCTTATGCCTGGAATGCCCTATTTTGCCTTTCCCGGAATAGCCTTGCATGGAATTGCCTTGCCTTGCCTTGTTTTGACTGCAGTTGCCTTGCTTTGAATTACCGTGCCTTGCCTTTCATCGACTGGAATTGCCTTACCTAGAATTGCCTTGCCTTCTGTTGCCTTGCCTTGCCTTGACTGAAATTGCCTGGCCTGGAATTTTCTTGCCTTGCCTTAGCTGGAATTGCATTTCCTGAAAATACATTTCCCTGTCTTGTCTTGCCTTGCCTTGCCTGGAGTTGCCTTTTTGGCAATTGCCTTGCCTGGAATTGCTTTCCTTGCATTGACAGGAATTGCCTTGCCCAAAATTGCCTGGCCTTGCACTGCCTTGCCTGTACTGGAATTTCCTTGCCTAGAATTGCATTGCCTTACCGTACCTTGCCCTTCCTGGAATTGCCTTTATTTGCCTTGCCTGAAATTTTCTTCTCTGGAATTGCCTTACCTTGCCTTGCCTTACCTGGAATCCTCTTGTCTAACCTTCCTGAAATTGCCTTGCGTTGCCTTGCCTAAAAGAGCCTTGCTTAGAATTCTGCTACATTGCCTTGCTCTGCCTTGTCCTGCCTTGCCTGGAATTGTCTTGTCTAGAATTGTGCTGCATTCCCTTGTCTTGCTTGCCTAGCCTAGAATTGCCTTGCCTGGAATTTCCTTGCTTGGAATTGCCTTGCATTGCATTGCCCTCCTTTGCCTTCTTTTCCTTGCCTGGAATTGCCCTGCCTTGCCTTGCCTTAACTTCAGTTGACTTGTTTCAAATTGGTTGCCTTGGCTTTCCTCGTCTGTAATTGCCTTGCCTAGATTCCCTTGTCTTGCCTTGCATTGCTTTACCTTGCCTTGACTGGAATTGCCTTGCCTTACATTGCCTTGCCTTGTCTGAAATTGCATTGCCTAGAATTACATTTCCTTGTCTTACCTTGCCTTCTCAGGAAATGCCTTGCCTCAAATTGTCTTTCATTGCCTCCCCCGGAATTCCCTTGTCTGGAATTGCCTTGTCTTTTCTTGTCTTGTCTTGCCTTTTCTGGAATTGCCTTGTATTGCCTTGCCTGAAATCGCCTTGCCTGGAATTGCCTTCTCTTGCCTTGCCTTGGCTGGAGTTGTCCTGTTTCAAATTGGTTGCCTTGCCTTTCCTCGCCTCGAATTGCCTTGCCTAGCATTGCTTTACCTCGCCTTGACTGGAATTGCCTTTCCTTACATTGCCTTGCCTTTCCTAGAAATGCATTGCCTTGTCTTACCTTGTCTTCCCTGGAATTGTCTTGCTTCGAATTGCTTTCCATTGCCTTTTCTGGAATTCCCTTGTCTGGAATTTCCTTACCTTGTCCTGTTTTGCCTTCCCTGGAATTTCCCTTTTTTGTCTGGCCTTGTCTTGCATCAAATTGCCTTGTTTGGAATTTCCCCGCCTTGTGTTGCCTCAAGTTGCCTTGCCTGGAATTGCCCTGCATTGCCTTGCCTTTCCTTACCACAAATTGCCTTGCGTGTATTTGTCCTTCCTTGCCTTGTTATGCCTTGCCTTGAATTATTTTGCCTGGAAGTTTTTTGCCTTTATGAAAATTTTTTTGTATTGCCTTTCTTTTCCTAGCCTGTAATTGTCCTGTCTGCAATTGCCTTGCTTTGGCGTGCATTGCCTTGCCTGGAATTGCCTTCCCTAGAATTGTCTTGCCTTGCCCTGCATTATCTAGAATGGTCCTGCCTTAGCTTGCCTTGAATAAAATTGCTCTTTCTGCATTTGTTCTGCCTTTTCTGGCCTTGTCTGGAATTGCCTTCCCTTGCCTTGCTTTGCCTGAATTCATCTTCCCTGCAATTACCTTGCCTAGCCATGACTGGAATCCACTTGCCTGGAATTGCGTGGCATTGCCTTGCCTTGCCAGAAACTTTCTTGCCTGGATTTGCTTTGCCTTGCCTTCCCTTGCCTAGAATTGCCTTGCCTGGAATTGCCTTTCCTGGAATTGGCTTGCCTTGACTTACCGAGAATTGCCTTGCCTTCAATTGCCTTGAATAGACTTGCTTTCCCTTGCCTAGAATTTCCCTGCCTTGCCTTCCGTGATATAGTCGTGCATAGAATTGCCTCGTCTTGACGTGCCTTTACTGCAATTGTCATGCTTCAAATTGACTTGCCTTGTTTTTCCTCACCTGGAATTGACTTGCCTTGTGTTTTATTGCCTTGCCTTGACTGAAATTGCCTTGCCTGGAATTGTCTTGCCTTGCCTTAGCTGGAAGTGCTTTGCCTGGAAATACCTTTTTCTGTCTTCTCTTGCCTTGCCTTGCCTGAAATTGCCTTTCTGGCAATTGTCTTACCTGAAATTGCCTTGCGTTGCATTGCCAGGAATTATCTGGCCTGAAACTGCTTTGCCTTACATTGCATTACCTTGCCTGGAATTATCTTGCCTAGAATAGCATTGCCTTGCCTTACCTTGCCTTGCCTGGAATTGCCTTTCCTTGCCTTGCCTGGAATTTCCTTGTCTATAATTGCCTTGCATTGTCTTGTCTTGCCTTGCCTGAAATTGCCTTGCCTTGCTTTGACTTGCCTTGATTCGTACTGCCTTGTTTGGAATTTCCCTGCCTTGCCTTACCTCGAATTGCCTTGCCTGGAATTGTCATGCTTGCCTTGCCTTTTCTTACCTCGACTTGCCTTTCCTGGGACTGGCATCCCTTGCCTTGTTTTGTGTGCCTTGAATTCCCTTGCCTGGAGTTTCATTGCCTTGCTGGGAATTTTCTGGCATTGCATTTCCTTGCCAAACCTGAAATTGCCTTGTCTGGAAATGCCTTGCTTTGGCTTGCCTTGCCTGTAAATGCCTTGCCTAGAAATGTCTTGCCTTGCCTTGTGTTGTGTGGAATTTCCCTGCCTGGAATTTCCCTGTCTTGACTTGTTTTACCTGGAATTGCCTTGCCTTGCATTTCCTTGCCTTGACTGGATTTGCCTTCCCTGCACTTTCTTTTTTAAGCCTTACCTAGAATTTACTTGCCTGGAATTGCCTTGCATTTACTTGCCTTGCCAGAAAGTTTTTTGCCTGAAATTGCCTTGCCTTGCCTTGCCTGGAAATGCCTTACGTGGTATTGCCTTGAATGGAGTTTTCTTGCCTTGCCTTACCTGGAATTGCCTTGCCTGGAATTGCCTTTCATTGTCTTGCATTTTCTTGCCTGAATTTTCTCTACCTTGCCTTCCCTGGAATAGCCTTTCACGGAACTGCCCTGTCTTGCCTTTTCTTGACTGGAATTGCCTTCCTTCGAATTGCCTTGCTTTGCCTATCCTCGCCTGGAATTTTCTTATCTAGAATTGCCTTGCCTTGCATTTCCTTGCTTTACCTTGACTGGAATTTCCTTGAGTGGAATTGTCTTGCCTTGCCTTAGCTAAAATTACCTTGCCTGGAAATACCTTTTCCTGCCTTGTTTTGCCTTGCCTTGCCTGACATTGCCATTGTGGCATTTGCCTTGCCTGAAATTGCATTGCCTTGCCTTGCATTGCCTTGCCTTGCATTGCCTTGCATTGCCTTGCCTTGTCTGGGATTGCCTTTCCTAGAATTGCATTGCCTTTCCTTAACTTGCATTGCATGGAATTTCCTTGCCTGAAATTGCCCTTCCTTGCCGTGCCTGGAATATCTTTGTCTGGAATTTCCTTTCCTTTCCTTTCCTTTCCTTTTCTTTCCTTTCCTTTCCTTTCCTTTCCTTTCCTTTCCTTTCCTTTCCTTTCCTTTCCTTTCGTTTCCTTTCGTTTCCTTTCCTTTCCTTTCCTTTCCTTTCCTTTCCTTTCCTTTCCTTTCCTTTCCTTTCCTTTCCTTTCCTTTCCTTTCCTTTCCTTTCCTTTCCTTTTCTTTTCTGATATTGCCTCGCCTGGAGTTGCCCTTTTCTGCTTTTCCTTGCCTTGCCTAGAATTGTATTGTTGGAATTTCCCTGCCTTGCCTTGCCTCGAATTGTTTTGCCTGGAATTGCCTTGATTTTTCTTGTGTTTTCTTACCTCGAATTGCCTTGCCTGGAATTGGCTGGCCTTGACTTCTTTTTCCTTGCCTTGAATTTCTTTGCCTGGAGTATTTTTTTGCCTTGCTAGGAATTTTCTTGCATTCCCTTTCCCTGCCTAGCCTGGAATTGCCCTGTCTGGAATTGCCTCATTAGCCTTGCCTTGGAATTGCCTTGCCTAAAATTCTCTTGTCTTGCCTTTCATTGTCTGGAATTGCCCTGCCTGGAATTGCCCTGCCTTGCCTTGCATTGCCGTGCATTGCCTTGGCTGGAATTTCCATGCCTGCAATTGCCCTGCCTTGCTTGCCTTGGCTGGAATTGCCTTGCATTCCCTTTCCTTCCCTGGGTGTGCCTTTGCTGCAATTTCCTTGCCTAGCCTTGCCTGGAATTACCTTGTGTTGAGTTGCCTTGCCAGGAATTTTCTTGCCAGAAATTGCATTGCCTTGCCTTACCTTACCTTGCTTGGAAATGACTGTTGATGTGTAGGTGCTCTATAGTGACAGTTGTTCAATAGTGTGCTCTATAGTGAATATTGCTGGCTCGGGTGCTCTATATTGATTTTAGGGTAGAGTGCTCTGTAGTGACACTTGTTCGGTAGGTACTATATACTGATTGTTGTTGGGTAGGTGCTCTATAATGACTGCAGTTGTGTAGGTTGCTCTCTAGTGACTCTTGTTGCATACAGTTCTCTCTAGTGACGGTTAATTGTAGGTGCTCTACAGTGACTCTTGTTGGGTAGAGTGCTCTATAGTGGCTGATGTTGGGTAGGTTGATCTATAGTGACTGTTGTTAGATAGGGTGTTCTATAGTGACTCTTGTTGGGTGGGGTGCTCTATTGTGACTATTGCTGGATAGAATTCTCTATAAGTGACTGTTGTTGGGTGGAGTGTTCTATAGTGACTGTTGTTGGGTAGAGTGCTCTAAAGAGTATTGTCATGAAGGTTGCTCTATAATGACTGTGGTTGGGTAGGTTATCTAGATAATGACTGTAGCTGGGAAGGTTGCTTTATAATAATTTTTCTGGGTAGTGTGCTGTATAGTGACTATTGTTGGGTAGGGTGCACTGTAGTGACTCTTGTTGAATAGAGGAATCCAGGTAGTGACTATTGCTGGCTGGGGTTCTCTATAGTGACTATTGTTGTCTAAAATGCTCTATCAGTGACTGTTGTTGTGTAGAGTGCTCTATAGTGATTGTTACGTAGAGGGCTCTATAGTGACTGTTGTTAGGTAGAGTGCTCTACTTTAACTGTTGTTGGGTAGGTTGGTCTATAGAGACTGTTGTTAAGTAGGTGTTCAATAGTGACTGTTTTTAAGCAGGGTGTACGGTAGTGAGTATTGTTGTGAAGGTACTCTATAGAGACTGGTGCTGGGTAGGGTGCTTTACAGTGAATGTTGCTGTGTGGTATGCTCTATAGTGACTACTGTTGTGTAGAGTGCTCTATAAGTGGCTTTTAATGGGTGGAGTGTTCTATAGTTACTGTTGTTTTGTGGAGTGATCTATAGTGACTGTTGGGTAGAGTGCTCTTTACTGACTTTTGTTGGGTAGCTGGTGTATATTTGTTGGGTATAGTGCTCTACTGTCACTGTTTTTTGGTAGGTGTTCTACAGAGACTGTTGTTTTGTTGGTGCTCTATAATTGCTGTTGTTGGGTGCAGTGCTCTATAGTGACTGCTGTTGGGTAGGGTGCTTTAGAGTGACTGTTGCTGGGTACAAGGCTCTAGAATGAATGTTGTTAGGTAGAGTGCTCTACAATGACTATTGCTGCATAGGGTGTTCCATAGTGACTGTTCCTTGGTAGCGTGTTCTATAGTGACTGTTGTTGGGTAGAGTGCTCTATAGTGACATTGTTGAATATAAGCTCTATACAGACTCTTGCTAGGTAAGGTGATATATAATGACAGTTGTTGTGTGGGGAGCTCTACGGTGACTGTTGTTGTGTATAGTGCTCCATAACTGACAGTTGTTTGGAGAAATTTTCTAAGGAGTCTCTTGTTGTGTAGAGTTCTCTATTGAGACTGTTGTTGTGTAGAGTGCTCTACAGTGACTTGTTAGGTAACTTGCCCTATACTGACTGTTGTACTGTAGGTGATTTATATTGACTGTTGTTGGGTAGGGTGCTCTATAGTGACTGTTTGGTATGGTGCTCTTTTGTGACTGTTGTTGGGTACAGTGTTTTCTTATGACTTGTTCAGTAGAGTGGTTCATAGTGACTGTTGTTTCGTAGTTGACTTATACTGATCCTTGGTGGGTATGTGCTCTGTATTGACTTCTGTTTGGTAAGTGCTCTACAGTGAATGTTGTTTGTTAGGGTGCTCTATAGTAACTGCTATTGGGTAGGATGCACTATAATGAATGTTGTTGGGTGGGTTGCTCTTTACTGTTTTGGGTAGAGTGCTCTAGATAATGACTGTTGTTGGGTAGATGCTCTATAGTGACTGTTGGTGGGAATGTGCTCTATAGTGAAAGTTGTTAATTAGGTGCTCTATAGTGTCTGTATTTGGACAGATGCTCTATAGTGACTGTTGTTATGTAGGGTGCTCTCTAATGACGGTTGTTGGCAGGATGCTTCATAGTGACTCTTGTTGGTTAGGGTGCTCTGTAGTGACTGATGTTGAATAGAGTGCTCTATAATGACTTCTGTTGGGTAGAGTGCTCTATAGTGACTGTTTCCTGTAGGGTCTTCTATAGTGATTGTTGTTCTGTAGAGTGCCCTTTACTAATTGCTGTTGGGTAGAGTGCTCTACAATAATTATTGTCATGAAGGTTGCTCTATACTGACTGTTGTTGGGTAGGTGATCTATGGTGATTGTTTTTGGGTAATGTGCTCTATAATGACTGCTGTTGTGTAAGTTCTGTATAGTGACAGCTGTTGGTTATGGTGATCTACACTAACTGTTGTTCAGTTGTGGGCACCATAGTGACTGTTCTTTGGTTGGGTGCTCTATAGTGTCTGTTGTGTGCAGTGCTCAATATTGACTGTTGCTGGGTAGGGTGCTCTATAAAGACTGTTGTTTACAGTGCTTTATACTGATTGTTGTTGTGTAGAGTTCTCTATAGTGACTGTTGGTGGGTAGGTGCTCTATGGTGTCTGTTGTTGGGTAGGTGCTCTATTGTGACAGTTGTTTGGTAGATGCTCCATAGAGTCTGTTGTTGGGTAGGTGCTATATAAGGACTGTTGTTAGGCAGGGTGCTCTATACTGACTGTTGTTCTTAGAGTGCTTTATAGTGACTGTTGCTTGGTGGGGTGCTCTAAATTGACTGTTGCTAGGTTGCATAATTTATAGTGATTGTTCCTGATTTGGTACTCTATAGTGACTGCTGTTTAGAAGGGTGCTCTATACAGACTGTTGTTGGGTGGAGTGCTCTATAGTGACGATTGTTGGGTAGGGTATTCTATAGTGACTGTTGATGGTAGAGTACTGTATAGTGACTGTTCTTGGGTAGGGTATTCTATATTGACTGTTGTTGGGTACAGAGCTCTATAGTGACTGTTGGGTAGTTTCTCTATAGGAACCATTGTTGGTTAGGGTGCTCTATACTGAGTTTTGTTGGTTAGGAGATCTACAGTGACTATTGTTTTGTAGGTGCTCCATGACTGTTGTGCAGAAGGTCTACAGTGACTGTTGTTTGGTAGGGTGCCCTACAGTGACTGTTGTTTGGTAGGGTGCTGTATAGTGACTGTTGTTGGGTTTGGTGCTCTTTAGTGCCTATTGTGGAATGCAGATCCCTAAAAGTGACTGTTGCTGGTTAGGGTGCTTTATACTGACTGTTTTTGGATGGGGTGACCTATATTGACTGTTGCTGGATAGGGTGCACTATAGTGTCTGTTGTTAGAGGAATTCAGATAGAGACTGTTGTTGGGTGGGGGGCTCTATAGTTACTGTTGTTGGCTTGAGTGCTGTAAAAGTAACTGTTGTTGGGTGGAATGCTCTATACTGACTGTTGTGTAGAGGGCTCTATAGTGACTGTTAATTGGTAGAGTGCTCTACAGTGATGGGTTTTGGTTAGATTGCTCTAAAAAGACTGTTGTTAACTGGTGTTACATAGTGACTGTTGTTGCGCAGGGTGTTCTATAGTGCGTACTGTGTGAAGGTGCTCTATATTGACTGTTGCTGGGTAGGGTGCTCTACAGTGACTATTGTTGTGTAGAGTGCTCTACCGTGACTGTTGTTGGGTAGGGAGCTCTAGATAATGACTGTTTTTGGGTATGGTGCTATAAAGTGACTCTCGTTAAGTAGAGTGCGCTACAGTGATTCTTTTTGCATAGAGGGCTCTATAGTGACTGTTGTTTGGTAGATGATCTACAGTAACTGTTTCTATGTAAGTGCACCATAGTGACTGTTCTTTGGTGCAGTGCTCTATAGTGACTGTTGTTGGATAGTGTGCTCAATAGTGACTGATACTGAGTAGGTTGCTCTAGAGTGATTGTTGATGGATATATTGCTCTATAGTGACTCTTGCTTCATAGAATTCTTTATAGTGACTGACTGGGTAGCATGCTTTACACTGACTGTTGTTGAATGGGGTGCTTTATACTGATTGTTGTTGGGTAGGTTACTCTATAGTGAATATTCTTGAATAGGTGCTTTCTAGGACTGTTGCTGGTTATTGTGCTTTATGATTGTAATTTTTTGGAAGGTATTCTATACTGACTGTCATTGGGTGGGGTGCTTTATTGTGACTTTTGATCGATAGGTTGCTCTATAGTGACTGTTGTTGAGTAGAGTGTTCTATAGTGACTTTTCCTGCGTAGGGTGTTCTATGCTGCCTGTTGTTGGGTAGATTGCTTTATAGTGACTGCTGTTCATTAGAGGGCTCCATAGTTATGGTAGTTGGGTAGATGCTCTATAGTGACTATCGTTGGGTAGGGTGCTTTATAGTGTCTGTTGTTGGTAGGGTGCTATATACTGATTGTTGTAGGCAAGGTGCTCCATAGTGACCGTTGTTGGGTAGGGTGCTCTATAGTGACTATTGTTGGGTAGAGTGCTTTATACTGACTGTTGTTGGGTAGGATACTCTAAAGTGACTGTTGTTGGGTAGAGTGCTTTATAGTGACTGTTGTTGGGTATGGTGTTCTATAGTGTTTGTTTTTGGGTAGAGTACTCTATAGTGACTGTTGAAGAATAGTGTGCTCCATAGTGACTGTTGTTGGGTAGGTGCTCTATAGTGATAGTTGTTGTGTAGGTGCTCTACAATGACTGTTGTTGGGTAGGTTGGTCTACCGTAACTGTTGCTGGGTACATTGCTCTATAGTAACTGTTGTTGGGTAGAGTTCTCTATAGTGACTGTTTGTGGGTAGTTGATATATAATGACTGTTGCCGCATAAGGTTCTATATAGTGACTTTTGCTGGGTAGAGTGCTATTTGCCGACTGTTGTTAGGTAGGGTGCTCTATAGTGACTGTTGTTGGGTAGAATGCTCTATAGTGACTATGGTTGAATAGGTGCTCTGTACTGACTTTTGCTGTGTAGGGTGCTCTATAATGACTCTTGTTGTGTGAGGAGCTCTATAATTACTGTTTTTAGGTAGAGTGCTCTATAAGTGATTATTGTTGTGTGGAGTGCTCCATAGACACCAGTGTTGCATAGAGTGCTGTATAGTGACCATTGTGTAGAGTGCTCTACAGTGACTTGTTATGTAGGGTGCTCTATACTGACTGTAGATCGGGGGGGTGTTCTCTACTGACTGTTGTTGCCAGGGTGCTTCATGGTGACTTTTCTTGGGAAGAGCGCATTATAATAAGTGTTGCTTGGTAGGGTGGTTTACGGTGACTGTTGTTGGCTAGAGTTCTCTATAGTGATTGTTGTTGGGTAGAGTGCCCTATAGTGACTCTTCTTGCAGAGGGTGTTCTATAGTGACTGTTGTTGGGCAGATTGCTTTATAGTGACTGTTGTTGATTAGAGGACTCTATAGTGACTGTTGTTGGGTAAGGTGCTCTAAAGTGACTGTTGTTGGTATGGTACTATATAGTAATTGTTGGCAGGGTGCTTCATAGTGACTGCTGTTGGGTAGGTTGCTCTATAGTGATGTTTTTGAGTAACGTGTATAGAGACTTTTGTTGGGTAGAGTACTCTATGGTGACTGTTGTTGGGTAGAGTGCTCTATAGTGATTGTTATTGGGTAGGGTGGTCTATTTTGACTGTTGTTCCATAGAGTAATTTATAGTGACTCTTTCTGGGTAGGGTGCTCCATAGTGCCTGTTGCTGTGTATGGTGCTCTATAGTGACTGTTTTTGGGTAAGTGCTCTATAGTGACTCTTTTTGCCTAAGGTGCTCTATAGTGATTGTTGTTGGCTGGAATGTTCTATAGTGACTTTTCTTAGGTAGGGTGCTCTATATTGATTCTTGTTGGGTAGTGTGCTCCATAGTGACAGTTTTTCTCTATAGTGACTGTTACTGGGTAGTGTGCTCTTTGATTACTACGTCTGGGTAGCAGGCTCTATTGTGACTGGTGTTGTGTGGGGTGCTCTATAGTGACTGGTGTTGGGTAGGGTGCTCTACAGTGACTGTTACTGGGTAGGGTGTTCTTTTTTGACTATTGTTGAATAGGTAATCTGTAGCGACTGTTTTTGGGTGGGGTGCTCTATATTGACGGTTGTTGAGTAGGTAATCTATAGTGACTCTTGATGAGTAGGATACTCTATTGTGGCTGTTGTTAGGTGGGGTGCTTAATAGTGAATGTTTTGGGGTATGTGCTCTATAGTGACTGTTGTTCAGTGGAATGCTCTACAGAGTATGTTGTTGGGTATGGTGAACTTTAGTGAATGTTGTTGAGTGGAATTTTCTCTAGTGACTGTTGTTGGGTAAAGGGCTCTACAGTGACTGTAGTTAAGTATGTGCTCTGAGGTGACTGTTGTTGAGTAGGGTACTATAAAGTACCACCCCAACAACAGACACTATTGAGCACCCTACCCAACAACAGTCATTATAAAACACCTATTCAACAACAGTTATTATATACCAATCTACACAACAATAGTCTGTATAAAGAATGCCACCCAAAAACAGTCAGTATAGAGCACCTTACACAGTAACACTCAGTATAGAGCACCCTACACAGCCACAGTCACTATAAAGCACTCAACCCAACAAGAGTCATTATAGATTATCCTACCCATCAAGAGTCACTATAGAGCCCCTACCCAAGAAGAGTTAATGTATAGCACTCAAGTAAAAACAGTCACTATAGAGCACCTGCCCAAAAGGTGTTACAGGAGAGCACCCTACAGAGCAACAGTTACTGTAGAGCACCCCACACAGCAACAGTCAGTATAGAGCACTCTATGCAACAACAGACCCCATGGAGCACCCTATGCAACAACAGTTACTACAGAGCACCCTACCCAACAACAGTTGGAATATATATGTTGCTCTATAGGCAACAATAGTCACTATGGAGCACCTGATCCAACAAGAGTAACTGTAGAGTACCTACACTACAAGAGTCACTATAGAGAACTCGACCCAGCAAGTGTCACTATAGAAGACTCCACTGATCATCAGTCACTATAAGGAACACTACCCAACAACAGTCACTATAGAGAACCACACCAAACAACAGTCATTATAGAGCACTTTACCCAGCAAATGTCAGTATAGAACACCCTTTGTAGCAACTTTCAGTACAAAGCACCTAGACAACAACCATCAGTTTCAAGAGCACTACCAACAAGAGTCACTATACAGAACTGACCCAAAAACAGTCTCTATAGTGGATGCTACCCAGCAACAGTCACTATAGATTACATACTCAACAACAGTCACTATAAAACATTTTACTCTGCAACCGTCACTGCACAGCACTCCACCCAACAACAGCAACTACAGAGGACACTACCTAGCAACAGTCACTATAGAGCACCTACCCAAAAAATGTCACTATAGAGCTCCCTGCCCCAAAACAGTCACCGTAGAGGACTCTAGCAAACAACAGTCACTATAGAGCACCCTAGGCAGCAACAGTCAATATAGAGCTCTTGACTTAACATCAGTCAATATATACCATTTTACCCAGCAACAATCACTATAGAGCACCTTACGGAGCAACCGTCACTATGGAGAACTCCAACCAAAAACAGTCACCACAGAGTACACTACCCAACAACAGTCACTATAAAGCACCCACCAAACAACAGTCACTATGAAGCACCCTACACAACAGTTAGTATAGAGCACCTACTCAAAAAAGTCACTATAAAACACCATACCCAGAAAGAATCACTATAAAGTACCTACCCAACAACTGTTACTATAGAGGATTCTATCCAAAAACCGTCATTATAAAGGACCCTACCCAACAAAAGTGACTATAGAGCACCCTACACAGCAAAAGTCACTATAGAGCACTCTCTCCAACATCAGTCACTAAAGATCATTCTACTCAACAGCAGTCACTATAAAGAATTCTGCCAAACCAACGGTCACTATAGAGCACCCAACCCAGCAACATTGACTATAGGGCACCGAACCAAGCAACTGTCACTATAGAACACTATACCCAACATCGGTCAGAATAGAGCACCCTACTTAGCAACAGTTATTTTAGAGCACCATATGCAACAACAGTCATTATAGAGCACTGTACTCAACAACAGTATCTAGAAAGCACCTACACAACAACAGTCACTATGGAGCACTGTACCCAACAGAAGTTAATATAGAGTATCCTTTCCATCAACAGTCACTATAGAGCACCTAACCAACAACCATCCCTATATAGTTTCTACCCAACAATAGTCACTAAAGAACACCCTCCCCAGTAACTGTCACTGTAGAGCATCCTACCCAGGAATAGTCACTATAAAGCACTCTACACAACAACAGTCGCTACACAGCACCCACGCCAAAACAGTCACTATAGAGCACCCTACCCAGCAAAAGTCACTATAAAGCACACACCCAACAACAGTCACTATAGAGTACACTACTCTGCAAGAGTCACTATAGAGCACACACCAACGACACTCACTGTAGAGCACCCTACTCAAAACTGTCACTATAGAGGACCCTACCCAACAACAGTCACTATGGAGCACCCTACCCAACAACAGTCACTATAGAGCACCTACACAACAGTTGCTATAGAGCATCCTACCCAGCAACAATCACTACAGAGCACCAAAAACCACAACATTTGCTATAGAGCATCTTACCAAGAAATACTAACTATAGAGCACTGTACTTAAGAAGAGTCAGTATAGAGCACCCTACCCAGCAACAGTAATTATAGAGCACTCTACCCAAAAAAAGTTACTATGGAGCACTTCAAGCAACATCAGTCACTATAGAACACCACACCCAAAAACAGTCTCTATAGGGCACCAACCCAACAACAGTCAGTATAACACACTATACATAAAAACTGCCACTATAGAGCACCTACCCAACTTCAGTCACTGTAGAGTACTCTACCCAACAACAGTCACTGTAGTGCACCTTACAGAACAACAGTCAGTATACAGCCACCTAACCAACAAGTCACTATAGAGAACCTACCCAACAAGAGTCAGTATAGAGAACCTACCAAGCATCATTTACTATAGAGCATTCTACCCAAAAACAGTCACTATAGAGCACCATAGTAAACAATAGTCACGATAGAGCACCCTACCCAACAGCAGTCACTATAGAGCATCTACCAACAACAGTCAATATACAGCACCGACACATAAACAGTAACTATAAAGCACCTACTCAAAAACAGTAACTATAAAGCACCTGCTCAAAAACAGACGCTATATAGCACCCTAAACAACAACAGTCACTATAAAGCTCCCTACAAAACAGCAGTAACTATAAAGCACCCCACCCAACAATAGGCAATATAGAGGACCTATTAAACAACAGTCACTGTAGACCACTATCCCCAGCAACAGTCAGTATGGAGCACCCCACCAAACAACAGTAACCATAAATCACACTATCCAGCAACAGTTTCTACAGATGATCCTACCCAGCAACAGTCACTATAGAGCACTCTACCTACCAGCAGTCACTAGAGAACACACTATCCAGAAACAGTCATTATAGAGCACACCGTCCAACAACAGTCACTATAAATAACCCACCCAACAGCAGTCACTTTACAGCCCTCTACCAAGCTGTAGTCAATATAAAGCACCCTAAACAACTACATAACAGTCAGAACACTCTGCCAAACAGCAGTAACTAAAAAGCATCATACCCAACAACAGTCACTCTAAAGGAACTTACCCAACAACAGTCACTATAGAGAAATCCACTCAACAACAGTCATCTTTTGATCACTCTACCAACAATGGTTACTATGGAACACTCTACACAACCACGGTCACTATAGAGCCACCCAAGCAAAAAACGTCACTATAGGGCACATACTCAAAAACAGTCATTATAGAGCACCATACCCAGAAACAGTCACTACAGAGCACTCTACACAGTATCAGTCGCTATAGATCACCTTATTCAGCAACAGTCCCTATAGAACATCCTATGCAACAACAGTCTCTATAGGGTACATTACACAATAAGAGTCACTATAGAGCACCTAGTGAACAACAGTCACTATGGATCACCCACCCAACAAATGTCACTATTCAGCACCCTTCCCAGCAACAGTCACTATAGAGCACCCTAACAAGCAAAAGTGACTATATAGCACCCCAACCATCAACAGTCATTAGAGAGCACTCTATAAAACATCAGCAACTGTAGAGCAACCTACCCAGTAACAGTCACTAAAGAGGATTTTACCAAACAACAGTCACTGTAGAGCACCCTACCCTGTAACAATCACTATAGAGAACTGTACCAAACATCAGTCACTATAGAGCACAATATGCAGCAACAGTCACTGTAGGGCACTGTACCCAACAAAAGTCACTATAAAGCACTGCACCCAACAACAGTCACTATAGAGCACCTACCAAACAAAAGTCACAAAACAGCACCAACCCCAGAAGAAATAAATATAAAGCACCAACCCAGCAACAGTCACTATAGAGTAATCTACCCAACAACTGTCACAATAAAGCACCCTATTCTACAACAGTCACTATAGAGCAACCTACCCAGCGACAGACACTATAGAGCACCTACCCAACAATAGTCAATATCGAGCACCAAACCCAACAACAGTCACTATTGAGGACCTACCTAACAACCGTCACCATAGAGCAGTCTACCCAGCAACAGTCAATATAGAGCACCCCACCCAACAACAGTCACTCTAGAGCACCCTATCCAACCACAGTCACTATAGAGTACCTTCCCAACAACAGTCACTATAGAGCACTCTACCATAAAACGGTCACTTAGAGCACCCTGTACAACAGTCACTATAGAGCACTCCACCAAACCGCAGTCATCAATAGAGCACTCTACCCTACAGCAGTCACTATAGAGCACTTTACCCAACAAAAGGCACTATAGAGCACTCCAACCAGCAACAGTAACTATAGAGCACCTTATCAAACAACAGTCAGTATAAAGCACATACCCAACAAGAGTCATCATAGAGCACCTACTCAACAACAGTCACAATATATCCTCGTAGAACAAAACTGTTACTATAGAGCACTCTATCCACCAACAATCACTATAGAGAACCCTGCCCAACAGTCAGTATAGAGCATTCGATCCAGCAACAGTCACTGTAGGGCACTCTACCCAACGACAGTCATGGAGTATTCTACACCTCAAGAGTCACTATAGAGCACCTTCACAACATCAGTCACTATAGAGCACCCCAGCAAACAACAGTCACTGTAGAGCACTTATCCAACAGTAGTCACTAAAGAGCACTTTATGCAGCAACAGTTACTGCAGAGCACTCTACCCAGCAACAGTCACTATAGAGAACTCTACCCAAGAACAGTCTCTAAAGAGAACCATACCCAGCACCAGTCAATATAGAGCACCTACCCAACAACCATCAGTATAGAGCACATAGCCACAAACAGTTACTATACAGCACCTATCCAAAAACAGTCACTATAGAGCACTCTATGCAGCAAAAGTCAATATAGAGCTTTTAAAAAACAATAGTTACTCTAAAGCACCCTACCCTGCAACAGACAATGAAGAGCACTCTACACAGCAAGAGTCACTATATTTAACCCCACCAAAAATCAGACACTATAGAACAGCCTACACAGCAACAGTCACTATAGAGCACTCTACCAAACACCAGTTACCATAGAGCATTCTACCAACAAGGGTCATTATAGAACACTCTACCAAGGAACAGTCATTATACAGCACCATACTTAACAACAATCACTATAAAGAAGCCTACCCAACAAGAGTCACTATAAAGTACTCCACCCAACAACAGTTATCTATAGAGCACTTTACCCAAAAACAGTCAGTATAGAGTACTCTAACCCACAACAGTCACTATAGAGCACTCTACATGGCAACAGCCACTCTAACGCACTCCATCAAACAACAGTCTCCTGTAGAGCAATGTACCAAACAACAGTCATTATAGAGAACCCCAACCAACAACAGTCAATATAGAGCACCTACTTACCAACCACCACTACAGAGCACCCTACCCAGCCACAATCACTATAGGGCACCCTACTTCACAACATTTACTATAGAGCACCCAGGCACTCTAAACCATTCTACCCCACAACCGTCACTATGGAACAACTACACAACAACCGTCAGTATAGAGCACCTACACAACAGTCACTATAGAGCACTCTACACAACAAGAGTTAATATAATGCACCTTAGCCAACAACAGTCACTATGAGCAGCATACCCAACAAAAGTCACTATAGAGCACCTACCCAACAACAGTCACTACACAAGAGGCCACCCAAAAACAGTCACTCTGGAACACTCTACCCAACAACAGTTACTAAAGAGCACTCTACACAACAACACTCACTATAGGGAACTCCACCCTAAAACAGTCACCTGTAGAGCACTCTACCTAAAAAGAGTCAGTATAGAGCACACTACCCAAAAACAGTCTCTATAGAGAACCTACACAACAGTCACTATAGAGCATTCTACCCATCAACAGTCACTATATATCACTCTACACAATAGTCGCTATAAAACACTTCAACGACTAAGAGTTACCAATAGAGCACTCTATGCAACAACAGTCATGATTGAGCACACCAGCAAACAGCAGTCACTATAGAGCTCCCTACAAAACAACAGTCACTGTGGAACACCCTACACAACAATAGCCACTGTAGAGCATTCCACCGAACAACCGTCACCTATATAGCACTCTACCCACCAACAGTCACTATAGAGCATTCTGTCCAGCAACACTCACTATAGAAAACCTACCCAACAACAGTCATTATAGAGCAGCCTACCCAGAAACTGTCATTAGAGAGCACCCCACCAACAACAGTCACTATACAGCACCATCCAAGCAAAAGTCACTATAAAACACCTACCCAACAAAAGTAACTATAAAGCATGCTAACCAACAACAGTGACTATAGGGCACCATACCCAACAACAGTCACTATAGAGCACCCTAACCTGAAGCAGTCGCTAAAGAGCACCAAACTCAACAAGAGTCACTATAGAGAATCATACCCAACAGCAGTCACAATAGAGAACCGTACCCAGCTACAATGACTATAAAGTACCCTACACAGTAACAGTCACTATAGATCACCCTACCAAACAACAGTCACTAAACACCACTGGACACAACAGTTACTATGCAACACGCCTCAAAACACAGTCAATGTAGAGCAACGAACCAAACAACAGTCACTAAAGAACACCCTACACTACAGGAGACACTGTAGACCAGTGTACTCAGAAAGTCACTATAGAACACTTCCTTCAACCATTGTAACCTATAGAGCACTCTATGCAACAAGAGTCACTATAGTGCACTCTCCACCACAACAGTTACTATAAAGCAACCAACCCAACCACAGGCACCATACACCAATCTACCCAACAACAGTTACTATCGAGCATGCCACCAAACAATAGTGACTATAGAGCACCTTTCAAACAACAGTCACTACAGAGCACCCTACCAAGTAACATTTACTATAGAGCACGTACCAATAACAGTCATTAAAAAGCTCTCTACCCAGCAAAAGTCAGTATAGATGACCCCACATAAAACAGTCACTATACAGCACTCTATCCAGCAACAGTCACTGTAAAGCATGTAGCCAACAATAGTCAATATAGAGCACCCTACCAAACAACAGTCACTATAAAGCACTCGACCAAACAACAGTCAACATAGAGCACCCTACCAAACTACATTCACAGTAGAGCACAATACCCAACAACTGTCACTTTGCATCACCTTACCCAACAACAGTAACTCGGAAGCACCTATGCCACAACAGTCACTATAGAGTTCTCTATACAACAACAGTCACTGTAGAGCACTCTTGTCAATAAAAGTTGCTATAGAGCACTCACAACAGTCACTATTGAGCACCCTACATATCAACAGTCACTATAGAACATTCTACCCAGCACCAGTGACAATAAAGCACCCTACCCAACAAAAGTCACTATAAAGAATCTTAGCTAACAACAGTCACTATTCATTACTCTACCCAACAACAGTTACTATAGAGAACCCTACCAAAAAATAATCACTATAGAGCAATTACTCCACAACAGTCACTATAGAGTCCTCAACCCAAAAATTGCCACTGTAGAGCATGCTTGACAGTAACAGTCACTATAGAGCACTTAACCCAACAACAGTCACTATTGAACACCCCACACAACAGTCACTATAGAGCATCCTTCCCAGCAACAGTGACGATAGAGCACCTTACCCAGCAACAGTCACTGTAGAGCATCTTACCCAACAACAGTCACTATACATCACTCTACCCAACAACAGTTACTAAAGAGCATCCTACCCAACAATAATCATTATAAAGAACCTACTCCACAACAATCACTATAGAGCATCCTACCCAGAAACAGAGACGGGAGAGCACCCTACCCAGCAACAGTCACTATAGAACATCCTAGCCAACGACAGTCACTATGCATCACTCTACACAAAAACAGTTACTATAGAGCACCCTACCCAACACTAATTACTATAGAGCACCTACACCACAACAGTCATTATAAATCCGTAAACCCAACAACTGTCACTGTAGAGCACTCTTGTCAAAAAGAGTCACTATAGAGCATTCCAACAGTCTCTGTAAAGCACTATACCAGACAACAGTCACTATAAAACACGCCACTGAGCAACAGTCCGTATTGAGCACCCGACCCAACAACAGTCACTATAGAGCACCTACACAACAACCGTTGCTATAGAGAACTCCACCCAAAAACAGTTACTATAGAGTACCACACCCAAAACCAGTCATTATGAGCAGCCAGACCAACAGCAGTCAGCTATAGAGCAATCTAACCAACAATAGTCAGTATAGAGCAACCTAACCAACAACAGTCAGTACAGAGCAACTACCCAACAACAGTCAGTATAGAGCTTTCTACCAAACAACAGACATATAGAAAACGCTGCCCAACAGCAGTCAGTATAGAGCACCTACTCCACAACAGTCACTATAGAGTACTCTACCCTACAAAAGTCATTGTAGAGCACTCTTTTCAAAAACAGTCACTGTAGAGAACTATACCAAACAACAGTCAGTATATAGCATTCTAGACAACAACAATCACTATAGAGCACTACACACAACAAAAGTCACTATGAAGCGCCATACCCAAAAACAGTCATGGTAGAGCACATACCAAGCAACAGCCATTAGAAAGCAGTCTACCCAGCAAGAGTCACTATAGAGCACCATCCCCAACAACAGTCACTATAGGGCACCATAACCAGCAAAAGTTAATTTAAAGTGCACCCTACCCAACAACAGTCACTATAGAGCACCTTATCCAACAACAGTCACTAGATAACAGTGAGCATATATCACCAAACCCAGAAAGAGTCACTATAGAGGACTATACCCAACAACAGTCACTATAGAGCAGACTATCCATTAACCGTCACTATAAAGCACCCTTTTAAGCAACAGGCACTATAGAGCACCATACTCAACAACAGTCACTATAGAACACCAAACCCAACAGGTCACTATATAGCACCCTACTCAGCAACAGTGAAGATAAAGCACCTTACCCAGTAACTGTTATTATAAAAAACTGTACCAAACAACAGTCACTATACAACACCCTAATCAACAATAGTTACTACAGAACACCCCACCAAACAACAGTCACTATGGATCACACTACCAAACAAAAGTCACTATAGAGCACCCTACAAAAGGCAGTCACTATAGAGCACTATACACAACAATAGTCACTATAGAACACTCCACCAAACAACAGTCACCTATACAACACTATACCCAACAAGGGTCACTATAGAGCACTCTACCCAACAGCAGCCACTATAAAGCACCCTAAACAACAAAAGTCACTATTTAGCACCCTACCCAACAACAGTTAATATTAAGCACCCCACCAAAAAACAGTCACCATAGAGCACCCTGAAAATCTACAGTCATTATAGAGCACTGTATCAAACAACAGTCACTACAGAGCACCATACACAGCAGCAGTATCTATAGATCACTATATGCAACAACAATCACTATAAAGCATTCTCCTTAACAACAGTCACCTATTCAGCACTTTACCCAACAACATTGTATATAGAGCACCACACCCAACAACAGTTACTATGGAGCACCTACCCTGCAAAAGTCACTATAGAGCACAATAACAAGCAACAGTTACTATAGAGAACGTACCCAATAACAGTACTTATAGAACTCTCTGCACAGCAACAGTCACTATACGGCACCACACCCACAACTGTCACTATACAGCACCCTATCTGGAAACAGTCACTATAAAGCACATATCCAACAGTAATCTCTACAGAGCACCCTAATTGACAGCAGTCACTATAGAAAACCCTACACAACCACAGTCATTATAGAGCACCCTATTTAGCAACAGTTACTGCAAAGCATCCTACCCATCAACAGTCATTTTTGAGCACTCTACCCAAAAACAGTCACTATAGAGCACCCTATAAAACAACAGGCAGTATAGAGCCCTCCACCAAACAACAGTCACTATAGAGCACTCGACCCAAAACCAGTCAATAGAGAGCACCCTACCCAACTAGAGTCAGTATAGAGCACTTTACCTAGCAACAGTGACTATAGAGCACCCTACCCAACAATGGTAACTATAGAGCACTCAACCCAGCAACAGTCACTATAGAGCACACTACTTAACAACAGTCACTATTCATCACCCTACCCAACAACAGATAGTATAGAGGACCCTACCTAACAACACCCACAATAGAGTACCTACTCCACAACAGTCACTATAGAGCCCTCTAAAAAAAAGTCACTGTAGAGCACTTTTGTCAACAACAGTTTTCATAAAGCACTCCACCAGAATTCAGTCTCTGTAGAGCACTATACCCAACAACAGTCACAATAGGGCACCCCCTCAGAAACAGTCACTATTTAGCACCCCACACAACAACAGTCACAATAGAGCACACTAACCCAGAACAGTCACTATAGTGCACCTACCAAGCAACCGTCACAATAGAGCACCTACACAAAAACAGTCTCTATGGAAGACTGTGCCCAACTGCAGTTGCTATAGGGTACTGTACCAACAACTGTAACTATGAGCACTCTTCACAACAGTCGTCACTATAGAGCACCCTACACAGCAATAGTCACTTTAGAGCAACTATCCAACAACAGTTACTATAGAGCACCCAACTTAACCATAGTCACTATAAATTACCTACACAATAACAGTCACTATACAGCTCCTTACCCAGAAAAGTCACTATAGAGCACCTACCCAACAATAGTCATATATAGCACCCCAGCTACCAACAGTCACAATAGAGCACCCTACGAAACACCAGTCACTATAGAGCACTCTAACCAACAACAGTGACAATAGAGCACACTACCCAGTAACAGTCACTATATAGCACCCTATGCAATAAGAGACACTATAGAGCAGCCTACACAACAATAGTCAGTATAGAGCACTCTACTAAACAACTGTCACTATAGAGCACTCTACACAATAGTCACTATAGAGCACTCCACCAAACAGTCACCTATAGAGCACTCTACCCAAAAACAGTCAGTATAGATCACCACTCAACAACCATCAGTATAAAGAACCTACCCAAAAAACAGTCACTATAGAGCACCACAGACAACAGTCAGAAAAAAAACACCTACCCAAGTGTAGTCACTTAAGAGCACCCTATGCAGCAACAACCACTGTAAAGCACCCTACCCAACAATAGTTTATAGAGCACCGTACCCAGCAACAGTAACTATAGAGCACCTACCAAACAACCTTCTGTTTAGAGCAATCCTACAAAAACTGGCAGTATACAACACCTTCCCAAATACAGTCACTATAGAACACCCTGCCTAGCAACAGTCATTATGGAGGACCCTACCCAGCAACAGTCACTACAGAGCACTCTACTTAGCAAGAATCACTGTAGAGAACGCCACCCAATAATAGTAACTATAGAACACCTTACCCAGCAACAGTCACTGTGAAGCACCATACCAGCAACGTTTAGTATAGAGCACTGTACACAGCAACAGTCCTTATAGAGCACTGTACCCAACAACACTCACTATAGAGAACCCTACACAACTGTCACTATAAAGCACTTTACTCAACAACAGTCACCTATAGAGAACTCTACTCAACAAGAGTCACTATAGAGCACTCAACACAAAAAAGACACTATAAAGCACTCCACCCACCAACAGCCAACTATAGATCACTGTACAAAACAACAGTCATTATAGAGCACCCCACTGATAAAGTCACTGTAGAACACGTTCTCAACCACTGGTACTATAGAGCTCCCTACACAGCAACAGTCACTATAGAGCATGTACCCAACATCAGTCACTACAGATCACTCTATCTAGCAACAGTCAGCATAAAGCACCCCACCTACAACTGCCACTATACAGCACACTTTTCAGCAGCAGTCACTAAAGAGCATCTAACCAACCAACTGTCACTATAGTTCACTCTACCCAACAAGAGTCACTATAGAGCACCATACTGTGCAAAAGTGACTATAGAGTACCCTATGCAGCAACAGTCAGTTTACAGCACTCTACCCAACATCAGTCACTATAGAGTACTCTTCCCAGCGACAGTCACTATAGAACACCCTATGTAACAACAGTCAGTATAGAGCACTGTGGCAAACAACAGTCACTATAGGGCATCCTGCACAAAAACAATAATGATAGAGCACATACCTAACAACAGTGACTATAAAGCACCTACCCAACAACAGTCACTGTAGAGCACCCTACCCAACCAGTCAATATAGAGGACCTACCCAAAAACACTGTAGAGCCCTCCACTCAGCAAAAGTCACTGTAGAGCACTCTACCCAACAACAGTCACTATTAGAGCACCTTACCCAAGAGTAGTTACTACAGAGTGCATGACTTAGCAACACTCACTAAAAAGCCCCTATGCAACAAGTCCCTACAGAGCTCATAGCCAAAAAATGTCACTTTAGGGCAAATACCCAACCACAGTAACTGTAGAGCAGTCCAACAAAAAAAGTCAGTATACAGCACCCTACCCAACAATAGTCACTATAGAGCATTTCACCCAACAACAGACACACAGGCACACAACACTACACTCACATTCTGCAGTTCAGATATCTCACACAGGCACACCACTCACCACAAACACAGACTGCACAGTGAAGACACCCCGCAAAGACACACCACTGACCACACACACACACTCCACAGTTCACACACCTCACGCAGACACACACAACACACCACACAAACACACACAAACTACAGAGTGCACACAGCTAATAAAAACACACACCACTCACAACACAGACACACTACACAGAACACACAACTCACACAGACACACACCACTCACCAAACACACAATCCACAGTGCAGACTCCAATTACAGAAATACCAGTTACCACACACACTACACAGTGCACTCACTTTACACAGACACACACCACTCACTTCACCCACAATCCAAAGTGCAGACACTTGACACAGACACACACCACACACCAGACACACTCCACACAAACTATAATGTGAATACACATTACACAGACTCACACCAGTTAATACACTATATGCACACCCTCCAAGTAGCAGAAACCTCACAGAGACACAAAACTCAACACCCACACACTCTTCACAGTGCAAACACCTCACACAGACACACACCACTCATTACACACACTCCACAGTGCACACACCTCACACATACACACAACTGACAACACACACACCATCCACAGTGCACACACTTACACAGAGACACACCATGCACTCTACGCACTCCACACACAATCCACAGTGCACATAGCTTATACATACACCACTTTCACACTCACAGACCCTCTAGAGTACACACACCTCACAGAGACACAAAGCATGCACCACACAAACTCCACAGACACACACTACAATACAAACACATCACACAGAGAAACACCAATCACCTGACACCTTGTCCACAATATGGACACCTCACACTGTCACACACCAGTGACCACACACACTCAACACACACTGAGTGCACTGATTTCACAAAGACTCACACCAATCAGCAAACACACTTCACAGTGCACACACCTCACACAACACACACTGTAGAACACACAAACACTCCAAAGTGCACAAATATTACACAGACACACACCACATACCATGCACAGCGACTCCACATTGCACACACGTGACCCAGACACACAGCACTCAACATACACAAACAATCCGCAGTGCACACACATCAAACACACACGTACTAAACACGACACACACTACACAGTAAAAGCACCTCACACAGATACAGAGCACTCACCACACACACATTCTACAGAGCAGACACTTCACACATGCACACAACTTAAAAGAAACAGACTGTAGAGTGCATACACATCACAAAGACACACACCACTGACCCCACACACACTCCTAGGTGCACACACCTCACACAGAAACATGTCACTCACCACACAAGCACACAGAATTTGCACAGTGCAAACACGTCCCACAGACACACACCACTCACCATACACACACACTACACTGTGAAGACACATCACAGAAACCACAATACTCAAAAAGCACACACTCCACAGTGCAGACACCTAACACAAACATAACACTCACCACACACTACACAGTGCACTCACCTCACACAGACACACACCACTCACTGCACACACATTCCAAAGTGCAAACACTCCAGACACACACCTTTGACCACACATACTACACACACACTTCGCTGTGCACACACCTTGCACAGACACACACTACTAAATACATGCACTTAGACACTCCACATAGCACACACAAACACACATACTCTCCACAGTGCACACAGCTCAAACATACACACACCATTCATCACGCACAAACTCCACAGTGCACACACCTCACACAGACACACACCACTCACCGCACATGCAATCCAAAGTAAAAACACTCCACACAGTCACACACCACTCACCACAGACACTCCACACACACTCCACTGTCCACACACTTTACACAACTCAAAACGCACATTTCACACACACACTCAACATAGCACACATTTCACACAGACACAAAACTCACCACACACACACCCTCTAAGTTGCCAACACCTCACACAGACACAGACCACTCATCACACAAACTCCACAGTGAACACACTTTATGCATGCACACACTGCTCACCACACCCACCCACCACAGTGCACACACCTCACACAGACACATCCCACGCAATCCACTGACTCCACTCATAATCCACAGTGTACATAGCTCAGACACATACCACACATCACACAGAAACTCCACAACACAGACCTCACAGAGACATACAGCTCGCACCACACTAATTCAACATACACACACCACAATGCACACACATCACTCAGACACTCACCAATCACCTCACACCCTACCGACAATGCAGGCAACTGACAGTTTCACTCATCAGTTACCAGACATAATCAGTGCACACATTTTACACAAACACCACAGCACACAAACTCCACGGTGTACAGACCTCACACAAACACACACTGCAGAACACACACACACTCCAAAGTGCACACACCTCACACAGACACACACCACTCTCCAGACACACATATTGTACAGTGCACACACCTCACAAAGACACACACCACCCACCACACACACTCCACAGTGCACACAGCTCAGGCACACACAACTTTACAGACACATATACTTCACAGTGCATACACCTCACAAAGACACCGAACACTCACTGCACACACACTCCACAGTGTACACACCTTACGCAGACACACAGCACTCTTGACACACACACTCCACAGTGTACACACCTTACACAAACACACAGCACTCACGGCACACACACTCCAGAGTGAAGACCTCATTCGGAAACACTATTGACCACACACACTACACATTGAGCACACCAAAGAGAGACACGGGACACTCACCACACATATATTCCACAGTGAAGATACCTCACACTGGCACAACACTCACCACAAACATACACTCCACAGTGCACACCCCTGACACAGACACACACCACTGACCACACAAACACACTCCACAGTGGACACACCACACACAGACACACAGAACACACCACACAAACACAGACACTGCACTGTTCACACACATAACCCAAACACACCACTCACCATACACACTATGAAGTTTACATACCTCACACAGAAACTCAAGAATCACCACACATAAATATCACTCACCACTCACACTACACTGTGGTCTCACCTCACACAAACACATAGCACTCACTGCACACACAATCAAATGTGCAAATACTCCACACAGAGGCAGAACACTCACCACACTCTGCACACACTCCATTATGCACACATCTCACACAGACACCCAGCAATCAATACACACACTTAATGCACAGACTCCACATGGCACACACATCACAGGGACAATAATTTTACCACACACACTCTGCACTGTGCACACACCTCACACGGACACACACCACTCATCACACACAACTTCCACAGTGCACACACCCCACAGAGACACACATTACCCACCACACATACACCGTCCCTAGTGCGCACACCTCACACAAACACACACCTCGGAATTCGCAAACTACACACATAATCCACAGTGCACATATCTAAGACACACACCACACATCACACAGAAACTCCATAGCAAACACCTCACAATGACACACAGCATGCAACACACAAATTCCTTACCCACACACCACAATGCACACACAACACACAGACACACACAAATCACCTCACACAATATCCACAGTGCACACACCACACATTGTCACACACCAGTCACCACACACACTCAACACATACTCAGTGCACACATTTTACACAGACACACACCAATAACCACACACGCTGACTCCACGGTGCACACACCTCACACAGACACACACCACTCAAGACACACACCCTCCACAGTGAGAAACCTTACACGTAAACACTACTGACCACATACACTACACTGTGAAAATACCTAACAGAGACAGAAAAGTCACCACAGACACATTCCACAATTTAGGCACCTCACAGAAGCACACCACCCCCACAAACACACACTCCACAGTGCACACTCCTGACACAGAAACACACAACACATCACACAAAAACACACACTGCACTGTGCATACACCTAACCCAAACTCACACCACCCACAATACACACATTAGACAGTGCACACACCTCACAGAGACACACAAGATTTACCACACACAAACTTCACAGTGTACAAACCTCACACTGACACACATCAGTCACTACACACACACGCTGCACAGTGCAAAAACCTCACACAAACACAAGAATCTCACAAGACACAGTCCACAGTGCACACAACTCATGCAGATACACAACACTTACCAGGCACACACTCTCCAGAGTGCACACACCTCACACAAACACCATGGAATTCATACACTCCAGAGTGTAGACACAGCACAAACACCGCTGACCACACAGTGCATGCTCACACTTCACCCTCCATACATCTCATACAGACACACACCGCTCATAACACAAACTAAACAGTGTGCACACTTTACACAGGAACACACCACTCACCACACACACATTCAACAGTTTAGACATTTCACACAGACACACACCAGTCACCACACAGACTCCACACACAAACTCCACAGTGAACACACTTTAAACAAACATGCACCACTCACACATTGAAGAGTGCACACAAATTACACAGTTACAGCACACACCGCACACATAACACTCCACAGTGCACACATTTTACATAGACACACACTACTAATGGCACACACACTTTACAGTGAAGACACCTCACAGAGACACAAGACTAACCACACACAATACACAGTAAACACACCTCACACAGACACACCACACTCACTACACACATGACATTCTACAGTGCACACATTTTACACAGACACACCACTCACCACACACTCCACAGTTCCCCGAACTCACACAGACACACAGCAGTTACAAGACACACACACTCCATAGTGCACACACCTCAAACACCACTTATGACACATAAAATCCACATGGAAGAAAGCTCATACAGACACACAATTGACCACACACACTACACAGTAACTACATTTCACACAGACACACAACACTCACCACACACTTTGAGCAGTGCAAGCACCTCACACAGGTACACCACTGAACACAAACACACACTGAACAATAAAAACAACTCACAAAACACACACCATTGACCACACACACACTCCACAGTGCACACACCTCACACAGACACACACGACTCACCAAACACAAAATACAAAGTGAAGACAGTTTACACAGACACACACCACTCACCCCACACACTCCACACTCCCTCCAGTGGGCATACACCTCAAAAACACACACCACTTAATACACACACTTCATGCACACATTTCACATACCACAAATTTCACACAGACACAAAACTCAACACACACACTCTCCAAAATGCACAGACCTCACACAGAAACACATCACTTATCACACACACACTACATAGTGCACACACCTCACAAATACACACTACTCACCACACTCACCATCTGTAGTGAACACACCTTACACAGAGACGCACCATGCACTCTACACCACACACAACCCACAGTGCCCATACCTCAGATATACACTACTCACCACACTCACAGAAACACACAGCATGCATCACACAAACTCCACAAAAACACACCACAATGCACTCACATCACAAAGACAAACACCAATCATCTGACAATTTATCCAGAATGCAGACACCTCACACTGTAAAACAGCAGTCACCACACACACTCAACACACACACTTAGTGCACAAATTTCACACAGATGCATGCCACTAAGCAAACACACTCCAGAGTGTATACACCTCACCACAAACCCACACTGTAAAACACACACACTACACAGTGCACACACCTTAAACAGACACAAACCTCATAATACGCATAGACTACACAGTGTACACATCTTAGACACACAGCACTCACCATACACACACACTCCACAGTGCACAAACCTGAAGAAGACACACGCTACTCATGACACACACACTTAACAGTGAAGACACCTGATGCAGACACAAGACTGATTACACACAGTAAACACACATCACAGAGACACACAAAACTCACCACAAACACATTCTGCAGTGCAGACTCGACCCACCCTTAACACAAACTGCACTGTGCTCACACCTCTCAAAGGCACATACCATTGACCACAAACACACTCCTCAGTGCACACACCTCACACACAAACACACCACTAACCACACAAATAAACACAAACTGCACAGTGCACACACTTCACACAAATACACAACACTCAGCATACACACACTACACACTTAATGCACCACACACAGACAATACTCACCAAACCCACACTTCACAGTGCAGACACCTAACACAGACAGACCACTCACCACACTATACAGTTCACACATCTCACACAAACACACATCACTCATCACACACAAACTTCACAGTGCACACAGCTTAGAGAGACACATACCACTCATCACAGAGAAACTCCACAACACACACCTCACAGAGACTCACAGCACGTTCCACACAAATTCTGCACACACACACCACAGTGCACAGACATCACATAGACACACATCAATCAACTCACACCATATGCAAAATATAAGAACCACACAGTGACACAACAGTCAGCACACACACTCAAAACACACAGTGCACACATTTCACACAAACACACACCACTCACCGCAAACAATGTATGGTGCCCAGACCTGACACAAACACTGCAGAAAACACACACAATCCTGTGCACACCCCTCACACAGAAACACACAACTCACCACACATACTCCACAGAGCACAAACCTCACACAGACACACACCATTCATGACACACACACTCCACTGTGAAGACATCTATTACAGAAACACTTCTGAGCACACACACTGCAAAGTGATCACACGTAACAGAGACACAGAACACTCACCACACACATTCCACAGTGCAAACACCTCACAAAGGCACATCAGTCACCACACACACACTCCACAGTGCACAGACCTGACACAGACGCACGTCTTCACCAGAGACACACTACAAAGTGCACACACCACACACAGACACACACCACCCACCACACAAACACACAATGCACTGTGCACACATTGACCCAAGAAAACACCACTTATCATACACATACACTACACAGTGAACACATCTCACACAGACACACAGGATTCGCCAAATACACACTCTTTAGAGTGCACACACCTAACACAGACACACCTCTTACCACACACACACACTCCACTGTACACTCACCAATCATCACACACACACTTCTTCATGCACATGCATCAGGCAGACACACACCACTTACCATGCACGCACCCTCCATTTTGCACACACCTCAAAAAGACACACATCATACAACACACACACTTAAGATTGCAGACACCTAGCACAAACACACACCACTTACCACACACAATACACACTCACTCTCCACTCTACATACATCTCACACAGAAACACCACTCATCACATGTATACTACACCATGTACACATGCCACACAGGGACACACCACTCACCACACACACACACTCCACAGTGCAGACACCTCACAAAGACACACACCAGTCACCACACACTCCATAGTGCACACACCTTAAACAGACAAGCACCACTCACAAATTAAAGAGTGCACACAACTCACAGACACACAATTCACCACACACATAACACTCCACAGTGCACACATTTCACACAGACTCACACCAGTCAGCAAACACACACTCCACACTTCACAAAACTCACAAAAACACACAATAGTCACCACAGACACATGCTATATGTCACACGCTTTACACACACAATACTCATGACACACACACCACTCACTACACACACACTCCACAGTGAAGAAACCTCATAAAGACAGACGACTGACCACACACTCTGCACAGTAAATGTATTTCACACAGACACACAACACACCACTCACACATTCCAGAGTGCAGGCACCTCACACAGGCACACCACTCACCACAAACACACACTGCACAGTGAACACACCTGAAAAAGACACACCCCTGACCACACACACACCACATTGCACACACCTCACACAGACACATATCACTCACCACACAGAAACTGCAGAGTGCACCCACCTCAAACACAAACCAATCACCATACACACACTACACAGAGCACACATTTTACACAGACACATACCACTCACCAAACACACAATTCACAGTGAAGACACCAAACACAGACGTACCACTCATCTCAAACACTACACAGTTCACCCACCTCACACAGACAAACACCACCCACTGCACACACAAGCCAATGTGCAGAAACTCCAGACAGACCCACACCACTCACCACACACACTCCACAAACAATCCACAGTGCACATACCTCACACATACACCACTTGCCACACTCATACACACTCCAGAGTAAACATACCTCAGAGAGACACACAGCATGTACCACACAAACTCCACAAACACACACCACAATGAACACACATCACACAAACACCAATCACCTGACACCTTATCCACAATGCAGACACCTTACACTGTCACACACCAGTCATCACACACACTCAACACATGCAATCAGTGCACATATTTTACACAGACACACAGCACTTAGCACACACACTCAGTGCACACATGTCACACAAACACACTCTATAGAACACCCACAACCTACGCAGTGCACACACCTTACCCAGACACAAACCACATACCATGTACGGAGACTCGCCAGAGCACACACCTCACACAGACACACAGCACTCACCATAGACACACTCTTTACAGTGCACACACCTCAGACACACACTACTCATGATACACACACTTTACAGCATAGACACCTCACTGAGTCACAAGATTGACCACACACACTACACAGCAAACACACCTCACACATAAACACAACACTCACCACACACACATTCTGCAGTGCAGACACCTCACACACGCACATGACTCACCAGAAAGACACACTGCACAGTGAGCACCCTGCACAAAGACACACGTCACTGACGAAACATGCACTTCTAGGTGTACACATCTCACACAGAAACACGCCACACAGCACACAAACACACACAAACTGCACAGTGCAGACACCTCACACAAACACACACCACTCACCATACACACACACTACATAGTAAACCCACCACACACAGACAATACTCACGAAACACACACTACACAGTGCAGAAACCTAACACAGAAACCCCACTCACCTCACACACTACACATGCAGTCACCACACACATAAACACACCATGCAACACACAGACTCCAGAGTGCAGATATCTAGCACAGACACACACCAATTACCACACATACTGCACACTCACAGTCCACTGTGCAGACATCTCCCACAGTCACACACCACTCATCACAGGCATAATACAGAGTGCACACACCTCACACAGGCACACACAACTCAACACACACACAATCCACAGAGAAGATACATCTCACTGACACACACCAGTCACCAAACACACTCCATAGACATGCTCCACAGTGCACACCCCTTAAACAGACATGTAACATTCACACATTAAAGAGCAAACACAATTCACACAGACACACTACTCACAACACATAACACGCCACAGTGCACACATTTCACACAGACACAAACTGGTAAAGACACACCCACTCCACGGTGAAGATACCCTATACAGAAACACTGCTGACCACACACACTACACAGTAAAGACACCTAACAGAGACACAGAACACTCACCACACACATTCCACATGTAGACACCTCACTGGCACACAACTCACCAAAAACAGACACTCCACAGGGCATCCACTTGACACAGAAACACACCTGTGGCCACACACACTCCAGTGCACACACTGTACACAGACACACACCACAAAATTACACACTGCACTATGCACACAACTAAGACAATCACACACCACTAACTGTGCACACACACTATACAGTGCACACACCTCACAGAGACACACAAGATTCACCACACAAAACTCCACAGTACACAAACCTAACAGGCACACACCACTCACCCCACACACCCTGCACAGAGCAAAAACCTCACACAGGAACAAGTCACTCATTACACACACTCTCTGTAACGTGCGAAAACCTCACATAGAAACAAGTCTCTAACCACACACACTCATCACAGTGCAAACACCTCACGCAGTCAAACACCACTCACCGCACACACACACTTTACAGTGCAAACACCTCACAAGGATACACATCAGTCAGCACACACACACTCCACCATGCACAAATCTCAAGCAGACATACACCGCTTACCACCCACAAACTCTCCACAGTGCAATGAACACAGTCACACACATTACACAACACACACACTCCAGAGTGCGGACACCTAGCACAGACACACACCACTTACGACACACACTGCAAACTCACACTCCACCGTGCATATGTATCACACAGACACCACTCATCACATGCATAGTACAAAGTGCACACGCCTCACACTGGAACACATCACTCATCACACACAGAGTCGATGGTGCAGACTCATCCCACAGAAACACACCAGACACCACACACACATCACACACATAGTCCTTAACAGACACCTTAAACAAAAACCTTAAACAGACATACAACACTCACAAATTAAAGAGTGCACACAACTGACACAGACACAACACTCACTAAACTCGTAACACTCCCCAGTGCACACATTTTACACAGACACACATCACTTGCCAGACACACACACCACAGTTCACACAACTTACACAGACACACAGCAGTAACCAAACACACATACTCCATAGTAAACACAACTCACACACACACCACTCACTATGCCCATACTTCACATTAAAGAAACCTCATACAGACACACGACTGACCTCAAACTACACAGTAAATACATTTCACACAAAAACACAACACTCATCACACACATATTCTGCAGTGGACACCTCACAAACACTCACCACTAACCACAAACACACACTGCACAGAAAACACACCTCACAAAGACACACACCATTGACCACACACACGCACTTCACAGTGCACACACCACTCAGCAAACACACAATCCATAGTGCAGACACAAAACAGTCATACCCCTTACCAAACACACTACACAGTTCATTCACCTCACACAGACACACACCACCCACTGCACACACAATCCAAAGTGCAGACACTCCACCCAAACCCCTCACCACACACACTCCACACATACTCCACTGGGCATAAACCACACAGCCACACACCACTTAATACACACACTTTATGCACACACTCCACATAGGACAATCCTCACAAAGACACAAAACTCAACACACACACTCTCCACAGTACATGCAACTCACACAGACACACATCACTCATCACACACACAATCCACAGTGCACACACCTCACACATACATGAAACTCACCACACACACCATCCACAGTGCCCACACTTTACACAGAGACACATTATGCACTCCACACACTCCACGTCCAATCCACAGTACACATACCTCAGACATACACCACTCACCACTCTCACACACACTTCAGAGTACATACACCTCACAGAGGCACAAAGCACACACCACAATTCACACACATCACACAAAACAAACACATATACCATGACACCTTTTCCACAATGCAGACATTTCACACTCACACACCAGTCACAACATACTCACACACACTCAGTGCACACATTTTACACAGACACCCACCAATGCACACAAACACTGCACGGTGCACATGCCTCACACTAGTACATTGTAGAACACACACACTATACAGTGCACACATCTCACACAGACACAACACTCAACAAACACACTCCGCAGTTTACACACCTCACACAGGAACACAGCACTCAGCATACAAACACACTCCACAGTGCACACAGCTTAAACAGGCACACACTACTCAAGACAGACACACTTTGCAGTGAAGACACCTTACACAGACACAAGACTGACCACACACACTACACAGTAAACACACCTCCCACAGACACACAGCACTCACCAGACACACATTCCACAGTGCAGACCTCTCACACAAGAGCATGACTCACCAGAAAAACAGAATGCACAGTGTGCACACTTAAAGGCACACACCACTGAACACACACATTTCTAAGTGCAAACACAGCACAGACACACACCACACAGCACACAAACACACACGCTGCTCTGTGCACACACAGAACCCAAATACACACCACTCACTATACACGCACACTACACAATGCACACACCTCACACAGACACACAAGATTCACCACACACATTTCACAATGCACAAACCTCACACAGACACACTACTCACTTCACACACTCTGTACAGTGCCAAAACCACACACAAACACAGGTCACTCACCACACACTTTTTCCAGTGCGCACACCTCACACAGACACGCACTACTCATGATACACATGCTTTACAGTGACGACACCTCACACGGACACAACACTGACCACACACTACAAAGTAAACACACCTCACAGAGGCACACAAAACTCACCAATCACACACACCACAATTTATACAACTCACACAGAATCACAGCAGTCACCACACACACTCCATAGTGCACACATTTCACACACATACCACTCACGACACACATTTCAGGTTGAAGAAAACTCATGCAGACACATGAATGACCACACACACTACACAGTAAATACATTTAACGAAGACACACAACACTCAGCACACAAACATTCTGCAGTACAGACATTTCACACAATTACAGCAATCACCAAAATCACACACAGCAAAGTGAACATGACCCACAAAGTCAATATAGAGCATCCTACGCATAACAGTCACTAAAGGGCACTTCACCAAACAACAGACACTATAGGGCATCTACCCACCAACAGTCACTATAGAGCATGCTACGCAGTAACAGACACCATAGAGCATTCCACTCAAAAACAGACGCTATGGAGCACCCTACCCGAAACAGTTCCTATAAAGCACTTAACCAACAACAGTCACCATAGAGCACCCCACCCAATAATAGTCAGTATAGAACAAGTACCAAATGACAGTCACTATAGAGCACATACCAAACAACTGTCACTATGGAGCACCCTATCCAACAACAATCGCTACAGAGAACCCCACCCAACCACAGTCACTATAGATCACTCTACACAGCAACAGTCACTATAGAGCACTCAACCCAACACTCAGTATAGAGCCCTTGACACAATAACAGTCACAATTGAGCACTCTATCCAACATCGGTCAGTATAAACCACTCTACCAAACAACAGTCAGTATGGAACCCTCTCACCAACAACAGACATTATGGAGCACCTACACTACAAGACTCACTATAGAGCATCTTCCCAAAAAGAGTCACTACAAAGCCCCTAGCCCAAAAACAGTCACTATAGAGCACTCCACCTAGCAGCAGTCACTATAGAGCACCTCACCTAGCAACAGTCAGTACGGAGCTTCTACCCAGCAATGGTCAATATAGAGCACCCTACCCCACAACATTCACTATACATCACCATACCATGAACAGTCGTTATAATGCACCCTGCAAAACAACAGTCAATATAGGGCACCTAACCTACAACAGTCGCTAGAGATCACCTACCCAAAAACAGTCACTATGGAGCACTCTATCCTGAAACAGTTACTATAGAGCACCGTAAACAAAAACAGTCACTAAAGAGCACCCTACCCAAAAAAGTCACTATAGAGCACCTCTCCAACAACAGTCATTTTAGAGCACCCTACCAAACAACAGTTACTATAGAGCACTCTACTTCAAAACAGTCAATACAGAGCTTTCTACCCAACAACAGTCACTATAGAGCACCTTACATAACAACAGTATCTAGAGCACTCTGTGCAACAACAGTCTTTATAAAGCACCCTTTTCAGTAACAGTCATTATAGATCACCTCACCAAACGAGAGTAACTACAGAACAATCTACCCAAAAGAGTCACTATGGAGCACCTACCCAACAAAAGTTACTGTAGAGCACCCCGCCCAACAACAATCACTATAGAGCACTGTACTTAGCAACAGTCATTATGGAGCACACTACTCAACAGCAGTCACTATAGAGCACCCTACAAAACAACAGTCACTATAGAGCACTCTACCCAACCACAGTCAGTAAAAATACACCCTACCAAGTAACAGTAACTATAGAGCACCCTACCCAACAACAGGCACTATTGAGCACTCCACCCAAGAACATTCACTATAGAGCAAATACCCAACAACGGACAGGATAGAGCACCAACATACCAAAAGAAAATATACAGCACCCTAGCAAACAACAATCACTATAGAGTATCCTACACAACAACAGTCAGTATAGAGCACTCTACCAAGTAATAGTCACTATAAAGAACCTACCAATTAACAGATACTACAGAACACTTTGCCCAACACCAGACACTGTAGAGCACCCTACCCAACAACAGTCATTATAGATTACACTACCCAGCAACAGTCACTATTTAGCACCTACCCAACAACAGTCAGTATAGAGCACTCTGCAAAACAACAGTCACTACCGAGCACCTATGCAACAACACTCACTGTAGAGCACTTACCCAACAGCAGTCAGTATAGAGCACCCTACCCAACAACAGTCAGTATAGAGCATCTTACCCAACAACACTTACTACAGAACAACCTACCCAAGAACAGTCTCTAGAGAACACCCTACTCAACAACAGTCACTATATAACACCCTACTCAACAACAGTCACTATATAACACCCTACTCAACAACAGTCTGTATAGAGCACCTTACAAACAACAGTCACTATAGAGCACTGTATCAAAAAACAGTCGCTATAGAGCACTTTACACATTAGTGTAGGGTGCTCTGTAGAGGCTGTTGTTGGGTAGGGTGCTCTATAATGACTGGTGCTGTGTAGGGTGCTGTATAGTGACTCTTATTGGGTAGGGTGCAGTATAGTGACATTTATTGGGTAGGTGCTCTATAGTGGCTTTTGCTGGGTAGCGTCCTCTACAGTAACTTTTATCAGTAGAATGCTCTATAGTGACTGCTGTTAAGTAGGGTGTTTTATAGTGACTGTTGCTGGGTACGGTCCTCTATAGTGACTGTTGGATTCGTGCTCTATAGTGACTATTGTTGAATAGAGAGCTCTATAGTGACTGTTGTTGGGTAGGTGCTCTATCGTCACTGATGTTGTATAGGATGCTCTATAGTGACTGTTGTTGGGTATAGTGCTCTATAGTGACTCTTGTTGAGTAGAGTGCTGTATAGTGACTGCTGTTGGGTAGGTGCATTATACTGATTGTTGTTTATTAGGTTCTCTTTAGTGACTGTTTTGGGTAGGTGCTCTATAAGGACTGTTGTTGCGTAGGTGCTCTATGGTGACTGGTGGGGTATGGTGCTCTATTGTGACTGTTGTTACAGTGCTCTATGGTGAGTGTCTATTTGTTGGACGCTCTATGGTGACTGTTGTTGGATGCAGTAATCTGTAGAGAATCTCGCTGGAGAGAGTGATTGTTGTTGGGTAGATGCTGTATAGTGACTGCCGTTTGGTTGGGTGCTCTATAGTGACTGTTTTTGGTAGGGTGCTCTATCGTGACTGATTTTGGGTAGGGGCTTTATAGTGACTGTTGTTAGTTAAGTGCTGTAGAGTGACAGTTGTTGGGCAGTGTGCTTTATAGTGACTGCTGTTGGGTGGCATGCTCTAAAGTGACTGTTTTTGGCTATGGTGCTCCATAGAGACTGTTGTTTGGTAGAGTGCTTAATAGTGACTGCTGTTGAGTGGAGTGCTCTATAAGGATGGTTCTTGTGTAGGGTGCTTCATCATGACTCTTGTTGGGTAGAGTGCTTTATAGTAACAGTTTTTTTTGTACAGAAATCTATTGTGACTGTTTTTGGCTATGTTTTCTATAGTGAATGTTGTTGGATATGGCGCTCTTAGTGACTGTTGTTGCGTTGGGTGGCAATAGTGACTGTTGTTGCAAAGGTGATCTATAGTGACTGATGTTGTTTAGGTGCTCTATTCTGACAGTTGTTGGTTAGTGTGCTTTATAGTGACTTTTGTTACATGGAGTTCTCTATAGTTACTGTGGTAGTGTAGGTGTTCTATAGTGACAGTTATAGGGTAGATGCTCTATAGTGACTGTTATTTGGTAGAGTTCTCTATAGTGACTCTTGCTGGGTAGGGTTCTCTATAGAGACTGTTGTCGGGTGGGGTGCTTTATAGTGACTGTTGCTTGGTAGAAAGCTCTATAATGACTGTTGTTGGGTAGGTCCTCTATGGTGACTGTTGCTGGATATGGTGCTCGGTAGTGACAATTATTGGGTAGGTGCTCTATAGTGTCTTTTGTTTGGT
This sequence comes from Leontopithecus rosalia, assembly GCA_028533165.1. Classification (NCBI taxonomy): domain Eukaryota; kingdom Metazoa; phylum Chordata; class Mammalia; order Primates; family Cebidae; genus Leontopithecus; species Leontopithecus rosalia. The sequence continues at coordinate 26,497,867 of CM052665.1, forward strand.
GGGGCACTCTATAGTGACTGTTGAGTGACTGTTGTTGGGTACAGTGCTTTATAGTGACAGTCGTTGTGTAGGGTGGTCTCTAGTGACTGTTATTGGGTGCAGGGCTCAATACAGACTTTTGTTGGGTAGGATGCTCTATAGTGACTGTCGTGTAGGTTCTCTATAGTGACAGTTGTTGGGTACAGTGCTCTATACTGACTGTTGTTGGGTAGCGTGCTACATAGTCACTGTTGTTGCATAGGTGCTCTATATTTACTGTTGTTGTGCAGCTGCTCCATAGTGACCGTTGTTGGGTAGGGTGCTCTACAGTGACTGTTCTTGGGTGGAGTGGGCTATAGTGACTGTGGTTTGGTTAGGTGCTCTATAGTAACTTTCGTTGGGTAGGCACCTTATAGTAATTGTTTTGCGTAGCTGGTCTATAGTGACTGTTGTTGGGTATGTGCTCTATAATTACATTTGTAAGGTAGGGTGCTCTATAGTAACTGATCTTGGTAGTGTGCTGTATAGTGACTATTGTTGGGTAGGGTGCTTTAGAGTTACTGCTGTTGGATAGGGTTCTATATCGTGACTGTTGTTGGGTGGAGTACACAATAGTGACTGTTTTTGGGTAAAGTGCTCTATAATAATTGTTGGGTACAGTGCTTTATACTGAGTTGTTTTTCGGGAGCTCTATAGTGATTGATTTTGGGTTGGTGCTCTCTGGTGACTGTTGTTGGGTAGGTGCTTTATAGTGAATGTTGTTTGTAGTGTGCTCTATAGTTACTGTTGCTGTGTAAAGTGCTCTGAAGTGCCTGTTGTTGGGTAGAGTGCTCCATAGTGACTATTTCTGGGTACAGTGCTTTATAGTGACTGTTGTTGGATAGAGTGCTCTGTAGTGACTGTTGCTGGGTAGGATGCATTATAGTTACTTTTGCTGGGTAGAGTGCTCCATAGTGACTGCTGTTGGGAATGTACTCTATAGTGACTGTTGTTGGGTAGGGTGCTCTATAGAGATTGTTGTTGAGTAGGTGATCTCTACTGACTGTTGTTTGGTATGGTGCTCCATAGTGACTGTTGTTGTGTACGATGCTCTGTAGAGACTGTTACTGGGTAGGTGCTCTATAGTGAGTGTTGTAAGATAGGGTGCTCTATACTGACTGTTGTTGGCAGGAGTGCTCTATATTGACTGTTGTTGGGTAGGGTGTTCTACAGTGAATGTTGTTGCATAGCGTGATATATAGTAACTGTTGTTGAGTAGGGTGCTCTATACTGACTGTTCCAGGGTAGAATACTCTATACTGAGTATTGTTTGGTAGGATGCTCTACAGTGACTGTTGTTGGCTGGAGTGCTCCGTATTGAATGTTGTTGAGTAGGGTTCTCTACAGTGACTGTTGTTGGGTAGGGTGCTCTATACTGAATGTTCATGGGTAGAGTGCTCTATAGTGAGTGTTGCCAGATAGGGTGCTCTATAGTGACAATTTTGGCTATAGTGCTCTATAGTGACTTTTCTTGGGTACGATGTTTTATACTGACTGTTGTTTGGTAGGTGCTTTATACTGACTGTTGTGGGTATGGTGCTCTATACTGACTGTTGTAGTGTACAGTGCTCTATAGTGAATGTTATTGAGTGGAGTGCTCTATAGTAATCTTTTTGGGGTAGGTGATCTATAGTGACAGTATTTGGGTGGAGTGGTCTCAATAGTGACTGTTATTGGGTTGGTACTCTATACTGAATGTTTTTGGGTATGGTGCTCTATAGTGACTGCTGTTTTGTGAAGTAATTTATAGTGACTCTTGTTGGGCAGACAGCTCTAGATAGTGACTCTTATTGGTTAACCTGCTGTATAGTGACTGTTTTTGGGTAGAGTACTCTATAGTGACTGTTATTGGGTAGAGGATTTCACAGTTACTGTTGTTTTCTAGGCTGTGCAGTAACTATTGTTGTGTATTTGGCTCTATACTGCCTGTACTTGGGTAGTGTGCTCTGTACTAACTGTTCTTGGGTAGGTTACTCTACAGTGACTGTTGTTGTGAAGAGTGCTTTATAGTGACTGTTGTTGGGTAGAGGGCTGTACAGTGACTGTTGTTTCACAGGGTGCTCTATAGTGACTGTTGTTGGGTAGAGTGCTGTATGCTGACTGTTCTTGTGTAGGATGCACTATAGTGACTGTAGTTATGCAGTGTTCTATAGTGAATGTTGTTGGGTAGAGGGCTCTACAGTAACTGTTGTTTGGTAGGGTGCTTAATAGTGACTGTTGTTGGGTAGAGTGCTGTATAATGCCTGTTCTTGTGTAGGGTGCTCTATAGTGACTTTTTTCCTGTAGGTGCTCAATAGTTATTGTTGTTGAATTGTGTGCTCTACTGTGGTTGTTTCCGGTGTTCAATAGTGATTGTTTTTGGTTTGAGTACTCTATAGTGAGTGTTGTTGCTATGTGCCCTATGGTGATTGTTGTTGAGTACATGCTCTATAGTGACTGTTGGAGGGTAGATGCTCTATAGTGACTGTTGTTGTGTAGGTGCTGTATAGTGACTGTTGTTGGGCAGGGTGTGATATAGTGACTGTTTCTGGGTGGAGTGCTCTATAATGTGTATTGTTCGTGTTGCTCAATAATTACTGTTGCTTGGTGGAGTGCTCTATAGTGACTGTTGTTGGGTAGAGTGCTCTAGATAGTGACTGTGGTTGGGTAGATGCTCGACAGTGATTGCTGTTGGGTAGAATGCTCTATAGTGACTATTGACTATGGTACTCTATAGTGACTTTTTTGGTTAAGTGGTCTAAGGTGACTGTTGTTTGGTATGGTACTCTATGGTGAATTTGTTGGGTACGGTGCTCTATAGTGAGTGTTGTGTAGAGTGATCTGTAGTATCTGTTTTATGGTAGGTGCTCTATAAAGAATGTTGTTGGGTGGAGTGCTCTAAATAGTGACTGTTGCTTTGTAGGTGCTCTATATTGACTGTTGTTGGGTAGAGTGCTCTATAGTGACTGTTGTTTGGTGGAGTGCTCTATTCTGACTCTTGTTGGGTAGAGTGCTCTAGATAGTTACCATTGTTGGGTAGGGTGCTTTATTGTGACTATTGCTAGGTAGAGTTCTCTACAGTGACTCTTGTTGCATAGAGGTCTCCACAGTGACTATTGTTGGGTAGGGTGCCCTATAATGACTGCTTTTGAAAAGCATGCTCTATAGTGGCTGTTCTTGGGTATGGTGCTCTATACTGACTTTTATTGGGTAGGTGCTCTATAGTGAATGTCGTTGGGTAGGTGCTCTACAGTGACTTTTTTTAAGTAGAGTGCTGCATAGTGACTGTTCTTGGGTAGGGTGCTCTATAGTGTCTCTTGTTGTGTAGAGTGCTCTATAGTGACTACTCGTGGGTAAGGTGCTCTATAGTGAATGTTGTTGGATACGTGCTCTATAGTGATTGTTGCTGTGTATGATGCTGTATAATTACAGTTTTTGGGTAGAGTGCTCTATAGTCACTGTTGCTGGGTTGGGTGCTCTATAGTGACTGTTGGTTTGGTAGAATCCTCTATGGTGAGTGTTGTTGGGTAGTTGCTTTATGGTACCTGTGGCTGTGTATGGTGCTCAATAGTGAATGTTTTGTGGAAGGTGCTCCATTGTGACTGTTGGGTTTGGTGATTAATAGTGACTGTTGTTAGGTGGTGCTTCACAGTGAGTGTTGTTGAGTAGGTGCTCTATAGTGACTGTGGTAGGGTGGAGTGCTCTGTACTGACTGTTTTGTGCAGGGTGCTTTATATTGACTATTGCTAGGTAGGGTGATCTATAGTGACTGATATTGAATTGAGTGCTCTATAGTGACTGTTGCTGGGTATGGTGCTCTATTGTGATTGCAGTTGGGTACATGATATCAAGTGACTGTTGCAGGCTAGGGTGCTCTATGCTAACTGTTTTTGTGAAGGTACCCCATAGTGACTGTTTTTGGGTGGGTTGCTCTATAGTGAGTGTTGTTGGGTAGAGTGTTCTATAGTAACTATTGTTGGTTAGAGTCCTCTATAGTGACTCTTGTGGGTTAGACTGCTCTATAGTCACTGTGGTTAAGTAGGTTCTTTATCATGACCTTTTTGGGTAGGATGTTCTATATTGAAGGCTGCTGAGTAGGGTGCTCTATAGTGACTGTTGCTAGGTAGGGTGCTCTCTAGTTACTGTTGTTGGGTAGAGGGCTCTATATTGACTGTTGTTGGGTAGAGTGCTCAATATAGACAGTTGCTGGACAGTGTGCTCTATACTGACTGTTGTTGCATAGCATCCTCTATAGTGTTTGTTCTTGGGAAAGGTGCTCTATAGTGACTGTTGTTGGGTAGAATGCGATATAGTGACTGTTGCTAAGTAAAGATCTCTACAGAGACTGTTGTTTGGTAGGTGCTCTATAGTGACTGTTGTTGGCTAGGTGCTCTAAAGTGACTGTTGTGGTTTAGGTTGCTTTATAGTAATTGTTGTGTAGGTGATATATACTGACCTGTTGCTGTGTAGGGTGCCCCATAGTAACAGTTGTTGGGTAGGTGCTCTATACTGACAATAGTTGTGTAGTGTGCTTTTTAGTGACTGTTTTTGTGTGGGTGCTTTATACTAACATTTTTTTGGATAGGTGCTCTATAGTGACTGCTGTTGGGTAGTGTACTTTCTATTAACTGATGTTGGCTGAAGTTCTTTATAGTGACCATTGTTGCATAGGGTACTTTATAGTAATTGTTGCTGGGTAGGTTTATCTATAGTGACTGATGTTGGGTAGAGTGCTCTACAGTGACTGTTGCTGCATAGGGTTCTCTATTGTGGCTGCTGCTGGTAGGGTGCATTATAGTGACTGTCATTGGAAAGGGTTCTCTATAGAGACTGTTGGGTAGAATGCTCTACAGTGAGTGTTGTTGGGTGGGGTGCTCTATAGTGACTGTTGTAAAGGAGGTGCTCTGTAGTAATTGTTGTTGGGTAGGGTGCTCTAAGGTGACTGTTTCTGGGTAGGCGGCTCTATACCTGTTGTTGGTAAGGCACTCTATAGTGACTGTCGATGTGCAGGATACTCTATATTGACTGTTGTGGAGTAGAGTGCTCGATAGTGACTGTTGCTGGGTTGGGTGCTCTATACTGACTGTTGTTGACAAGAGCACTCTAACAGTGATAGTTGCTGGGTAGGGTACTCTATCGTGTATGTTGTTTGGTAGGTAATCTATGGTGATTCTTGTTGGGTGGGGTGCTCTATAGTGACAGTTGTTGTGTAGGGTGCTCTATAGTGACTATTGTTGAGTAGGGTGCTCTATAGTGTCTGTTGTTGAGTAGGTGCTTCATGGTTACTGTTTTGTTTAGGTGCTCTATAGTGACTGCTGTTGGGCAGGTGCTTTATAGTGACTGTTGTAGGGTAGGGTGCTCTATTGTGACTTTTTTTTAGTATGGTGCTCTATAGTGACTGTTTTTGGGTAGAGTGCTTTTTAGTGAATGTTGTTTAGTAGGTGATATATGGTGACTGTTGTCGGGTATGTTAACTATAGTGACTGTGGTTAAGTACAGTTCTCTATACTGACTGTTCTTGGGTAGGTGCTCTATAGTGAGTGTTGTTTGGTAGGGTGTTCTATTGTGATTGTTGTAGGGTAGCGTGCTCTATAGTGACTGATGGGTGCAGTGATCTATAGTGACTGATGCTCAGTTTGCTCTACAATGGCAGTTGTTGGTAAAGTGTTCTGTTGTGACAGATGTTGGCGAGAGTGTTCCATAGTGACTGTTGCTGGGTAGGGTGCTCTATACTCACTGTTGCTAAGTAGCGTGCTCTATAATGTCTTTTGGTTGAGTAGAATCCTTTATAGTGACTGTTGTGTAGGGTGCTCTATAGTGACTGCTGTTAAATAGAGTGCTCTATAGTCACTGTTGCTGGATAGGGTGCTTTATAGTCACTGTTGCAAAGTTGGGAGTGCTTTAGTGACTGTTTATGTTTAAAATCCTCTATAGTAACTGTTGTTGGGTAGGTGCTTTAGAGTGACTCTTATTGGGTAGAGTAATCTATAGTGACTGTTGTTGTGTAGCATGCCCTATAGTGTCTGTTGTTCATTAGGTGCTCTATAGTTACAGTTTTTGGGTAGGTGATCTACAGTGACTGTTGTTGGGTAGGTGCTTTATACACCTGTTGTTGAGTAGAGTGCTCTGTCATGACTTGTTTGTTATGACGCTCTATAGTGACTATTTTTGGGTAGAGTGCTCTATAGTGAATGTTGTTTCTAGGGTGATTCTATAGTGACTCTTTTTGGGTAGGTTCTCTATAGAGACAGTGGTTGGGTATGGTGCTCTATAATGACTGTTTTTGGGTAGGTGCTCTACAGTGTCTGTTTTTGGGTATGGTGCTTTATAGTGACAGTTGTTGGGTACCCTGCTGTATAGTGACTGTTTTTTCATAAGGTGCTCTATAGTGACTGTTGTTGGGTAGAGTGCTATATAGTGACAGTTGCTGAGTATATGGCTTTACAGTGACTGTTGTTAAGTATGTGCTCTATAGGGACTGTTGTTGGGTAGGGTGTTCTATACTGACTGTTGTTGCTTAGCTGCTCTACAGTGACTGTTGTTGGGAAGGATGCTTTATAGTGACTGTTGGGTGCAGTCCTCTAGAGTGACTGTTGTTGCATCATGTGCTGTATAATGACTGCTGCAAGGTAGGGTGCTCTATTGTGACTGATGTTTCTTAGAGTGTTCTTTAGTGACTGTTGCTGGGTAGAATGCTAAATAGTCACTGTTTCTGGGTAGGAAGCTCTGTAGTGACATTTGGTTGTGTAGAATCCTCTATATTTAATGTTGTTGGATAGAGTGCTTTATAGACACTGTTGTTGGGTAGGGTGCTCTATAGTGACTGTTAATGGTTAGAATCCTCTATAGTAACTTCTGTTGCATACGTGCTCTATAGTTACTGTTTCTGGGTAGTGTACTGTATAGTGATTGTTGTTGAGCCAGTGCTCTATACTGACTGTTGGTGGGTAAAGTGTTTTATAGTGACTGTTGTTTGGTGGGTGCCTTATAGGAACTGTTGTTGGATAGGTGCTTTATAGTGACTGTTGTTGGGTACTTTATAGTGACAGTTGTTGGGCAAAATTCTCCATAGTGTCTATTGTTGCATATGGTGCTCTATAGTGATTGTTGCTTGGTAAGGTGATCTATAATGACTGATGTTGGGTAGAGTGCTCTATAGTAACTCTGAATGCATAGAGTGCTCTACTGTGACTGTTGCTAAGTAGGGTGCTCTATAGTGACTGTTGTTGTGTAGGGTCCTCTATAGTGACTGTTGTTGGGTAGTGTGCTCTATAGTGACTCTCGTTGGGTAGGTGTTCTATAGTGACTGTTGCTGAATAGTGTTTTCTATGGTGACTGTTGTTGAAAACGGTGTTCTACAGTGACTGTAGTTGAGTAGAGGGCTCTATACTGACTGGTGTGGAGTAGGTGCTCTATAATGACTGTTGTTAATAAGGGTACTCTGTAGTAACTGGCGTTTAATAGGGTGCTGTATAGTGACTGACTTTGAGTTGAGTACTTGATAGTGACTGTTTTTGGGTAGACAGCTCTGTAGATGACTGTTGGTAAGTGGAGTGTTTTATACTGACTATTGTATGGGCTGCTATATAGTGACTGTTTTTGTTTAGAATGCTCTCTACTGACTGTTCTTGGGCATGTGCTCTATAGTGACTTTCCATAGATAAGATTCTCTATAGTGACTGTTGTTGATAGGGTGCTATATAGTGACCGTTATAGGTTAGGGTGTTGTTTAGTGACTGTTGTTGAGTAGAGTGCTCTATAGAGTCTGTTGCTGGATAGTGTGCTCTATACTGACTGTTGCTGGTGGAGTGTTCTATACGGACTGTTGTTAGGTAGGTACATTATAGTGAGTGTTATTGAGTGGGGTGCTTTATAGTGACTGTTGTTTGAAAGAGTGCTGTATAATGTCTGTTTTTTCAAAGGGTGATTTATTGTGACTGTTGTTGGAAAGGGTGCTGTATAATGTGTGTTTTTATGAAGAGTGCTCTATAGTGACTGTTGTTTGGTAGAGTGCTCTATAGTGACTGTTGTTGGGCACAGTGCACCATAGTGACTGTTTTTGATTAGACGGCTCTATACTGACTGTTGTTGGGTAGAGTATTCTATAATGACTGTTGTTGGTAAGGTCCTTTATAGTGACTGTTGTAGAGTAGGTGCTCCATAATTAATGTTGTTTTTAGGGTTCCATATAATGACTGTTGTTGGGTAGGGTGTTGTATAGTGACTGTTTCTTTGTTGGTTGCTGTATATTAACTGTTGTTTGTTGGGTGCTCTATAGTGACTGTTGCTGGGTAGGGTGCTCTATAGTGACTCTTCTTGGGTGGGGTGCTCTATAGTAACTGTTGTTCAGTAGAGTATACTATAGTGACTTTTGTGTAGGTGCTCTATAGGGTCTGTTTCTGGGTAAGTTGCTTTATAATGACTGTTGTTTGATATGTTCTCTACAGTGACTCTTGTTGGGTAGGTACTCTAAAGTGATTGTTTCTTGGTAGGGTTCTCATAGTGACTGTTGTTGGGTACTGTGCTCTATAGAAACTGTTGATGGATAGAGTGCAATATAGTGACTGCTGTTGGGTAGAGTGCTCTATTTGTGATTATTATAGGCTAGAGATATCTATAGTGACTGTTGTGTAAAGTGCTTTCTAATGACTGTTGTTGGGTTGAGTGCACTATAGTGATGTTGTTGTGTAGGTGCTCTATAGTAACTCTTGTTGGTTAGGTGCTCTATAGTGACTGTTGCTGTTTAGGGTACTCTATAATGACTGTTGTGGGTAAGGTGCAGTATAGTGACAATCTCTGTGTAGACTGCTATATAGTGACTGATGTTGGTAGGGTGATCTATAGTAACTGCTGTTGAATAGGGTGCTTTATAGGGACTGTTGCTGAGTAGAGTGCTCTATAGTGACTGTTGTTGTGTGGAGTTCTCTATAGTGAATGTTGCTTGGTATAGTACCCTATAGGGACTGTCACTGGGTTGGGTGCTCTAGAGTGACTGTTTTTGGGTAGGTACTGTACAGTTACTGTTGTTAGTGGGGTGCTCTAAACTGATGGTTTTTCTGTAGGTGCTCTATAGTGACTGTTGCTGGGTAGGGTGCTTATTAGTGACGGTTGTTAAGTAGAGTGCTCTATAGAGACTGTTGCTTGGTAGGGTGCGCTACAATGACACTTGCTGGGTAGGGTGCTATTTTGTGACTATTCTTGGGTAGAGTGTTCAATACTGTTGCTGTGTAGGTGTTGCATAGTGACTGTTGTTGGTGGGGTGCTCTAAACTGATGGTTGCTGCATATGTGCTCTAGTGACTGTTGCTGACCAGGGTGCTCCATTGTGACTGTTGTTGTGTAGAGTGCTCTATAGTGACAGTTTTTGGGTGGGGTGCTATACATTGACTGTTGCTGGGTATGTAATCGATAGTGATTCTTGATGGGTAGGATAGTCTGTAGTGACTCTTGTTCGGTAGAGTACTCAATACTGACTATGGCTGGGTAGGGTGCTCTATGGTGACTGTTGCTAGGTAGGGTGTTTTATACTGATTGTTGTTTTGTGGCATGCTTTACACAGACTGTGGCTGAGTAGAGTGCTATGTAGTGACTGTTGTTGGGGAGGTACTATTCAGTGACTGTTGTTGGGTGCAAAGCTTTATATTTCCTGTTGTAGAATACATACTATATAGTGACAGCGGTTGGGTAGAATGCTCTATGGAGTCAGTTGTTGTGTATGGTGCAGTATAGTGACTGTTCTTGAGTGGAGTTCTCTCTAGTGACTGTTGTTGTGTAGAGGGCCCTATAGTGACTATGGTTGGTTAGGTGCTATGCAGTGACTGTTGTTGAGTAAGGTACTATAAAGTGCCTAACCAACAACAGACACTAAAGAGCACACTGCCCAAAAACAGTCAGTATAACGCACCTATTCAACAACAGTCCCTATAGAGAACTCTGCACAACAGTCACTATAGAGCACTCCACCCAAGAACAGTCACTTATACAGCACTGACACCAAAACTAGTCAGTATAGAGCACCCTACCCAGCAATAGTCACTATAGAGCACTAACCAACAGTAGTCACTACAGAGCATCCTACCCAACAACAGTCACTACAGAGCACTCCACCCTACAGCAGTTTCTATAGAGCACTCCACCCAACAACAGTGCCTATAGAGCACCCTACCAAACAACAGTCAGTATAGAGCACCATACACAACAACAGGCACTATAAAGCATGTTCCCAAAAACAGTCACTATGGAGCACTCTACGCAACAAATGTCACTATAGAGTACCTACCCAACAACAGTCACTATGGAGAAATCTACCCAGCAAGTGTCAGTATAGAGCACTCCACCCAACAACAGACACTATAAAGCACTTTACACAACAACAGTCACTATAGAGCATTGTACCCAACAACAGTCACAATAGAGCACCCTACCAACAACAATCACTATAGAGCACCCTACCAACAGCAGTCACCATAGAGCACCATACCCAACAACAGTAACTATAGAGCATCTACACAACACTCACTATAGAGCACCTACACATCAAAAGTCGCTATAGAGCACCTATTCAACAACAGTCACTATAGAGCACCTACCCAAAAAAAAATTGCTATAGAGCACCTATATATCAACAATCACTATAGAACACTGTATCCAACAACAGTTACTATAGAGCACACTATTTAACAAAGTCACTATAGATCACCTACTTAACAACAGTAACTTTAGAGTACTCTACCAAGAAAAATCACTATAGAACACCATACCCAACAACAGTCACTATAGAGCCCTCTACCCAGACATAGTCACTAGAGAACACTCTACCCAACAACCATCACTATAGAGCATCATACCCAAGAACCGTCAGTATAGAGCACTCTATCCAACATCAGTCACTATAGAGCACCCTACAAAAAATAGTCACTGTAGAGAACCTACCCAAACAGTCACTGTAGAGCCCTCAACCCAGCAACAGTCAAAAAAGAGCACTCTTCACAACAACAGTCACTATAGATCATCCTACCCAGGTGCAGTCCGTAAAGAGCATGATACCTAGCAACAGTCACTGCAAAGCATCTTACTCAACAACGGTCACTGCAGAGCGCCTACCCAACAACTGTCAATGTAGAGCCTTCTACCCAACAACAGTCAGTATAAAGCACTCTACCCAACAGAAGTCACTATAGAGCACCCTACACAACAACAGTTACTATCAATAGCTCTCTACCCAATGACAGTCACTATAGAGTACTTGACCAAACAACAGTCACTATAGAGCACTTTACTCAACAAACGCCAGTATACAGAACCATACCCAACAACAGTCACTATAAAGCACTTTACCCAACAGCAGTCAGTATACAGCACTCTACCCAACAGTCACTTTAGAGCACCGTACCTAACAGCAGTTACTATAAAACACCATATCCAACAACAGTCAGTATAGAGCACCTAACCAACAACAGTCAGTATAAGTAACCCTACCGTACAAGAGTCACTATACAACACTCTACCCAATATGTCACTATAGAGCCCTCAACACAACAGTCAGTATAGAGCACTCCACCCAACAACAATCACTATACAGCACCCTACACAACAGTCAGCATACAGCACCTAATCAACAACCTTTCCTATATAGAGCACTTCACCCAACAACTGTCACTATAGAGCCCCTACCCAAAAACAGTTACTGTAAAGCACTCTACACAACAGCAGTCAATATAGAGCACCACACCCCACAAGAGTCACTATAGAGCACTGTACCCAATGACAGTCAGTATACTGCACCTACCCAACAACAGTCAGTATAGAGCACCCTAATTAACAACAGTCAATATAGAGCACTCTATTCAACAAGTCACTATAGAGCCATCTACACAACAGTCATTATAGAGCACTCTGAGAAATTGAGTCACCTATAGAGAACTTTAGCAAAAAACAGTCACTATAGGGATCCGAACCCAACAACAGTCACTATAGAGCACCTACCTAATAACAGTCCCTATAGAACACCCTAGCACCCTACACAGCAACAGTCACAATAGAACACACTATTTAGAAAAAGTCATTATAGAGCACCCTACCCAGCAACAGTCACTATACAGCAGCCTATCCAACAACAGTCACTATAATGTACAATACTCAACAATAGTAACTATAGAGCACCCTTCTCAACAACAGTCAATATAGAGCACTCCAGCCTAAAATAATCATTATAGAGCACCCTACACAACAATAATTACTATAGAACACCTGTCCAACAACAGTCATTACAGAGCACCCTACCCAACAACAGTAAGTATGAAGCACCTACACAACAACAATCACTGTAGAACTTTATACTCAGCAACAGTCACTACAGAGCACACTTCCCAGCAATATTTACTATGGAGCACCCTTTTCAACAACAGTCTGTATAGAACACCCTTCAAAACAACAGTCAGTGTAGAGCATCCTACGCAACAACAGTCAATATAGAGCACCTACTCAAACAGTCACTATAGAGCTCTCTACCCACCAACGGTCAGTATAGAGCACTCTACACAACAAAAGTCACTATAGAACACCCTATGCAAAAACAGTCATTATGTACTTAACAACAGTAACTATAGAGCACCCTACTGAACAAAAGTTACTGTAGAGCACCTTAAAAAACAACAGTCACTATAGAGTCCCTACCAAAAAACTGTCACAATAGAGCCCTCTACCCAGCAAAAGTCAGTACACAGCACTTCAATTAGCAAAAGTCAGTATGGAGCACACTATCGAGCAACAGTCAGCATATAGCACCATACTTAACAACAGACATTATAGATTACCATAAAAGTAATAGTCACTATAGAGCACCCTACACAAGCAGAGTCACTATAGTGCTTCTACCCAAAAATAGTCACTATAGGGTACCTACCCAAAAACAGTCACCATGGAGCACCTACCCATCAACAATGAATATACAGCCCTCTACCAAACAACTGTCACTATACAACACCTACACACCAACAGTCGCTATATAGTACCTACCCAAAAACAGTCACCATGGAGCACCTACCCATCAACAGTCAATATAGAGCCCTCTACCAAACAACTGTCATTATACAGCACCTACACACCAACAGTCACTATATAGCATGTACCCAATAACAATCACTATAGTGCTCCTATTCAATAACAGTCACTATAGAGAACTCTACCGAACAATCTCTGTAGAACGCCATACACAACAATAGTCACTATAAAGCACACTATTCAAGAACAGTCACTATAGAAAGCCCAAAGCAAAAACAGTCACTAAGGAGCAATCTACCCAAAAAGAGTCACTACACAGCACTGTACCGAATAAAAGACTCTATAGAGCACCTAACCCCAAAACAGTCACTATAAAGTACCTACCAAAAAACTGTTACTATAAAGCACTTTACCGAGCAACACTCAGTAAAGAGCATTTCACCTAGCAACAGTAACTGTAGAGCACCCTACCCAGCAAGACTGTATACAGCACCCTACTTAACAACACTTATTATTGAGCACCATGCAAATAATAGTCACTATCGAGCATCCTACCCAACAACAGCTGCTATGGAGCTCCAAACAAACAACAGTCACAATAGGGCATCTACAGAACAACAGTCACTATGGAGCACCTACCAATCAATTGTCACTATAGGGCCTTCTACCCAACAACAATCACTATACAGCACTCTACCAAGCAACAGTCACTATAGAGCCTGTTACCCCGCAACAGTCACTATAGATTACCTATGCAACAACAGTCACTCTAATGCACCCCACCCAGCAACAGTCAGTATTGAGCACTCGACCCAACTACATTCACTATAGCGCACCATTCCCAACAGCAGTTACTATAGATCACCCTAACCACAGCAATCAATGTAGAGCACCTACCCAACAAACATCATTATGGAGCATCTTCCCAACCATACTCACTATAGGGCACCTACAAAACAACAGTCACTATGAAACACTGTATGCAACAACAGTCACAATTAAGCACCGTACCCAACAACAGTCACTATATAGCACTATACCCAACAACAGTCACTCTGGATTACGAGGAACAACAGTCAGTATAGAGCAAGACACCCAACAAATTACTATAGAGCACTTTTCCCAACAATAGTCACTGTAGAGTACTCTAAAAACCAACAGTCTCTATGGAGCACTCCACCCAAAAACAGTCACTTATAGAGCACTCTAGACAACAAGGGTCAGCACAGAACACCCCACCTAACAAAGTCACTATAAAGCACCTGACCCAGCAACAGTCAGCACAGAGCACCTATTCAACAATAGTCCTTATAGAGCACTCTACCCAACAATAGTCAATAAAGAGCACCCTACCAAAAAGCAATCACTATTACGCACGCTACCCAGAAAAAGTCAGTATAAAGCACCCTGGACAGCAACTGTCACTATAGAGCACATACACAGCAAAAGTCACTATAGAGCACCTAACCAACAACAGTCAATATATAGCACCTAACCAGCAACAATCAATATGGTGCACCCTACACAGCAACAGTCACTAAAGAAATCTTATTCAACAAAAGTCACTATAGAGCACCCTACCCAACAACAGTCACTATGGAGCATGCTACCCAGCAACAGTCTGTAAAAACACCCTACGAAGCAACAGTCAATGTAGAGCACTCTCCCCAAAAACTGTCACTCTAGCGATTCCTATGAAGCAATAGTCACTATAAAGCACCCTTTCCAAAAACAGTCACTATACAGTTTTACACCAAATAACAGTCAGTATATAGCACCAACCCAACAACAGTCACTAGAGATCACCTACACAAGAACAGTCACTTTAGAGCCCTCTATCCAAAAACAGTCACTATAGAGCACTCTATCCAACAGCAGTCACTATAAAGCACTCTACCTAACAACAGTCACTATAGAACACCCTACTTAAGAAAAGTCAGTATAGAGCACTCTACCAAACTAAAGTAACTATAGAGCACCCTACACAACAATAATCACTATTAAACACCCTACTCAAAAAAAGTCACGATGGAGAACCCTGCCAAAAACAGTCACTATGCACCCTACCTAAAAGCAGTCACTATAGAGCACCTGCCCAAAAACAGACACAATAAAGCACCTACTTAACAACTGTCAGTATAGAGCACCTACTCGACAACAATCACTATAGAGCATCTAAACAACAACAATCACTATAGAGAACTCTACACAAAAATAGTAAGAATAGAGCACGTACCCAAGAACAATCAGTAGAGAGCATGTACCCATCAACAGTCACTATAGAGCACTCTACCCAACAACAATCACTGTAGAACAACATGACAAACAACAGTCAGTATAAAGCACACTACTTAACAGAAGTCACTATCAAACACCCCACATAAATACGGTCACAATGAAGTAGTCTACCAAACAATATTCACTATAGAGCACCATACCAAACAAAAGTGATTATAGAGCACCTCACTCAACAACAGTCAACATAGAGTTTCTACCAAAAAAGTGTCATTACAAAGCAATATTCTTAGCAAGATTCAGTATAAAGCACTTCACCCAGCAACAGTCACTGTAAAGCACTCTACCCAGCAACACTCAGTATAGAGCATCCTACTTAACAACAGTCATTATAGAGCACCTTAAAACTAATAGTCACTAAAAAACATCCTACACAAAAACAGTCACTATAGAGCTCCTACCCAACAATAGTCACTGTAGGGCAGCTAAACAACAACAGTCACTATGGAGCACCTCCCTATCAAAAGTCATTATAAATCCCTCTACCCAACAACAGTCACTATAGAGCATTTTATACAGCAAAAATCACTTTAGACCACCCTACACAACACAAGTCTCAATAGATCCCACCAGCCAGCAACAATCCCTGTATAGTATACACCCAATAACAGTCACTATAGAGTCCCTGTACAGTATACACCACCCAGCAACAGTCAGTATACAGTATTTCACCCAATAACAGTCAGTATAGAGCACTGACCCAACAACAGTCACTAGAGATCACCTACACAACAGTCACTTTAGAGCCCTCTACCCAAAAACAGTCACTATAGAGCACCTACCCAACAACAGTCATTATAGTGCACCCTACCCAACAACAGTCACCTAAAGAGAATTCTAAGCAACGACGGTCACTAAAAGCACCCCACCCAACAACAGTCACTCTAGAGCACTTCACCCAGAGACAGAAACTATAGAGTACTCTACCAAATAACATTCACTATGGCATAATTTACTCAACAGCAGTTACTATAGAGTACTGTAGTCAACAACAGTCATTATAGAGCACTGACCCAACAGCAGTCAGTATAGATCACCTACACAACAACAGTCACTTTAGAGTCCTCTACCCAACAGCAATCACTAACAAACACTCTACCCAAAAACAGTCACTATAGAACACCATACCCAAAAACAGTCAATATAGAGCACCCTACCAAACAATAGTCAGTATAGAACACTCCACCCAACAAGTCACTATAAAGCACCCCATGCAACAACAGTCAGTATAGAACACCCCATGCAACAACAGTCATTATAGAGCAGCTGACTTACAGCAGTCAGTATAGAGCACCTACCCAAGAGCAGTGACTATCTAGAGCATTTTATCCTTAAACAGTCAATATATGGACCCTACTCAGCAACAGTCAGTATTCAGCACCATAAACAGCAACAGTCACTATAGGTTACTCTACTCAATATCAGTCATTATAGAGCACCCAACTCAGCAACAGTCACTATAGAGCACCCTGTGCAGCAACATAAGTATAGAACTTACCCAACAACAGTCCCTGTAGAGCACCTACTCAACAATGGTCAGTATAAAGAATTGTACCCAACAACAGTCACTATAGAACACCCCAACCAGCAAGAGTCAACACTGAGCACTCCACCCAACAATGGAGACAATAGATCATTCTACCCAACAACAGTCCCTACAGAGCACTCCACCCAGCAACAGTCAATATAGAGCACTCTACAAAATAGTCACTATATAACATTCCACACAACAATAGTCACTTTTATAGCACTGTACCCTACAACAGTCACTATGGACAACCCCACAAAACAGCAGTCACCATAGAGCAACCTACAGAACAACAGTCGCTATAGAGCACTTTACCAAACAACAATCACTATAGAGCACCTACCCAAGAGCAGTCACTATCTAGAGCACTTTCCCCTAAAACAGTCAATATAAGAACCCTACTCAGCAACAGTCAGTATTGAGCACCCAACAGAGCAACAGACAGTATAGAGCAATCTACCCAAGCACAGTCACTATAGCACACACTACCATACAACAGTTAGTATAGACCACCTTAACCGACAACATTCACTATAGAGACATACCGAACAACAGTTATTATAGAGTACCCTACCCACCAACAGTCAGTATTGAAAAACCTCCCCAACAACAGTAAGTTCAGAGCATTCTACCGAACAATAGCCACTGTGGAGCAATCCACCCAACAACAGTCACTTATAGAGCACTCTACCCAGCAACAGTCACTATAGAGACGCCAACACAACACCAGTCACTATAGAGCACCCTACTCAAGAGCAGTCACTATAGAGCACCCCTTCAAACCACAATAACTATAGACCACCCTACTCAACAACAGTCTCTATAGAGCACCTACCCAACAACAGTCAATATAGATTACTTACCCAACAAGAGTCACTATGGAGCCCCCACCAATCAAAAGTCAGAAGAGAGCACCCTACCCAATAACAATCCGTTTAGAACAACTACCCAGAAACAGTTACTATAGAGCTCTCTACCCAACAACAGTCACTATAGAGAACTGAACACAAGAACAGTGACTATAGAACACCATACCCAAAAACAGTTACTATAGAACACTCAATCCACAATAATCATTATACAACACCATATCCAGCAACAGTCATTATAAAGTACACTATTGAACAACAGTCACTATAGATCACTCTACCCAAGAACAGTCAGTATAGTGCAACCTATCCACCAACAGTCACTAAAGAGCATCTATTCAACAATAGTGACTATAAATCACCCTACAAAACAACAGTCACTATAGAGCACCCAACCCAACAAAAATCACTATGGAGCATGCCACCTAGCAACAATGTAGTATAGAGCACCCTATGCAGCAACAATCACTATAGGGCACTCTACCCAAAAACAGTCACTATAGAGCATTCTAACCAGCAACCATCATCATAGAGCACCCTACCCAACAAGAGTCACTATAGAGCACCCTAAACAACAACAGTCACTATAGAGCGCACTACCAAACAACAGTCGTTATGGATTATGCTACCCAGAAACAGTCAGTATAAACTATGCAGCAACAGTCACGATAGAGCACTCTACCAAAAAACAGTCACTATAGAGCATTCTAACAAGCAACCGTCACATAGAGCACCCTACCTAACAAGAGTCACTATAGAGCACTTCACCCAAGAAGAGTCAGTGTAGAGCATTCCAGACAACAGTCACTATACAGAACCGACCCAACAACAGTATAGATCACCTACCCAACAACAGTCTCTTTAGAGCCCTGTACCCAACAACAGTCAGTATGGAACACCCTACTGAAGAACAGTTAGTATAGAGCACTCTACCCAACAACAGTCACTGTAAAGCACTACACCTAACAAAAGTCACTGTAGAGCACCCTACACAACAATGGTCACTATAAAGCACTATACCCCAAAACAGTCACTATATAGCAACCTACCAATGGCACTTACTATAAAGCACTCTACCTAACCACAGTCACTATAGAGCACTTGCCCAACAAAAGACACTATAAAGCACCAACCCAATAACTGTCACTATAGAGGACCTACCCTAAAACAATCACTATAGAGAACTCTACATAACAACAGTCACTACAGAGCACTTTACCCAACAAGAGTCACTATAGAGCAACGTACACAACAGGAGTCACTATGATGCACCTACCCAACAACAAACATTAAGGAATACCTACCCAAAAACAGTCACTATAGAACACTCTATTCAACAACAATCACTATAGAACACCATACCTAACAATAGTCACTGTAGAGCACACTATTCAACAACAGTCACTATAGAGCACGGTACTCTATAACAGTCAGTATTTAGAGTTCCCGACCTAGCAACAGTCACTATAAAACACCCTACCCAATCATAGTCAGTATTCAGAGCCACCTACCTAACAAAAGACAGTAAAACGTACTCCACACAACAACATTCACTATAGAACACCCTACACAATAATCAATATAGAACACTCCATCCAGCAACAGTCACCTATACAGTACTCTACACAGCAACATTTATTTTAGAGCACCAAACCCAAAAAGAGTCTCTATAGAGCACCCTACGTAACAACAGTCACTATAGAGCATGCCATCCAACAACAATCACTATAGAACACCTAATCAAAGACAGTTACTATCTAGAGCACTCTTTTCAAGAACAGTTACATTAGATCACCCCACCCAGCGTAAGGCAGTATTCATCACCCACCCAACAGCAGACACTATAGAGCACTCCACACAACAGTCACTATAGTGCACATCACCATACAACAGTTACAATAAGGCACCCGAACTAACAACAGTCACTATAAAGCACCTAACGAACCACAGTCATTATAGAGCACCTACACAACAAGTGTCAGTATAAAACACATAACCAAAAAGAGCCTTCATGGAGCACTCTACACAACAAAAGTGACTTTAAAGCACTCCACCCAAAAACAGTCAATTATAAAGCACTCTACACCACAACAGTCATTATAGAGCACCCCTCCTAACAATAGTCACTATAGAGCACCCCACTCAACAACAGTCACTATTGAGCACAGTACCCAGCAACAGTCAGGGTACAGTGCTTACCAAAGTATAGTCACTATAGAACACCCTGGCCAAAAACAGTCACTATAGAATACCTACTTAATAACAGTCTTTATAGAGCAACCTAAACAAAAACATTCACTGTAGAGCACCCTACCCATCAACAGTCACTACAGAGCACCCTACCCAGCAAGGGTCACTATAATGTACTCTACACAACAACAGTCAAAATAGAGCTTTCAACCTAACAACAGTCACTATAGAGCACCCTAACAAACAACAGTCAATTTAAAGCACCTACCCAAAAACAGTCACTATAGAGCCCTCTACCCAGCAACAGTCACTATAAAGCATTCTACACATCAACAGTCACTATAGAACACCCTATATAACAACAGTCACTATAGAGCACCTTACCCAACAGCAATCACTATAGAGCATCATACCAAATAACAGTCAGTAACTAGAGCCATCAACCCAACAAAAGTCATTACAAAGCACTCCAATCAACGAGAGTCACTGTAGAGAACTCTTCACAATCTGTGCTATAGAACACTCCATCAAACAACAGTCATCTATAAATCACACTACCCAAAATCATTGACTATAGAGCACTCAAACAAAAACAGTTGGTATATTTCACTGACCCAACAACAGTCACTATAGAGTACCCTTCTCGACAACAGTCAGTATACAGCACTCTACCCAACAACATTCACTACAGATTACTCTGCACAGTAGTCACTATAGAGCACCCCACCCAAAAAGAGTCACTTATAGAGCATTCTCCACATCAATAGTAACTATAGAGTACACCAGCCAACAAGAGTTACTATACAGCATCCTACCCAGCAACAGTCTCTGTAGAGCACCTACACAACAATAGTCACTATAGATCACCCTACCCAACCACAGTCACTATGGAGTACTCTACCCAGAAACAGTCACTATGGAGCTCTCTACACAACAATTTCTATATAGCACTCCACCCAACAACAGTCACCTATAGAACACTGCAGCCAGCAACAGTCACTATAGAGCACCACAGCCAACAACAGTAACTAGAGCTCTCTACCCACAAACAGTCACTATAAATCACCCCATGCAAAAATAATTCTATAGAGCACACCACCAAACAACAGTCAGTAAAAAGCATGCTACCCAGCAACAGTCACTATAGAGCACACTACCCAAAAGCAGTCACTATAGAACACCCTACCCAGCAACAGTCACTATAGAGCACTCTACCCAAGAACAGTCACTATAAAGCATCCTATCTAGCAACATTTACTATAGAGCACCATACCCAGCAACAGTCAGTATAGAGCATTCTACCCATCAACAGTAAGTATAAAGCACCCTACTCAGCAGCAGTTACTACAGAGCACCTACCTAAAAATAGTAACTATAGAGCACCTTACCCAACAACAGTCACTGTCGAGAACCTACCCAACCACAGTCACAATAGAGCCCTCTACCCAACAACAATCACTATGGAGCACTCTACCCAAAATAAGTCACTACAGAGCACCCTACCCAACCACAGTCACTCTAGAGCACTACACCCAATATCAGTCACTATAGAGCAGCCTACCCTACAACAGTAACTAGCTAGAGCGCTCTACCCAGCAACAGTCACTATAGAGCACTCTACCCCAGAACAGTCACTATAGAGCACCTAACCAACAACAGTTTCCATAGAGCACTCTACCTAAGAACAGTCACTACAAAGCACCGTACCCAGCAGCAGTTGCTATAGGGAAACATACCCAACAACAGTCATTATAAAGCACTTACCCAGCAACAGTCAGTATAAATCACTCCACCCAACAAAAATTACCTATGAGGCACCCCACCCAACAAGAGTAACTATAGAGCACCAATCCCACAGCAGGCACCCTAGAACACCCTACTCAGCAACAGTCACTATAGAGCACCTACACAACAAGGGTCAGTATAGAGCTCCCTTTTTTATCCACAGTCATTATATAGCACCCTACACAACTGAAGTCAGAGAAACCACCCTACCCAGCAACAGTCACTGTAGAGCACACTACCCTAAAACAGTCACTATAGAGCACCTTACCCAGCAAAAGTCACTATAGAGCACTCTACCCCACAATAATTACTATAGAACACTCTACCCAAGAAGGGTCACTATAGAAAACTCTACCCAATGACAGTCATCATAGAGCACCCTACACAACAATAATCACTATCTAGTGCTCTCTACCCAAATACAGTGAGTATACAGCACCCTACCCAACAACAGTCATTGTAGAACACCCTACTTAACAACTGTCAATATAGACAATTCCAGCCAAATAAAGTCACTGTAGAGCATCCTAACCAACAACAGTCACTATAGAGCACCTACTCTAGAGAACTCTGTATAGAGCACCCGACCCAAAAACAATCACTATAAATACCCAACTGTCACTATAGAGCTCTGTACACAGCAACAGTTACTATAGAACATCTCACCAAACAGTCACAGTAGAGCACGCTACCCAGCAGCACTCACAATAGAGCACCTAACCCGAAAAGAGTTACTATAGAGTACCCTATTAAAAACTGTCACTCTACTGTTCCCTTCCCAACAAAAGTCACTGTAGAGCACCTACCCAACAACAGTCTCTACAGAGCACTCTACACAACAACCATCATTATACAGCACCATACCAAACAAAAGTCAGTATAGAGCACTCTACACAAGAGCCACTATAAAGCACTCCACCAAACAACAGTCACCTATAGTGCACTCTATTCAACAACAGTCACTATAGAGCACCTCACCAAACAACAGTCACCATAAAGCACCTACACAATAACAATAGCTATAGTGCACTCTACCCAATAAAAGTCAATATAGAGCACCCTATGCAGCAAGAGTCACCATTGAGCTCCGTAGAAAGCAACAGTCCATCTGGAGCACTTTACCCAATATCAGTCACTATAGAGCAACTACAAAACAACAGTCACTTTAAAGCATTCAAATCAACAGTCACTACAGAGCAACCTACCAAACAACAGTCACTATAGAGCACGAACCCAAAAACAGTCACTGTAAACAACCAACAAAAATAGTCACTATAGAGCACCTACATAACAAAAATGACTAGAGATCACCTACCCAAAAGGAGTCACCATAAAGTACTCTACCAAACAACAGTTAATATGGAGCATGGTGCCAACAACCATCACTATAAAGCAACCTACCATACAACATTCACCATAGAGCACCTACTGAACAACATTCACTATACAGCATTCTACCCAGCAACAGTCACTATAGAGCATGGTATCAACAACAGTCATTATATAGAATTTGACCATACAACAGTTACCATAGAGCACCTGCTCAACAACAGTTCCTATACAGCACGCCACCCAGCAACAGTCACTATAGAGCACTCTACTCAAAAACAGTCACTATGGAGTACTCTACACAACAACAATCGTTATAGAGCACTGAACCCAGCAAGAGTCTGTATAGGGCACTGTACCCAAAAATAGTGTAAAAGACCCTACAAAACAACAGTAAGTAGGCAGCACCCTACACAACAGCAGACATTATAGAGTACCTACCCAACAACTGTCACTATACAGCACTGTACTCAATAACAGTCACTGTAGAGAACTTCACACAGCAACAATCACAATAGATCACCCTATCCAGAAACAGTCAGTATAGAACACTCTGCTTAAGAATAGGCACAATATAGCACTCTACCAAAACCAGTCACTATTGAGTACCTACCCAACAACAGTCACTATAGAGCACCTACCCACCTACATTCACTTTACAGCACTCTACCGAGAAACAGCGACTATAGTGCTCCTATCCTACAACAGTTAGTATAGAACACCCAATCCAGAAACAGTCACTATAAAGCACTTACCGAACAACAGTAAGTTTAGAGCACTCTACCCAGCAACAGTCACTGTAGAGCACCCCACCATACAACAGTCACTACTGATTACCTTACAAAGCAACAGTCACTATAGAGCAGCTATTCAACAACAGTCACTATAGAGCACCTACCCAAAAAATGTTACTATAAAGCAGTCTACCCAACAAGTCACTAAAGAGCACTGTATGCAACAAAAGTTGCTACTGAGTACGATACACAACAGTCAGTATAGAGCACCTACACCACAACAGTCACTATAGAGCACTCTACCCAACAACAGTCACTATAGAGCCCTCTACACAACAGTCACTATAGTGCACTCCACCCAAATACAGTCACCTATAAAGCAGGCTAGCCAACAACAGTCACTATACAGCACCCCATGCAACAAAAGTCACCATAGAGCGCTTACCCCACAACTGTCACTGTAGACCACCCTACAATGCAACAGTCACTATAGAACACCTACCCAGCAACAGTCACTATAGAGCAACCCACTAAACAACACTAACTATAAATTACGTTATCCAGCAACAGTCACTATAGAGCACAGTACCCAGAAACAGTCACAATAAAACACCAATCCAGCAACAGTCACTACAAAGCACTTTACCCAACAGCAGTCACAATAGAACACCCTACCAGCAACAGTCACTGTAGAGCACTCTACCCAACAACAGTCAATATAGAGTACCCTACTCAACAACAGTTACCACTGATCACGTTACCTAACAGCATTCACTGTACAGCACTCTACCCAACAACAATCAATATAGAGCACAGCAGCCAACATAAGTCACTATAGTGCACCCTATGCAACAACAGCCACTATAGACCACCTACCTAAAAACAGTCACTAGAGAGCACACTACGCAGCAACATCCAATATAGAGCAACCTACTCAGCAAAAGCCACCTTAGAGCATCTTACACAGCAACAGTCACTACAAAGCACTTTACCTAAAAACAGTCACTATAGAGCATCCTACCGAACAACAGTTACTTTAGAGCACTTTACCCTACAACAGTCAGTATACAGCACCTACCCAAAAACGGTCACTCTCTGGAGCACTGTAGTCAACAACAGTCACTACAGAGCACCGCATCCAGCAACAATCAGTGTTGATCACCCCATCCAAAAAGAGACACTATAGAGCACTCCACCAAACAAGAGTAACTATAGCACACCGTACCAAACAACAGTTATTATAGAGCACCCTAACCAACAGCAGTCACTATAGATAACCTACCCAACAACAGCCGTTATAGAGTACCTACATAATAACGGTCAGTATAAGGCACTTTCCAAACAGCAGTCCCTATATAGCACTCAACAAACAACAGTCAGTATAGATAATTCTACCCAAGAACGATCAGTACGGAACACTCTACCCAAAAACAGTCACTGTAGAGCATCCTACACAACAGCAGTCACTGTAGAGCACCTACCCAACAACTGTTATTTTAGAGCCCTCTACCCAACAACAATCACTATGTAGCACTTTACCCATCAATAGTAACTATAAACAACCCTACCAAAGAAGGGTCAGTATAAAGCATTCTTCAGAAAAACAATCACTATAGAGCATCCAACTCAAAAACAGTCACTGTAGATCAACTTCCCAACAACAGTCACTGTGGAGTCCTCTATTCAACACCAGTCACTATGGAGAACTCTACCCAATAATAGTCACTATACAGCACCCTACCCAACAACAGTCACTATCTAGAGCACTCTACCAAACAACCTTCACTCTAGGGCACCTTACCAAGGAAGTCACTATAGAGCACCCTTTTCAAAAACAGTCACTATAGAGCACCCCACACAACAACAATCACTACAGAGCACGTACATAACAAGTCACTATAAAGCACCTTTCCAACTACAGTCACTATAAAGCCCTATACCCAACAACAGTCACTATGAAGCACTCTACCTAAAAGCAGTCACAAAAGAGCACCCTACCTTATAACGGTCAGTACGTAGAGCCCTCTACTCAACAACAGTCACTATAGAGCACCTACCCAATAGTAGTCACTATTTAGAGCACTCCACCCACAAACAGTCACTATAGAGCACCTACCCAAAAAAAGTTACTATATAGCAGTCTACTCAACCACAGTCACGATAGAGCATTGTACACAACAACAATCACTACTGAGTACTGTAAACAACAGTCACTATAGAGCACCCACCAAACAACAGTCACTACAGAGCACCTACCCAACAACTGTCACTATATAGCACTCTACTCAACAACAGTCATTACAAAGACCTCTACACAACAGTCACTATGGTGCACTCCACCCAAAAAAAGTCACATGTAGAGCAGTCTATCCAACAAGAGTCACTATAGAGCACACCACACAACTGTCACTATAGAGGGTTTACCCCACAACTTTTAGTGTATACCACCCTACACTGCCAAAGAAAATATAGAGCACCTACCCCAGCAACAGTGACTATAGAGCACCCCATCCGAGAACACTCACTATAAATTACGCTTTCCCGGAACAGTCACTATAGAGCACAGAACCCAGAAACAGTCACAATAGAGCACCCTGCCCAGCAACAGTCACTAGAGAGCACTTTACCCAACAACTGTCACTATAGAGTACTCTACTCAACAATTACTACAGAGCACGCTACCCAACAGCAGTCACTGTACAGCACCTACTTAACAACAGTCAATATAGAGCACTGCACCCCACAAAAGTCAATATAAATCACACTATGCAACAACAACCTCTATAGACCATCTACCCAAAAACAGTCACTATAGAGCACCCTACCCAGCCAAATTTACTATAAAGCACCTTACCCAGCAAGAGCCACTATAGAGCACCCTAAAATGCCACAGTCACTATAGAGCATCCTACAGACCAACAGTCACTGTAGAGCACCCTACACAATAATAGTCAGTATAGCACACTCTACCCCAAATCATTCATAATAGAACATCCTACTTACTCAACAACAGTCACTGTAGATGACCTACCCAACAACAGTCACTGGAGAGTCCTCTACCCAACAACATTCACTATAGACCACCCTACCCAACAAACGTCACTATCTAGAGCACTCTACCCAATAACATTCACTCTAGAGATCCCGACCAAGGTAAAGTCACTATAGAGCACCCCATTCAGAAACAGTCCCTATAGATCACTTCACTCAACAACAGTCACTATAGAGCACCTACCCAACAAGAGTCACTATAGAGCCCCTACCCAACAACAGTCACTATGGAGCCCTCTACCCAAAAACAGTCACTATAGATCACTCTAGCCAAAAGCAGTCACTATAGAGCACCCTACCCTATAACCGTCAGTATCTAGAGACCTCTATGCAACAACAGTCAGTATAGAGCACCTTACCCAACAACAGTCACAACAGAGCACTCCACCCAAAAAGAGTCACTATAGAGCACTCCACCAAACAAAAGTCAGTATAAAGAGCCATTCCCAACAAATGTCACTATGGAGGAACCCCCAAAAGCAGTCATTATAGAGTACCTACACAAAAACCATCGCTAAAGAGAACTCTACTCATCAAGAATCACTATATATCACTTTACCCAACAACAGTTACTGTAGATTACCCTAACACAGCAACAACCACTATAGAGCACCATACCCAAAAACAGTCACAATAGAGCACCTACCCAAAAACAGTCACTATGAAGCTTCCTACAGAAAAGTCACTATAGAGCACTTCACCTAACAAGAATCACGTATAGAGCACCCCACGCAACAAAAGTCACTATAGAGCACAAACATTAAAACTGACAACTTAGAACACCCTACTCAGCAACAGTCACTATAGAGTACTTTCCCAACGACACTCACTATAAAGCTCCCTATCCAGCAACAGTCACTATAAAGCACCCCACCCAACAGCAGTTACTAGAAACCACCCTAACCAGCAACAGGCACTATACAGGACACTACACAAAAACAATCACTATTGAGCTCCTTAAACAGCAACAGAAGCTACAGAGCACTCTAACCGTCAACAGTCACTATAGAGAACCGTACCGAGCTCCACTACCATGGAGCACCCTACTCAAGAACAGTCAGTATAGAGGTCGCTACCCAGCAACACTCACTGTGAAGCACTGTACCCAACAACAGTCAATATAGACCACTCCAGGCAACAACAGTCACTATAGAGCACCCTATGAAGCAACACTCTACCCAATAACAGTTTGTGTAGAGCACCCTACCCAGCAACAGTCACTATAGAGCACGCTACCCAACAATTGTTACTGTAGAACACGCTACCCAAAAACAGTCAGTATAAAGCACTCCAGCGAACAACAGTAACTATAGAACATTCTACCCAATAACAGTCACTATAGAGCACCTACCCAGTAAAAATCACTATAAAGCACCCGACCCAACAACAGTCACTATAGAGTACCTTCCCAACAACTGTCAGTATAGACCACTCTACCCAGCAACAGTAAAAATAGAACACTTCAACAAACCACAGTCAAAATAGAGCACCCTACTCAGCAGCAGTTACTATAGAACACCAAACCCAACAACAATCACTATAGAGCACCCTATTAACAACAGTCACTATAGCGTTTTCTACCAAACAAGTCACTAAAGAGCTCCTAGACAACAACAATCACTATAGAACATCTACCCAACAACACTCACAATAGAGTACTCAATGCAACAACTGTCATTATACAGCTCCCTTCCCAACAACAGTCAATATAGAGTACACTACATAATAGCCACTATAAAGCATTCAACCCAACAAGAGTCACCAAAAGATCACTCTACCCCACAATAGTCAGTATAGAGCACCCCTCCCAACAACAGTCACCATAGAGCACCTACCTAACAACAGGCACTGTAGAGCACCCTACCCAGCAACAGTCACTATAGACCACCTACCCAACAACAGTCACTTTAAAGCACCTGCCCAACAGTAATCACCATAGAGCATTGTACATAGCAACAGTCACTATAGATCACCTACCCAATAACAGTCACTATAGAGCACCCTAGCCAGCAACCATCACTATACAGCACCTTACTTATCCACAGTCACTATAGAGCACTTCAACCAAAAACAGTCACTACAGAGCACCCTAAGCAACAACAGTCACTATAGATTACCTGCCCAACCACAGTCACTATAGAGCACTTACCCAGCAACAGTGACTATATAGCACGTTAAACATCAACAGTCACTATGGGGCATTCTACCTAACAAGAGTCACTATAGAGCATTCTACACAACAACACTCACTATAGAGCACTCCACCCAACAGCAGTCACTATAGATCACCTGCACAACAGCTGTCACTATACAGTATTCTACCCTAAAATAGTCACTATAGAGTAACTACACAAAAACCGTCACTATATAGCACTCTACACAACAGTCACTATAGAATAGTCCACCCCACAACAGTCACCTATAAAGCACTCTACCCAACAACAGTCACTAAAGAGCACCTACCCAACAACAGTCACTGTAGAGCATTGTATCAAACAACAGTCACTATAGAGCAACCTACCCAACAACAGTCACAATAGAACACCTACCCAAAAACAATCATTATAGAGCACTTTATCCAAAAACAATCACTATAGAGCGCACTATTCAACAACAAAATCTATAGAGCACCTACTCATCAAAAGTCACTAGAGAGCACTCTATTCAACAATAGTTATTATAGAGTCCTCTGCCCATAAATAGTCACTAAAGAGCACCACACCCAAGAACAGTCACTATATAGCACCCTACCCAAAAAGAGTCACCAAAGAGCACCTATTAAACAATAGTCAATACAGAGCACATTTCCCAGAAACAGTCACTATAGAGCACCCTAACCAACAACAGTCACTATGGAGAAGGTTACCCAGCAGGTTACTTCAGAGCAACCAATGCAGCAAGAGTAACTATAGAGGAGGGGGAGGAAGATTGCGCTCTAGAAGCAACTCACCACTGCAGCTCTCAGTCAAGACGCAGAGGGTAAGCAAACACCGCATTTTCAGACGGATCCTTATAGCCCAGAGAGCGGGGGAAAAGCCCAGGTCTAAAAGGCACGCAGGACTCAAGCGCAGCGCTCTCTGTTGGCACAGCCAGGCAGCCAGCG
Organism: Leontopithecus rosalia; assembly: GCA_028533165.1. Taxonomy (NCBI): domain Eukaryota; kingdom Metazoa; phylum Chordata; class Mammalia; order Primates; family Cebidae; genus Leontopithecus; species Leontopithecus rosalia. Next base: position 26,527,749 of record CM052665.1, read on the forward strand.
CCGCGGCAGCGGCAAGGCGCACAAAACAAACGGGACTGGGCGCCCTGTTAAACCGACAATTTGAGACTTGGGAGGGCAGATTGCTATGCTCATCTGACTGAAGGAATTTTGGACGGTGAACTAGACCAGGAGATTTCTGGGAGGTGAATTGTTAACTAGCGCAGCGGGTGGCTGCACAGGAAATCACACAGATCCCGGTGCACTATCGGCCAGTGACTGAGGCACCTGGGAGAGAGTCAACACTACAACTTAAAAAGAAAAAAAAGCAAAAAGGCTCGGAGGCAGGGAGCCAATTGATCAGGCTCGATGGGTCCCACCCCCAAAGGGACAAGCAATAAGTCGATTTGGAGTGCTGGGGCTTGAGAGTTACACTGCGGGAAGAGCGGAACACATGACTGTGCAGCTCGGTGGGGGAGGGACGTCTGCCATTGATGAGAGCTTCGGCCCCTACTGAGGTACCCACCCACTGCTGACACAGTCAGCCGTTGCCAAGGCAACCCACAATAACAGAGAGACTCCACCTACAGGGCAGAGCCCACATCAGCAAGGCGGAGCCTACGTCAGTAGGGCGGAGCCCAAAACAGCAGGACGGAGCCCACAGCAAAAGGGCGAACCTCACGCCAGCAGGGCGGAGCCTCGGCACCCAAATAGTGACTAGACTGCCTCCTAGCTGGGCAGGACAGCCCAACGGATACTCACAAATAAAGCCCTAACTCTCCGAGACAAAGCATCTGAGGGAAAAAACCGGTTTCATGAGTTCTGCCACAACAGACTTAAATGTACTTGCCTAGCAACACTGAATGAACAACGGAG
>CM052665.1:26529061-26609396 GCA_028533165.1 Leontopithecus rosalia
TTTAAGTCTGTTGTGGCAGAACTCATGAAACCGGTTTTTTTCCTGAGATGCTCTGTCTTGGGGAGTTAGGGCTTTATTTGTGAGTATCCGTTTCGCTCTCCTGCTTAGCTAGGAGACAGTCTAGTCACTATTTGGCTGCCGAGGCTCCGCCCTGCTGGCGTGAGGTCCGCCCTTTTGCTGTGGGCTCCGTCCTGCTGTTTTGGCCTCCGCCCTACTGATGTAGGCTCTGCCCTGCTGATGTGGGCTTTGCCCTGTAGGTGGAGTCTCTCTGTTATTGCAGGTTGCCTTGGCAACGGCTGACTGCGTCAGCAATGGGCGGGTACCTTAGTAGGGGCCGAAGCTCTCGGCAATGGTGGACGCCCCTCCCAGACCGAGCTGCACAGTCATGTGTTCAGCTCTTCCCGCAGTGGAACTCTCAACCCCCGGCACTCCGAATCGCCTTATTGCTTGTCCCTGTGGGGGTGAGACCCGTCTACCTCCCAGAAATCTCCTGGTCTAGATCACCGTCCAAAACCCGTTCAATCAGATGAGCATAGCAATCTGCCCTCCCAAGTCTCAAATTGCCGGTTTAACAGAGCGCCCAGCCCCGCGTGTTTTGTGCACTGGCCGCAGCGGCGGCGCTGGTTGCCTGGCCACGCCAGCGGAGAGCGCTGTGCTTGAGTCCTGTGTGCCTTTTACACCTGGGCTTTTTCCTCCGCTCTGTAGGCTATAAGGATCCGTCTGAAAATGCGTTGTTTGCTTACCCTCTGCGTCTTGACTGAGAGCTGCAGTGGTGAGTTGCTTCTACAGCGCCATCTTCCTCCCCGACCGAGACTGTTGTTGTGTAGGGTGCTCTGTAGTCACTGCTGTTGTGTGGGGTTCTCTATAGTGACTGCTCTTGGGTAGAATTCTCTATAAGTGACTCTTCTTGGGTGCAGTCTTGTATGATGACTATTTTGTAGAGTGCTCTATAGTTACTTATGTTGGGTGGATTGCTCTGTAGTGACTGTTGTTGGGTAGTATACTGTATAGTGATTGTTGTTGTGTAGGAAGCTCTAGATACTGACTTATTCTGTAGGGTACTCTATTGTTACTCTTGTTGGGTGGAGTGTCCAGTAATGACTTTTTTTGTGTATAGGGCTACATAGTGACTGTGTTTGTGTAGGTATTCTATAGTGACTGTTTTTGGTGCAGTGCTCTATAGTAACTGTTGTTGGGTGGGGTGCTCTACAGTAACTTTTGCAGGGTAGGGTGCTATAGAGCAACAGTTATTGGGTAGAATGCTCTATATAGACTGTTGCTGCATAGGGTGCTCTATAGTGACTGCTGCTCTGTAGAATACTCTATAGTGAATGTTGTTGTGTAAGATACCCCATAGTGACTGTTGTTGGGTAGGGTGCTCTATAATGACTGTTGTTGGATAGGGTGCTCTATAGTGACTGTTGTTTGGTAGGGTGCTCTATAGTGAATATTGTTGAAAAGGTGATCCATACTGACTGTTGCTTGTCAGGGTGCCCTATAGTGACTGTTGCTCAGTAGGTGCCGTATAATGATTGTTGTTGGGTAGATGCTCTATAATGACTGTTGTAGGTGCTCTAAAGTGACCATTTTTGATTAGGGTGTTCCTTAGTAACTGCTGTTGGGTAGAGTGCACTATAGTGGATGTTGTTGGGTGGAGTGCTCTATAGTTTCTGTTGTTGGGTGGGGTGCTCAATACTGACTATTTTTGGGTGGAGTGTCCTAGTCACTGTTGTGTAGAGTGCCCTATATATTGACTGTTTTTTGGTAGGTGCTCTACTGTTATTGTTGTTGGATATCATGCTCTATAGTAACTGTTGCTGTGTAGTTTGCTCTATACTGACTTTTGTTGAGTAGGGTGTTCCATAGTGACTGTACTTGGTTAGAGTGCTCTATAGGTGACTGTTGTTGTGTGGAGTGTTCTATAGTGACTATTGTGTAGAGTGGAGTGCGCTGTAGTGACTGTGGTTGTGCATGGTGGTCTATAGTGACAGTTGCTGGGTAGAGTGCTCTATAGTGACTGTTCTTGGGTTGAGGGTTCTATAGTGTCTGTTTTTGGTAGGGTGCTCTACGCTATTTTTGTACAGTGCTGTATAATGAATGTTGTTAAGTAGGGTGCTGTATCCTGATTGTTGCTGTGTAGGGTGCTCTATAGTGACTGATGCTGGGTGAAGTTTCCTTACAGAATGTTGCTGGGTAAACTGCTTTATAGTGACAGTTTTTTGGTAGGTACTCTATAGTGACTGCTGCTGAGTGAGGTGCTCTATAAAGACTTTTGTTCAGTGGGGTGCTCTATAGTGACTGTTGTTGGGTAAAGTGCTTCATAGTGACTGCGTTTGTGTAGGGTGTTCTATAGTGACTGTTTTTGAATAGTGTGCTTTATTTTGACTGTAGTTGGGTATGGTGTTTTATAGTGCTTGTTGTTGGGTAGAGTGCTCTATAGTGACTGTTGTTTAGTAGGTGCTCTATAGTGATTGTTTTTGGATAGGTTGCCCTACAGTGACTCTTGCTGGGTTCAGTGCTCTATAGTGACTATTGTTGGATTGAGTTCTCTATAGTGCCAGTTGTTGAGTAGGCGCTCTATAGTGACTGTTGGGGGGTAGATGCTTTTCAGTGACAGTTGTGCTAGTGTCTTTTATTGTGCAAGTGCTCCATAGTGACTGTTTTTGGATACGGAGCTCTGTAGTGACTGTTGTTGCATAGGGTGCTCTATAGAGACTTTTGTTTGGTGGAGTGCTCTATAGTGACTCTTGTTGGGTAGGGTGCTCTATAGTGACTGTTGCTGGGTTGATTGCTCTATAGTGACTGTTCTTGAGTAGGGTGTTCTATACTGATTATTGCTCAGTAGATTGCTCTATTTTGACTGTTATTGGGTAGAGTGTTATATAGTGACTGTTGTTGGGTAGAGGGCTCTAAAGTGACTGTTTTGGGGTAGGTGTTTTATAGTGACTGTTTTCTGGTTGGTTCTCTATAGAGAATGTTGTTGGGTAAAGTGTTCTATACTGACTGTTGTTGTGTAGAGTGCTCTATAGTAACTGTTTTTGGGTAGAGCAATCTATATTGACGGTTTTTGTGTGGAATGCTCTAAACTGACTTGCTGGGTAGCATACTCCATAGTGAGTGTTGTTGGGTAGGGTGCTCTATAGTGAGTATTGGTTAATAGGAGCTCTTTAATGATTCTTGTTCGGTAAGGTGCTCTATGGTGACTGTTCTTCGGTGGGGTGCTGTATAGTGACTGGTGCAAAGTAGAGTGCTCAATAGTGACTGCTGTTGGGTAGAGGGTTTTATAGTGACTGTTGATGGGTAGGTAATTTTTAGTGATTTTTGTTGAATAGTGCGCTCTATAGTGATTGTTGTTGTTTACATTGGTCTACAGTGATTGTTGTTGGGAAGAGTGCTCTATAGTGATTGTTGATGGGTAAGTGCCATATAGTGATTACTTTTGGTTAGGTGCTGTATTGTGACTGCTGTTGGGTAGAATACTGTACAGTGAATATTGGTGAATAGGTGCTCTTTAGTGACTGTTGCTGGGTAGGGTGCTCTACAGTGACTGTTTTAGGGTGGGGAGTTCATAGTGATTCTTGTTGGATGTGGTACTCTGTAGTAACTGTTGTGTAGAGGTCTCTATGATTGTTGATGGGTAGGTGTTCTATAGTGACTGTTGTTGTGTAGAGTGCTTTTTTCTGACTCTTGTTGCATAGAGTACTCTATAGTGACTCTTGCAGGGTAGGGTATTCTATAGCTACTGTTGATGGGTAAGTTGCATTATAGTGACTTGCTGAGTAAGTGCTCTTTAGTGACTGTTGTTGCGTAGGTTGGTCTATTGTGACTCTTGTTCGGTACAGCGCTTTAGTGACTGTTGTTGGGTAGAGTTCTCTATTCTGTTTTTGCGTACGTGTTCTACAGTGACTTTTGTTTGGTAGAGTGCTCCTTAGTGACTTTAGTTTGGTAGAGTGCTCTATTGTGACTGTTGTTGGTTAGAAGGCTCTAAAGTGACTGTGGTTTGGCAGCGGATCTATACTAACTGTTTTTGGGTCTGCACTCTAGAGTGACTATTTTTGCTAAAATGGTGTACAGTTACGTTTGTTGTGTTGGGTGCTCTATACTGACAATTGCTGGGTAGGGTGCTCTAGAGTGACTGTTGTTGGGTAGAGTGCTCTATAGTGAATGTTGCTGCATGAGGTGCTCTATAATGACTGTTTCTGAGTAGTGTGCTCCATAGTGGCTGTTGTAAAGTAGGGTGTTCTATACTGACTGTTGTTCGGTTGGGTTCTCTATAGCAACCATTGTTTAAAGGTGCTCTTTAGTGACTGTTGCTGCATAGAGTGATCTATACTGATTTTTTTGTTAGAGGGCTCTATAGTCACTGTTGATTGGTAGGTGCCCTATAGTGACTGTTGTTGGATGTGGTGCTCTATAGTGACTGTTTTTGGGTAGAGTTTCCTGTAGTGACTGTTGTTGTGTAGGTGCTCTAGAGTGATTGTTTTGGGTAGGTCCCCTATACTGATTGTTTCTGGCTAGGTTTTCCATAGTGTCTGTTGTTTGGTAGGTGCTCTGTAGTGACTGTTGTTGGGTAGGGTGCTTATAGAGACTGTTGTTGGGTGTAGTGCTCTCATCTGACTCTTGTTGGGTTAAGTGCTCTATAGCAACTGGTGTTGGGTATGGTGGTCTATAGTGACTATTTTTGGGTAGTTGTTTTTATAGTGACTGTTGTTGAGTAAAGATCTCCATAGTGACTTTTGATGAGTAGAGAGCACTATAGCGACTGTTGCTGGGTAGTGTTCTATGGTGATTGTTGTTGGGTAGAGTGCTCTATAGTCAATATTGTTGGGTAGGTGCTCCATATTGACTGTTGTTTGGAAGATGCTCTATAGTGACAATAGTTAGGTAGGTGCTCTATAGTCACCATCCTTGGGTAGGTGCCCTAGAGTGACTGTAATTTGGTAGGATGCTCTGTATTGACTGTTGATGATAGGGTGATCTATAGAGAATGTTGTTAGGTAGGGTGCTCTCTAGCAACTGTTGCTGGGTCGGGTACTCTATAGTAACTGTTGCTACGTGGGGTGCTGTATAGATGTTATTGCTGAGTAGAGTGCTGTATAGGGACTGTTGTTGGGTAGGTACTCTAAATTGACTTTTGCTGGTGAGAGGGCTCAACAGTGACTGTTGTTGGGTAGGTGCTCTACCGTAACTGTTGTTGTGTCTAGATAATGACTGTATTTTGGTAGGGTGCTCTCTAGGCACTTGTTTTGGGTAGAGTGCTCTATAATGACTGTTTTGGGGTAGAGGTCTTTATAGTGAAAGTTTTTTTGGTATTTGCTTTATAGCCACTGTTTTTGTATAAGTGCTCCGTAGTAACTGTTTTTGGGTGAAGTGCTCTCTAGTGACTATTGTTTGGTAGGGTCCTCTATAGTGACTGTGGTTGAGTAGGGTGCTCTAGAATCACTGTCATTACGTACCGTGCTCTATGGTGACTGTTGTTGCGTAGGGTGCTCTGCAGTGACTGTTGCTGGGTAGCATGCTCTACAATGACTTTTGTTGTGTAGGGTGCTCTATAGTGACTGTTGTTGGGTATGTTACTCTTTAGTAACTATGGTTGAATAGGTGCTCTGAAGTGACTGTTGCTGCGTAGCATGTTCTATAGTGACTGTTGCTGGGTGGAGTGCTCATAATGACAGTTGTTGGATGTGGAACTCTCTAGTGACTGTTTTTTGATGGAATTCTCTAATGTGACTGTTGTTGTGTAAGTGGCTCTATATTGATTGTTACTGGGTAGGGTGATGTATAGTGACTGATGTTGGGTAGAGTGCTTTATAGCTTTTGTTGCTGCATAGAGTGCTCTTTTGTGACTGTTGCTGGGTAGGTAGCTCTATTGTGACTGTTGATGAATAGGGTCCTCTATAGTGACTGTTGTTGGGTATGGTGCTCTATAGTGACTGTTGTTGGGCAGAGTTCCCTATAGGTAACTCTTGTAGGGTAGAGTGCTTAAAAATGACTGTTGTTGGGTAGTGTTCTCTATAATGAATTTTGTTGGGTATGGTCCTCTATAATGACTGTTGCTGGGTAGAGTGCTCTATAGTGAGTCTTGTTGGTAGTGTGCTCTACAGTGACTGTTGTTGTGTAGGGTGCTCTATAGTGACTATTGCTGTGTATTGTGCTTTATACCGACTCTTGTTGTGTTGGGTCCTCTATAGTGATTGTTGCTGGGTAGGGTGCTCTATAGTGACTGGTTTTGGGTACTTACTGTTGTTGGTGTGATGCTTTAAACTGACAGTTGTTGTGTAGGTGCTCTGTAGTGACTGTTGCTGTCTAGGATACTCTATGGTAAAGGCTTTTGGGTAGAGTGCTGTATAATGACTGTTGCTGATGAGGGTGCTCTACAGTGACAGTTTCTGGGTACTGTGCTCTTTATTGACAATTGTTCGGTAGGTTCTCTATAGTGACTGTTGTTTGATGTGCTGCTCTATAGTGACTGTGGTTTGCTATTTGCTCCATAGTGACTGTTGCTGTGTTGAGCGCTCTATAATGACTGTTGCTGGGTAGAATTCTCTATAGTGATTGTTGTTGAGTGTGTGCTCTATACTGACTGTTTTTCGGTAGGGTGCTCCATAGAGACTGTTGTTGAGTGTGTGCTCTATACTGACTGTTGTTCGGTAGGGTGCTCCATAGAGACTGTTGTTGGTTATGCTGCTTTATGGCGACTGCTCTTGGGTGGAAGGCTCTATAGTGACTGTTGCTGGGTAGGGTGCTCCAAAGTGACTGTTTTATGGTAGGGTGTTCTATAGTAACTGTTGTTGGGTAGGTGCTCTATAATGACTGTTTTGGGGTTGGATTCTATATACTGACTGTTTCTGATAGGGTGCCCTATAGTGACTATTGTTTGGTAGGCTGATCTATAGTGTGAATTGTTCTGTAGGTGCGCTGTAGGTGCGCTCTAGGTGTCTGTTCTTAGGTAGGTGCTCTATACTGACTGTTGCTGGATATTGTGCTCTATATTGACTGTTGCTGCATGAAGTTTTTTATAGTGACTTTTTGGTAGGTATTCAATAGTAACAGTTTTTAGGTGAAGTGCTCTATAGTGACTGTTATTGCATAGAATGCTCTATATAAACTCTTGTTGTGTAGGGTGCTCTATGGTAACTGTTGTTGGGTAGGTACTCCACAGTGACGGTTTTTGGGTAGTATTCTCTATAGTGACTTTTTTAAATAGGGTGCTCAATAGTGACTCTTTGGGTAGGGTGCTCTATAGTGACTGTTGCTGAATAGTGTAATCTATAATGATTGTTGTTGGGTAGAGTGCTCTATAGTGACTATTGTTGGGTAGGGTGTTCTGTAGTGATTGTTGCTGGATACTGTGCTCTGTAGTGATGGTTGTGGGGGGGTGCTCTATACTGACTGTTTCTGGGAAGAGTGGTCTATAGTTATTGTTATTTGATGGATACTCTAGGCTTACTTTTGTTGGGTCCGGTGCTCTATAGTGACTGTTGTTGGGTGGAGTTCTCTATAGTGACTCTTGTTGGGTAGCGTGCTCTAGTTAGTGACTGTTGTTGGGTAGGGTGCTCTATAGGTGACTGTTTTTGGGTGGAGTGTTTTATAGTGACTATTGTGAAGAATGCTCTTTAGTGACTGTTGTTGGAGTGCTCTATAGTGACTGGTGTTGGGTAGATTCTTTAGACAATGTTTTTAAGTAGGGTGCTCTAGATTAAGTGTTGTTGGGTGGCTGTTCTATGATGACTCTTGTTGTGTAGGGTGATCTATACTGTTGTTGGGTAGGTGCTTTATAGTGACAGTTGCTGTGTAGGGTGCTCTATCGTGACTGTTGTTGGGTGGGTGCTTTATAGTGACTGTTGCTGCATACAGTAATCTATTGTACCCGTTGTGTAGGTGCTGTATGGTAACTGTTGGTAAGTAGGGTGCTCTATAATGACTGCTGTGGTGTAGGTGCTCTACAGTGAATGTTGTTGTTTATGTGCTCTATAGTGAGTGTCTAATAGGTTGCTCATAGTGACTGTTGTATGCGGTACTCTATACTAATTGTTGTTGGGTAGAGTCCTCTATAGTAATGATTTTTCTTTAGTTGCTCTATAGTGATTGATATTGGGTAGATGCTTTATAGAGGCTGCTGTTGTGTAGGTGACCTATATTGACTGTTGTTCTGTAGGAGCTCAACAGTTACTGTTGTTAGGTAGGATGCTCTATATTGACTGTTGTTGGTCGGGTGCTCTATAGTGTGTGTTAATAAGTAGGGTACTCTACAGTTTCCGTTGCTGGGTGGGGTGCTTATTACTGACTGTTACTTGTTTGGGTGCTCTATAGTGACTGTTCTTGGGTATAGTGCTCAATAGTGACTGTCGTTGACAAGAGTGCTCTCCAGTGACCGTTGTTGAGTAGAAGGCTCTATACTGACTGTTGTGTAGGACGTGCTCTATTGTGATTGTTGTTGGGTAGCGTGCTCTATAGTGACTGTTGCTGGGTGGGGTGATCGAAAGTGACTGTTGTTGGCTAGAGTGCTTTAGAGGTGACTGTTGTTGTGTGGAGTGTTTCATAGTGACTATTGTGTAGAGTGCTCTATAGTGACTGTTGTTGGTTAGAGTGCTCTATAGTGACTCTTGTTTGGTATTTTTTTTAGAGTGACTGTTTTTGGATAGGGTACTCTCTAGTAACTGTTGTTGGGTAGGGTCGTTATAATGACTGTTTTGGGGTAGGATTCCCTGTAGTGACTGTTTTTGATAGGGTACTTCATAGTGACTAATTTTGTGTAGGGTGCTCTATAGTCTGTATTGTTCTGTAGGTACGCTATAATGTCTGGTTTTCGTTAGGTGTTCTATAGTGGCTGTTGCTGGATATTGTGCTCTATAGTGACTTTTGTTGGGTGGGGTGCTCTGTTGCTTGATAGACTGCTTTACAGTGACTGTTGTTTCTTAGGTAGTCTATAGTAACTCATTGTGTGGGGTGCCCTATAGTAACTAATATTGGGTAGGATGCTCTATACTGTTTGTTGCTGGGTAGGGTGCTCTATGGTAACTGTTACTGGGTAGGTGCTCTAAAGTGACATTTGTTGAGTAGGATTCTTTATAGTGGCGATTTTTAATAGTGAGCTCAATATTGACTGTTGGGTAGGGTGCTCTATAATGACTGTTGCTGGATTCTGTGATCTATAGTGATTGTTTTGGGTAGAGTGCTTTATACTGCTGTTGCTGAGTAGGGTAGTGACTGTTTCTGGATACTGTGCTTTATACAGACTGTTGTTGCATGGGGTGCTCTATATTGACTGTTCCTGGATAGAGTACTCTATAGTGATTGTTGTTTGGTGGTTACTCTATACTGGCTGTTGTTTGGTAGGGTCCTTTGTAGTGACTGTTTCTGGATACTGGGCTCTATTGTGACTGTTCTTGGGTAGGGTGCTCTATACTGACTGTTTCTGTGTAGAGTGCTCTATAGTGATTGTTGTTTGGTGGTACTGTTTACTGAGCATTGTTGGGTTGGGTGCTGTATACTGCCTGATGCTGCGTAAGGTGCTCTATACTGAGTGTTGTTGCATAGGTTCATAAGAGTGACTGTTTTGGTTAGGGTGCTCCTTAGTAAGTGCTGTTGGGTAGGTGCCTTTTAGTGACTGTTGTTGGGTAGTATTCTCTATAGTGACTGTTTTTGGTAGGGTGCTCTAAAGTGACTGTTGTTGGGTAGGGTGTTCTATAGTGACTGTTATTGGGTAGGGAGCTTTATAGTGTCTCTTGTCGTGTAGGTTTACTATACTGTCTGTTTTCAGTAGGTGCTCAATAGTGACTGTTGCTGAGTAATGTGCTCTATAGTGACTGATTTTAAGTGGGTTGCTCTATACTGACTGTTGCTGGGTGGAGTGCTCTATAGTGAATGTTGCTGGTTAGGTGGTCAATAATGACTCCTGTTGAGTAGAGTGCTCTATAGTGACTGTTGTTGGGTTGAGTGGTCTATAGTAATTGTTACCTTGTACAGTGCTCTATACTGAATGTGGTTGGGTAGGTACTCAATAGTGACTGTTTTTTGGCTGGGTGCTTTATACTGACTGTTTTTGGATAGGTGCTTTATAGTGACCATTGTTCAGTAGAATGCTCTATAGAGTCTGTTTGGGTATGGTGCACTATAGTGACTGTTTTTGTGTGGAGGTTTTCACTGTGACTATTGTTAGAGTGATCTAGATAGTGACTGTTGTTGGGTAGGGTGCTCTATAAATAACTGTTTTTGGGTGGTGTGTTTCACAGTGACTATTGTTAAGAGTGCTCTATAGTGACTGTTGTTGGTTATTGTGCTCTATAGTGACAGTTTTTCGGTGGTTTCTTTAGAGTGACTGTTTTTAAGTAGGGTGCTTTGTAGTAACTGTTTTTGTGTAGGTGCTCTATAGTGACTGTTGTTGGATAGGATGATCTATAGACTGTTTTTCGGTAGGCGATCTATAGTGACTGTTGCAGTGTAAGTTGCTCTATTGTTACTGTTGTTGGGTGGGCTGTTCTATAGTTACTGATGCTGCGTACCCTATTGTGACCGTTGTTGGGTAGGTTCTCTATAGAGACTGTTGCTGGATTGGGCGCTGTATAATGACTACTGTCGTGTAGTTGCTCCAAGTGACTGTTCATCATAGGTGAGCTATAGTGGGTGTTAAATAGAGTGCTAATAGTAACTGTTGTTAAACGTAACACTCTATAGTAACTGGTGTTGTGTAGAGTGCACTATAGTGACGGTTTTTGGGTAGATGCTTTATAATAATAGGTACTGCGGTGATGCACTATACTGACTGTTGTTGTTAGGGTGCTCTATAGTGTGTGTTGTTATGTATGGTGGTCTATGACTGTTGCTGGGTGGGGTGCACAATAGTGACTGTTTCTGGGTTGGGTGCTCCATACTGTTTTTCAGTACAGTCCTCAACAGTGACTGTCGATGATAAAAGTGCTCTACAGTGACAGTTGTTGGGTAGAGGGCTCTATAGTGACTGTGGTGTAGTACATGCTTTATTGTGATGGTTGTTGAGTAGGTTGTTCTAATTACAGTTTGTCGTGTAGGGTGCTCTATACTGACTGCTCTTGGGTGGGGTGCTCGATAGTGACTGTTGTGTAGAGTGCTCTGTAGGTGACTGTTTTTTTCTTGAGTGTTTCACAATGACTATTGTCCAGAGTGCTCTATAGTGACTGATATTGGCTAGGTTCTTTAGAGTGACTGTTTTTGGCTATTGTGCTCTATAGTAAGATTTGTTGGGTAGGTTCTCTATACTGCCTGTTTTGGGGGAGGAGTCTCCATAGTGACTGTTTTGGATAGGGTGCTCTATACTTACTGTTGTTGGGTAGAATGCTCTATAGTGACTTTTGTTAGGTTGAATGATCTATAATGACTGTTGTTTAGATGTTGTTTACTGATTGTTTAGATGCTCAATTGTGACTGTTGCTGTGTAGGGTGCACCATAGTGACTGTTGCTGGGTACAGTACTCTATTGTGACCTTTGTAACCTAAGTGCTCTATAGTGACTGTTGCTGTGTAGGTTGCTCTATAGTGACTGATGTTGGGTAGGTGCTATATAATGTCTGTTAGATAGGGTGCTCATAATGACTGTTGTTTGATGCATCACTCTATAGTAACTGTTGTTAGGTAATTGCTCCATAGTGACGGTTGTTGTGTAGGTGTTCTATACTGATTGATATTGGCTAGATGCTCTACAGTGATTGTTGTTGCATAGGTGCACTATGGTAACTGTTGTTGGATAGGATGTGCTACGGTAAAACTTTTGGGGTGGAGTGGTCTCTTCTCTTTTTGTTTATGTGGGTTGCTAAATAGTGACTGTTGATGGGTGGGTTGCTCGATAGTGACTGTTGTTTGGTAAAGTGCTCTAAATAGTGACTGTTGTTATCTAGGTGCTCTAGAGTTATTGTTGTTGGGTATGATGCTCTATAGTAACTATTGCATACGGTACTCTATAGTGACTGTTGGGTAGAGTGCTCTATAGTAATTGTTTTTTGGTAGGTGCTCTATAGAGATTGTGGTTAGGTTGTGTGCTCTATAAAGTGACTGTTCCTGGATATTTGCTCTGTAATGACTGTTGTTGGGAAGAGTGCTCCAGTTAGTGACTGCTGTTGGATAGGTGCTCGATAGTGACTACTGGTGGGTAGAGTGCTCTATAGTGACTGTTGTTGCATAGACTTCTCTGCAGTTACTGTTGTTGGGTAGCTGCTCAAAACTGACTGTTGTTGTGTACGGTGCTCTATACTGACTGCTGTTTTATAGATTACTCTACACTTTTCTTGCGTAATGTTCTCTATATTGACTGTTGTTGGGTACAGTGCTCTGTAGTTACTGAGTTACTGTTTTGGGGTAGCGTGCTCTAGATAGTGACTGTTGTGTCAGTGATCTGTAGTGATTGTTGTCTATTATGGTGCGCTGTAGTGACTGTTGTTAAGTAGAATGGTGTATACTGACTGTTGCTGTGTAGGTTGTTCTATACTGACTGTGGCTGTGTGAAATACTGTATAGTATTTGTTGCTGGGTAGAGTGCTCTATAGTAACAGTTGGTGAGTAGATACTTTATAGTGACTGGGTTGAGTCGGTTGTTCTATAGTGACTTTTGTTGGGTAGGGTGCTCTATTTTGACTGCTGTTGGGTAGAGGGCTCTATAATGACTGTTCTTGCATAGGGTGTTGTATAGTGACTGTTGTTGGATAGAGTGGTTTACAGTGACTGCTGTATGGTAGAGGGACCTTTAGTGACTCTTGGTGGGTAGGTGCTTTATTGTGATTTTCTTTGTTTAGGATGCTCTATATTCACTGTTGTTGGGTAGGGTGCTGTATACTGACTGTTTTAGGGTGGGTGCTCTATAGTGACTGTTATTGGATGGGTGCTCTATAGTGATTTTGCAAGTAAGGTGCTCTATAGTGGCTGTTGCTGGGTAGACTGCTCTACAGTGTGTGATGTTGGTTACATGCTGTATACTGACTGTGGTTGGTTAGGGTGCTTTATACTGACTTTTGTTTGGTAGGTGCTCTATTGTGACAGTTGTGTGGGGTGCTCTATTGTTACTGTTGTTGAGTAGAGTTCTTTCTAAATGAATGTTTGGGTCGAGTGCTTCATAGTGACCGTTGGGTAGAGTTCTCTATAGTGACTGTTTTTTGGTATGGTGCTCTATAATGACTGTTGCTGGATAGAGTTCTTTATAGTGACTCTTGTTGGTAAGGGGCTCTACAGTGACTGCTGTTGCGTAGGGTGCTCTATAATGACTGTTGCTGAGTTTGGTGCTCTATAGTGACTGCTGTTGTGTGGTTTTCTCTATATTGACTGCTGCTTTGTAGCGTGCTATATAGTGACTGTTCTTGGGTATGTTTTCTATAATGACTGTTGCTGGGTAGGGTGCTCTATAGTGACTGATTTTGTGTAGGTGCTGTATAATTACTGTTGTTGCTTAAGTGCTTGAAACTGATGGTTTTTTGTAGGTGCTCTATAGTAAATGTTGCTAAGTAGGGTGCTCTATGGTGATGGTTGTTGGATGGAGTGCTCTATAGTGACTGTTGCTGGGTAGGGTACTCTACAGTGACTGTTGCTGGGTAGGGTGCTATTTTAGTAACAATTATTTGGTAGGTGCTCTGTAGTGACTGTTGTTGGATGTGGTGCTCTCTAGTGACTGTTGTTGGATAGGTGCTCTACAGTGACTGTTTATGGGTCGGAAATTCTATAGTGACTGTTGTTGTTTAGAGTGCTCTATAGTGTTTGTTGCTGGGTAGGGTGTTCAATAGTTACTCTTGTTTGGTGGGGTTCTTTATAGTGACTGTTTCAGAGTAGGTGCTCTATACCGACTGTTGTTTAGTAGTGTGCTCCATAGATACTGTTGTTGGTTAGGTGCTCTAAAGTGACTCTTTTTGCGTAGCTGCTGTATAGTGACTGTGTTTGAGTTAGTGCACTGTAGTGACTGTTTCTGATTCAATGCTCTATGGTGAGAGTTTTTGTGTAGGATGCTCTATGGGACTGTTGTTGGGTGGAGTGCTCTGTAGAGACTCTTTCCGGAAACAGTGCTCTATTGTGACTGTTTTTCAGTAGGTACTGTATAATGACGTTTGCTGTATCGGATGGTCCCTAGTGACTGTTGTTGGGTACGTTGCTCTATAGTAAATGTTTAAGGTTAGGGTGCTCTGTAGTGAGTGTTGTTGGGTAGAGTGCTCTATAGTAACTGTTTTTAGGTAGGTACTCTATACTGACTGTAGCTAAGTGGAGTGCTCTAAATAGTGACTGTTGTTGGTTAGGTGCTCTATAGAGACTGTTTTTGGGTAAACAACTCTAGATAGTTACTTTCTTTGAATATAGTGTTTTATAGTAACTGTTGATGCGTAGAGTGCTCTATAGTGACTCTTTTGGGTAGAGGGTACTTTATTGACTGTTATTGGGTAAGTTCTCTATAGTGACTGTTCTTAAATAGTGTTCTGTTTAGTAAATGATGTGAGGTATGGTGTTCTACAGTGATTGTTGTTAAGTAGAGTACTCTGTATTGACTGTTGTTGTGTAGGTGCTCTGTAGTGCTTGTTGTGTACATGCTCTATAGTTACTGTTGTTAAGTAGGTGCTCTATTGTGACTGTTTTTGGGTACATGCTCTATAGTGACTGTTGTTGTTTATGTTTCCTATAGTAGCTGTTGTTGTGTAGGGAGTGAAATAGCTACTGTTTTTGGGTAGAGTGCTCTATATTTTTTTTGTTGTGTGAGTTGCTCAATACTCACTCTTGGTATGCGAGGTGTTCTATTGTGGTCTGTTGTTGGGTACAGTGCTCTACATAGTGACTGTTGTTGGGTAGGTGCTCTATACTGAATGTTGTTGGGTACGGAGCTCTATGATGACTGTTTGTTACGTTGCTTTATACTGACTCTTATTGAGTAGAGTGCTCTATAGTAACTGTTTTTTGGCATGTGTTCTATAGACACTGTTGTTGGGTAAAGTGCTCTAAATAGTAACTGCTGTTGGGTAAATGCTCTATACTGACTGTTGTTTGGTGGAGTGCTCCATAGTGACTGTTGGTGTGTAGAGTGCTCCATATAGTGACTGTTGTTGGGCAGGGTGCTCTTTAGTGACAATTGTTTGGCTGAGTGATCTTTATTGACTGTTGTTGCCTAGAGGTCTCTACAGTGACTGTTGCTGGATACGTAATCTACAATGACTGTTGTTGAGTAGGGTGCTCTATCCTGACTGTTGTTTTGTAGAGTGCTCTATGCTGACTGTTCTTGGGTAGTGTGCTCTATAGTGACTGTTGGTAGGTACAATACTCTATAGAGACTGTTTTTTGGTGGAGTGCTCCATAGTGACTGTTGTTGTGTAGAGTGCTCCATAGTGACTGTTGTTGGTTAAAGTCATCTACGCTGACTGTTGTTGGGTAGGATGCTCTATAGTGACTGTTGCTGGGTAAAGTGCTCTATAGTGCCTGATATTGGATATGTGCTCTATAATGTCTGTGGCTGGTTAGGGGTCTGTATACTGGCTGTTATTGGGTAGGTGCTCTATAATGACTGTTTTTGGGTGGCATGCTCTATACTGACTGTTGTTGGGTAGAGTGCTCTATAGGTGAATGATTTTAGGTGGAGTGATTTATAGTGACTGTGTTTGGGTAGAATTATCTTTAGTGATTCCTTTTAGATATGGTGCTCTATAATGACTGTTGCCGGATAGAGTGCACTGTAGTTACTTTTGTTGGTAGGGTGCTCTATAGTGACCGTTTTTGGGTAGGGTTTTCTATAGTGACTTTTGCTGCGTTGGGTGCTCTATAATGACAATAGTTTTGTGGGGTTCTTTAGAGTGACTGTTGTTGGGTAGACTACTCTATAGTGACTGTTGCTGTTTAGGGTGCTCTATAGTGACTGTTGCTGGGTAGGTGTTCTATAGTGATTGCTGCTTGGTAGGGTTCTCTATAGTGACTCTTTTTAAGTAGGTGCTGTATAGTTAATGTTGTTGGTAGAGTGCTCGAAAATGATGGTTTGTTTTGTACATGCTCTATGGTGCCTGTTGCTGGGTAGGATGCTCTATCATGATGGTTGTTGAGTGCAGTGCTCTATTGTGACTATTGCTTAGGACAGTACTCTACAGTGACTGTTGATGGGTAGGGTGCTCATTAGTGACTATTGTTGGGAAAGTGCTTTATAGTTATTCTTATTGGGTGTGGTGTTCTGTAGTGTCTGTTGTTGAATAGGTGCTCTATAGTGACTGTTGATTGGTAGGATATTCTATAGTGACTGTTTTTGTTTAGAGATCTCTATAGTGACTGTTGCTGTGGAGGGTGCTCTACAGTGACCGTTGTTGAGTATGGTGCTCTGCAGTGACTCTTGTTGAATAGGTGATCTATAGTGACTGTTGATTTCTAGGATACTCTATAGTGGCTGTTGTTTTTTAGAGTGCTCTATAGTGACTGTTGCTGGGTTGGGTATTCTATAGTGACTGTTTTGGGTAGGTACTCTATAACGACGGTTTTTGGGTCGTGTGATTCATAGTGACTGTTGTTGTGTATGGTGCTCTATCATGACTGTTTTTATGTAGAATGCTCTATAGTGACTGTGGTTGGCAAGAGTGCTCTATAGATGAATGTTCTTTGGTGGAGTGCTCCATACTTACTGTTGGGTAGCGGGCTCCATAGTTACTGTTTTTGGGTAGAGTGCTCTATATTGACTGTTGCTGGTGAGGGTGCTTTACTCTGACTGTTGTTTGGTAGGTGTTTTATACTGACTATTGTTTTGGATGGTGCTCTATAGTGACTGTTATTGGGTAGAGTGCTCTAAATTGACTGCTTTTTTGTACAGGGCTCTATAGTGACTCTTGATATGTAGGTGGTCTATAGTGACTGTTGTTTGTAGGTTCTTTACAGTGACTGTTTTTGGGTAGGGTGCTCTGTAGTAACTGATGTTGGGTAAGTGCTCTATAGTTACAGTTTTTGTGTAGGATTCTTTATGGTGACTGTTTTTGGTAGGGTGCTCTATCGTGACTTTTGCTGTTTAGGGTGCTCTATAGTGACTGTTTTGGGTACGTGTTCTACACTGACTGTTGCTTTGTAAAGTTCTCAATAATGATCATTTTTGGGTAGTTACTGTATATTTACCATTGTTGGTAAGGTGCTTGAAATTGACGGGTTGTTCTGTACATGCTCTATGGATACTGTTGCTGGGTAGGGTGCTCTATCCTGACGGTTGTTGTGTAGAGTGCTCTGTAGTGACTGTTGTTGGGGATGGTACTCTAGAGTAACTGTTGCTGGGTAGGGTACTCTTTAGGGGCTACTGTTGTGTAGGTGCTTTATAGTTACTGTTATGAGGTTTGGTGCTCTGTATTGACTGTTGTTGAATAGGTTCTCTATAGTGAGTGTTGATGGGTGGAATACTTTATAGCGACTTTTTTTGTTTAGAGTGCTCTGTAGTGACTGTTACTGAGTAAGGTGATCTACAGAGACCATTATTGAGTGTGGTGCTCTGTAGTGACTGTTGATTTGTAGAATACTCTATAGTGACTGTTGATTAGAGTGCTTTATAGTGGCTATTGCTGGGAAGGGTGTTCTATAATTACTGTTGTTAGGTGGAGTGCTTTGTAGTGACTCTTGCGGGGAAGAGTTCTCTATAGTGACTGTTCTTGGGTAGGTACTCTATAATGATGGTTGTCATGTCTGGTGCTCCATAGTGACTTTTGTTGTGTATGGTGCTCTATAGTGACTCTTTTTAAGTAGGGTGCTCTATAGTGACTGTGGTTGGAAAGAGTGCTCTATAGATGACTGTTCTTCAGTGGAGTGCTCCATACTGACTGTTGGGTACAGGGCTCCTTAGTTACTGTTATTGGGTAGAGTGCTCTATATTGACTGTTGTTTGGGAGAGTGCTTTATTCTGACTGTTATTTGGTAGGTGCTCTTTAGAGACTGTTGTTGGGTATGGTGCCCAATAGTGACTGTTGTAGATTACGGTGCTCTGTAGTGAGTGTTGTTGTGTAGAATGTTATATAGTAACTGTTTTGGGGTAGGTGCTCTATAGTGACTGTAGTTTGGTGGAGTGCTCTAAATAGTGACTGTTGATTGGTGGAGTGTTCTATAGTGACTGTTGTTGGGTAGAGAGCTCTAGATAGTGACTGTTGTTGGGTAAAGACCTCTACAGTGACTGTTGGTAGGAAGAGTGCTCTATAGTCACTGTTGTTGGGTAGAGTGCTCCATGGCGACAGTTTTAGGTAGAGGGCTCTCTACTGACTCTTGTTGGATACATGCTTTATTGTGGCTGTTGTTCAATAGTGTGCTCTATAGTATCTGTTTTTGGGTACAGTGTTCTATAGTGATTGTTGTTGGGTAGACTACTCTATATTGACTGTTGTTGG
Source organism: Leontopithecus rosalia (assembly GCA_028533165.1). Lineage (NCBI taxonomy): Eukaryota > Metazoa > Chordata > Mammalia > Primates > Cebidae > Leontopithecus > Leontopithecus rosalia. The sequence goes on from CM052665.1 coordinate 26,547,382, forward strand.
GTAGATTCTCTATAGAGACAGTTGTTGGATAGATGCTCTATACTAACTCTTGTTGTGTACGGTGTGCTATAGTGATTGTCTTTGGGTGGAGTGCTCTATACCCTTTTATGTTCTGTTGGTTGCTCAATACTGACTGTTGCTGGGTGGGGTGCTATATAGTGCCTGTTGTTGGGAAAAGTGCTTTAGATAATGACTGCTGTTACATAGGCGCTCTATAGTGATTGATGTTCGGTAGCATGCTGTATAGTGACTATTGGGTACGATACTCTATAGTGACTGTTGTTTTGTAGGTGCTCTATAGTGACTGTTTTTGGGTAGGTGCTGTAGAGTGGCTGTTGTTCGGTAGGGTGCTCTCTAGTGACTGATGTTCCATAAAGTCCTCTATAATGACTGCTCCAGGGTAGTGTGCTCTATAGTGACTTTTGTTGGGTAGGATGCTCCATAGTGGCTGTTGTATTGTAGGGTGCTCAGTATTGAATGTTGCTAAGTAAGGTGCACTATAGTGACTGGTGTTGAGTAGGTGCTACTACAGTGACTGGTAACAGGTAGGGGGCTCAGTAGTGACTGCTGTTCAGTAGGCGCTCTAAAGTGAATGTTGTTGGGTAGACTGCTCTATAGTGACTCGTTCTATACACTGTGCTAGACAGCAACTCTTGTTGGGTAGTGTGCTCAAGGGTAACTGTTGGGTAGAAAGCTCTATAATGACTGTTGTTATGTAGGTAATTTATAGTGACTGTTGTTGCATAGGGTGCTTTATAGTGACTATTGGTGGTAGGGTGGTCTGTAGTGACTGTTTGGTAGAGTGCTCTATTATAACTGCACCTGTGTATGTGCTCTATAGTGACTGTTGTTAGATAAATTGCTCTATACTGACTTGTTTCGTACCGTGCTCTAGATAGTGACTTTTGTTTTGTAGGGTGCTTAACAGTAACTTGTTGGGTAGAGAGCTCTATAGTGACTGTGGTTTGGTAGGTGCTTTATAATGACTGTTGTCTATGGTGCTCTATAGTGACTGTTGTTGAGTAGGATGTTGTACAGGGACTGCATTAGGCTATGTGCTTTATTGTGACAGTTGCTGGATAGTTGCTCTATTTTTATGGTTGTTGTGTATGTGTTCCATAGTGAGTGTTGTTGGATAGGTGCTCCATAGTGACTGTTGTTGGGTAGGTGTTCTATAGTCACTGTTGTTAGGTAGAGTGATTTATAGTGACTGTTATTGTGTAGGGTGCTCTAAAATAACTTTAGTTACGTAGCGTGCTCTATGGTGAGTGTTCTTGGGTAGGAGCTCTATAATGACTTTTTGGGTAGGGTGCTTTATAGTGACCATTGCTGGGTAGGAGCTCTATTTTGACTGTTGTTGGATAGGGTGGTCTATTGTGACTGTAATTTGATAGGAGCTGTATAGTGACTGTTGTTGGATGAGATGATCTGTACTGATTCTTTTTGGGTTGGTGCTCCATAGTGAGTGTTTTTGGGCATATTTCTCTATAGTGACTGTTTTTGGGTAAAGTGCTTGATAGTGACTGTTCCTCGGTAAAATTTTCTATAGTGACTATTAGTGGGTAGATGCTCCACAGTGACTGTTATCAGGTAGGGTGCTTTATACTGACTATTGTTATGGAGTGTGCTCTATAGTGACTGTTACTAGGTAGGGGCATCTACATTGATGTAGCTGTTTAGGGTGGTCTACAGTTGTTAGGTGGTGTGGTGTCTACTGACTGTTGCTGTGTAGAGTGCTCTATAGTTGCTGTTGTTGAGTAGAAACTCTCTAGTTACTATTGTTTTGTTAGGCGGGTTGTTCTATAGTCACTGTTGTTGGATAGATTGCTTCAGATATTGACTATGGCCTCATTGGGTGCTTTATAGTGACTGTTGGTTGGTAGAGTGCTTATACTGACCATTGTAGGGTACCTGCTGTAAACTGACTGTTGTTTCAGAAGCTGTTATTTAGTGACTGCTGTTGGATAATTTGCTCTATAATGACTGTTGTTGGGTGGAGAGATCTATATTGACTGTTGTTGGTGGAGTGCTCTATAGGTGACTATCGTTGGGTGAAGTGTTCTATAGTGACTGTTTTTGTGGGGAATGCTCTATACTGAATTTTGTTGGGTAGAGAGCTCTATATTGACTGTGTTTGTGTAGGATGCTCTATAGAGATGGTTGTTGCTTAGGTTCTCCATAGTAACTGTTGCTGGTAGAGTGTTCTATAGTTACTGTGTTTGGACAGGGTCTTCTATTGTGACTATTGATGGGTAGGGTGTTCTATAGTGACTGTTGTTGTGTGGAGTGCTCTATACTGAATGTTGTTGGGTAGTGTGCTCTATGGTGACTGTTATTGGGTAGAGTGCTCTATAGTGACTGTGGTTGGGTAGGTGCTCTAAAGTGACTTTTGTGCATGGTACTCAGTAGTGACTGTTGTTGCATACGGTGCACTATAGTTACTGTTGTTGGCTTGACTACTTTGAAATAACTGTTTTGGGGAGGTGCTCTATAGTGACTGTTATTGGGTGGAGTGCACTAAATAGTGATTGTTATTGGGTAGGTGCTCTATGGTGTCTGTTGTTGGCTGGAGTGCTCTAAATATTAACTGTTGTTTCTTAGGTGCTCTATAGTTAGTGTTGTTGGGTAGAAAGTTCTATACTGACTTTATTGGTAGAGTGACATATAGTGACTGATGTTGGGTAGAGTGCTCTAGATAGTAACGTTTGTTGGGAAGGGTTCTCCATAATGACTGTTGTTGGGTAGATTTCTCTATAATGACTTTTGTCAGGTAGAGGTCAATACAGTTTCTGTTGTTGTGTAGGTGATCTGTGGGGACTGCTGTTGTGTAGAATGTTCTATACTGACCCTGGTTGGGTAGGGTGCTCTGTACCGACTGTTCTATGGTAGGGTGCTCTATACAGATTGTTGTTGGTTATAGTGCTCTTCATATTAACTGTTGTTGGGTAGGTGCTCTATGCTGACTTTTTCTGCTAGGGTGCCCTATAGTGACTGTTGCTGGGTGAAGTGCTTTATAGTTACTGTTGCTGGGTAGAGTGCTTCAGAGTGACTGTAGTGGGGTAGGTACTATATTGTGACTGTTGTTTGGTAGGGTGCTCTATAGTGACTGTTTTTACGTAGGTGCTCTAAAGTTACTGTTATTTTGTGGGATGCTCTATACTGACTGTTTTGGGGTAGAATGCTTTATAATGACTGTTGCTGCTTATTGTGTTTGTAGTGAGTGTTGTTTTGAGTGCTCTATACTAACTATTCTTTGTTAGGGTGCTCTCTATTAACTGTTGTTGGGTAGCATGCTCTATAATGACTTTGCTGGGTAGGGTGCTCTATAGTAAATATTTTTGGGTGGGGTGCTGTATATTGACTGTTGGTGGGTAGGTTCTCTATACTGACAGTTTTTGGGTGTAGTGCTCTATACTGAACGTTGTTATGTAGAGTGCCCTATAGATGACTGTTGTTGTGTACGTTGCTCTATACTTACTGTACTTGGGTAGGTGCCCTATATTAACTGTTGTTGGGTAGGTGCTCTAGAGTGACTGTTGTTTGGTAGGGTGCTCTATAGTGACTGTTGATGGATAGGGTGCTTTATAGTGGCTGTTGCTGCTTAGGGTGTTTTCTAGTGACTGTTATGTTGAGTGCTCTATACTGACTGTTGTTTGTTAGGGTGCTCTCTATTAACTGCTGTAGTGTAGAGTGCTCTATAATGATTGTGTTATTTGTTACTGTGCACTATAATGACTGTTCTAACCAAGAATAATCAGTGTAGAGCACTCTACAAAACAACAATCACTATGGACCACCCTACTCAACAAGAGTCATTGTAGATCACCTACCCAAGAGCAGTCACTCTAGAGACCTTTAAGAAACAACAGTCACTATAGAGCCCTCTACCCAACAAAAGTCACTGTAGAGCACCTTACCCAACCACATTCACTATCTAGAGCACTCTACTTAAAAAAAGTCACTATACCTGGTCAACATGGTGAAACCCCATCTCTACTAAAGATACAAAAAATTAGCTGGGCATGGTGGCGTGTGCCTGTAATTCCAGCTACTCAGGAGGCTGAGGCAGGAGAATTGCCTGAACCCAGGAGGCGGAGGTTGCAGTGAGCTGAGATCGTGCCATTGTACTCCAGCCTGGGTAACAAGAGTGAAACTCCATCTCAAAAAAATAAAAAAAGTCACTATAGAGAATTCCACCAAACAAAAGTCACTATAGAGTACCCTACACAACAACACTCAGTATGGAGCACCTAACCAACAACACTCACTATGGAACACATACACAACAACAGTAAAAATAAAGCAACTATCCAGCAACTGTCACAATAAACCACGTAGCCTAATGCAGTCCCTGTACGTCATCCTACCCAACAACAGTCACTATAGATCACCTATTGAACAACAGTCACTATAGAGCTCTCTACCCAACAAGTCACGGTTGAGCACCCTAAAAAACAACAGTCACTATCTAGAGCACTGTACGAAACAAGTCAGTATAGAGCAATTTATCTAACAACACTCACTACAGACCACCCTACCACCAATAGTCACTATAGAGCACCTTATGAAACAACAGTCACTATAGATCACCTACATAACAACAGTCACTATAGAGCTTTCTACACAACAGTCACCCTTGAGCACACTACCCAACAAGAGTCGCTATCTAGCACAGTGTATAAAATGAGTCACTATAGAGCAGTCTACCCAACAACACTCACTTTAGAGCACCTACTGAACAGCAGTCACTATTGAGCCCCTACTTGTTACCAGTCACTGAAGAGCACCTACTCAAAACCAGTCACTATAGTGCACCTTACTTAGCAACATTCAATATTGAGCACCCTACAATACAACAGCCACTATAGAGCACCCGACCCAACGAAAGTCACTATAGAGCACGCTACCCAGGAACAGTCATTATAGAGGACTTTATGGAACATCAGTCACTAGAGAGCACCCTACTGAACAACAGCCACTCTACAGCACCTACACAACAACAGTCACTATAGAGCACCTAGCCAACAACTTTAAGTATGGAGCAACCTACCGAACCACAGTCACTATAGAGCACCTACCCAACAACAGTAACTATAGAACACCTACACAACAACAGTCACTATAAAGCATTCTACTCCACACCTGACACTATAGAACATTCTACACAATAACAGTTGCTATACAGCAACCTATAAAACAACAGTCACTATAGAATACCTACACAACAACTGTCACTATAGGGCTCTCCACCCAAAAAGTCAGTATAGAGAACTTTACTGGAAAACAGTCAATATAGAGCATCTACACAATAACAGTCACTATTTAGCACCTACCCAACATGACTCACTATTAAGCACTCTACCCAACAACAGATACTCTAGAGTATTGCATCCAACAACACTCGCTATGGGCACCCTACCCAACTGTCACTATAGAGCACCTACCCAACAATGGTCACAATAGAGTACTCTACCCAGCAACTGGCACTACAGAGCAAAACACCCAACAGCAATCACAATAGAGCACCCTACAAAGCAACAGTCACTATAGGTCACCTACCAAACAACAGTCAGTATACATCACCCTACCCAACAACACTCACTATAGAGCACCCTACCCATCAACAGTCACTATAGAACACCCTACCCAGCAACAGTCGCTATAGAGCCAACAAACCAACAGTCACTATTGATCAATCAACCCAACATCAGTCAGTACAAAGCACACTTTTCAACAACTGTCTCTATAAATTACCTAACCTACCACAGTCCCTATATAGCAACTATGCAGCAACAGTCACTAAAAAGCACCCTACTCTACAACAGTCACTAAAGAGCATGCTACCCAACAACTCTCATTATAGACCACCTAACCAACAACAGTTACTATAGACCACCTACCCAACAACAGTCACCATAGAGCACCTACCCAAGAAGTTACTATAGAACCGTCTACAAATAAATTGTTACTATAGAGCACTCTACCTAACAACTGTCACTGTAGAGCACCCTACCCAGAAACAGTCACTATAAAGCACTCTACCGAAAACCAGTCAGTATCGAGCACTCAACCCAACAAGGGTCACTGTAGAGCACCCTACCTAAGAACAGTCACTATCTAGAGCACTCTATTTAACAACAATCACTATAGAGTACTCCACGCAACAACAGTCACCATAGAGCCCAACACAACAACAGACTCTATAGAGCATTTTACCAAACAACAGTCACTATAGAGCACGTACCCAACACCATTCACTGTAGAGCACTCTAACACGCACCAGTCAGTATTAAGCATTTCACCCTACAACAGTCCTTATAGGGCAGCCTACCCAGCAACAGTCAGTATAGAGTACCCTACACAGCAACAGTCACTATAGAGCACTCTACCCAACATCAGACACTATGGAGTATCCTTCCCATCAAGAGTCACTATAGAGCACCTACCCAAAAACAGTCACTATAGAGCACTTCAGCCAACAGCCTTCACTATAGAGCACATACCCAACAGTAGTCACTAAAGAGCAACCTATGCAGCAACAGTCACTGTAAAACACTCTACCCAAGAACAGTCAATAGAGCACCATATACAGCCACAGTCACTATAGAGCACATACCCAACAAGTGTCACTTTAGTGCACCCCACCAACAACTGCCACTATACAGCACCAACCCCAAATCAGTCCCTATAGAGCACCGTACCAAGAATCAGACAATATAGAGCCCCTACTTAACAACAGTCACCTTGAAGGTTCCTACCCAGCAACAGTCACTATAAAACACTCTACCCAGCAAGAGTCACTGTATAGAACCCCACCCATAAACAGTCAGTAAAGAGCACCCTACTTAGCAACAGTCACTATAGAGCACCCTACCATCAAGGGTCAGTATAGAGCACTCTACCCAGCAAGAGTCATTAAAGAGCATCATACTCAACAACAGTCACTATAGAGAACCCTACCCAATATCAGTCACTATAAACACTCAACAGAACAACAGTCACTGATAGAGCACTCTAGCCAACAACTCTCAGAATAGAGCACTCTACCCAACAAGAGCCACTTTATAGTTTCCTCCCAACAACTTTCTCCTATGGAATACTGTACCAAAACACCATTCATTATAAAGCACCTCACCCAACAACAGTCACTATAGAGCACCTACACTACAAAAGTCACTATACAGCACTCTACAAAGCAACAGTCATTATAGAGAACCTTATCCAAAAACAGTCAGTATAAAGCACCCTACCCAACAACAGTCACTATAGAGCTCCCCACCCACAACAACCACTAAAGAGCACACTACCCAGCAATAGTCAGTAGAAAGCACCTAACCAACAGCAGTAACTATAAAGCAACCAACCCAACAAAAGTAACTATAGAGGACCCTACCCACCAACCGTCACTATAATGCACCCTACTCAGTAACGGTCACTATAGAGTACTCTACGCAATGTCAGTAACCATAGAGTACTCTACAAAGCCACAGTCACTACAGATGACCCCAAACAACAACAGTCAGTACAGAGCACTACACCAAACAACAGTCACTATAGATCACATACCCAACAAAGAGACAATAAAGCACCTACTCAACAACAGTCACTATACAGCACCCTACCCATCAATTGTCAATATAATGGTCCTACAAGAAAACAGTCACTGTAGAGCCCTCTACTCAGTAAAATTCACTATAAAGCACTCTACCCAACAACAGTCAATTTTAGAACACCTTACCCAAGAACAGTCATTATACAGTACACGACCGAACAACACTCACTGAAATGTACCTATGCAACAATAGTCACTATAGTGCACCTAGCAAAAACAGTCACTAAAGGGCACACACCCTACAACAGTCAATATAGAGCACCCTAACCAACAAGTCAGTATACAGCACCCTACCCAGCAAGAGTCACTATAGAGCCCTTCACCAAACAACAAAAACTCAGGCACACAACATTACGCATGCATTCCATAGTGCAGACACCTCACACAGGCACATCACTCACCAGAAACACACACTTCACAGTGAGCACACCTTACAAAGACACACACCAGTGAACACACACACACTCCATGGTGCACACACCTCACACAAACACACTTTACTCATCATACACACACACACTACAAGTGCAGAGACCTCACACAGACACACACCAGTCACTACACACACTCCACAGTGCACACACCTTAAACAGAAACACTGCGCCTACATATCAGAGTGCACTCAACTCACACAGACACACCACTCACCACACACATAACACTCCACATTGCACACATTTCACACAGACACTCACTACTCACTCCCCACACACTTTACATTGAAAAGACTTTACAGCGACATAAGACTGACCACACACACTACACAGTAAACATGCCTCAAACACACACATTACTCGCCCCAAACACATTCCACAGCACACACATTTTGCACAGACACAAGCCACTTTTAAAACACAGATTCCACAGTTTACACAACACACACAGAAACACAGCAGACACCACACACACTCCATTGTGCAGACAGGTCACACACACAACACTCACGACACACACACTTCAAATTGAAGAAATCTCATACAGAGACACGACTGACCACACCCACTACACAGTAAATACTTATCACACAGACACACAAAACTCACCAGACACATTCTACAGTGCAGACACCTCACACAGGCACACCGCTCACCATAAACACACAGAACACAGTGAACACACCTCACAAAAAACACACCACTGACCACACAGATTCTCCACAGTGCACAATCCTCACATAGACACACACCACTCACCATACAAACACACACAAACTGCACAGTACATACACCTCACACAAACACACACCATTAACCATTCACACACACTGCATAGTGAACACAACTCACACAGACACACAAAATTCACCACACACACTCCACAGTGCACAAACATCACACAGACAAACACCACTCACCACACAAACACTCTGCAGAGTGCAAAAACCTCATACAGACACCAAGTTACTCACCACACACACACTGCACACACCTCATAGGTACACAGAGCAATCAGCACACACGGACTCCAACGTGCACTCACCTCATGCATACACACAACACTTACCATGCTCACACTCCTTACAGTGCACACACCTCACACAGACACACACCAGGCAACATACACAATCTAGACTGCAGACATCTAACACTGACACAAACTGTTTACCACACACTCTGCATACTCACACTCCACTGTGCATATATTTCACAGACTTACACCACTCAGCACACGCATACTACACAGTGCACACACCACAAAGTCATACACCACTCACCAGATGCACACTCCATAGTGCAGACTCCTGACAGAGACACACTCCAGTCAACAAAAACATTCCACACTCATACTTTACCATACACACACCTTAAACAGACACGTACCACTCACACATTAAAGAGTGCACACAACTCCCACAGACATACCACTCACCACACACATAACACTACACAGTGCACACATTTCACACAGACACACACCACTCACCAAACACACACTCCATAGTTCACACAACTCACACAGCAGTCACCACACACTCCATAATGCACACCTTAAACTCACATCACTCACGGCAACACACTACACATTGAAGAAACCTCATACACACACAATGAATGACACTATAAAGTACATACATTTCACGGGGACACACAACATTCACCAGACACACATTCTGCTGTGCAGACACCTCACACAGGCACACCACTCACCACAAACACACACTACACTGTGAACACACCTCAGAAAGACACACACCACTGACCACACACTACACAGTGCACTCACCTCACACAGACACACACCACCAACTGCACACATAATCAAAACGCAGACACTTCACACAGAAATCCACCACTCAACACACACACTTCAATACACTCCACTGTGCATACACCTCACACAGACACATGCAACTTAATACATACACTTCATGCACACACTCCACATGGTACACACCTCACACAGACACAAAACTCATCACACACACTCTCCACCTTACACACGTTTCACACAGACACACAGCACTCATCACACACACTCCACAGTGCACAAACCTTACACATACACACAACTCACCAAACACACACACTCCAGAGTGCACACACCTCACACAGACACACACCATGCCATCATCAGACTCCACACATAATCCATAGTGCACATACCTCAGACACACACCACTCATTACACAGAAACTTCACAACAGACACCTCACCAAGACACACAGCATGCACCACACAAATTCTGCACACACACCTAAATGCACACACATCACACAGACACACACCAACCACCACACACCCTATCGACAATGCGGGCTCCTCACACTCACACACCAGTCACCACACACACACTCAACACAAACACTCAGTGCACACATTTCACACAGGCACATATTACTCAGCACACACACACTCCATGGTGCACAGACCTCACACAAACATACACTACAGAAAACACACACTCCACAGTGCACACACCTCACGCAGACACACACAACTTTTCAGACACCTACTACACAGTGCACACACTTTACAAAGACACACACCACTCACCACACACACTCCACAGTGCAGACACCTCACACAGACGCACACCACTCACAACACACACATTCCATAGTGAAGACACCTCATACTGAAATACTACTGACCACACACTCTTTACAGTTAACACACCTAACAGAGACACAGAACACTAACCACACACACATTTCACAGTGCAGACACCTCACAGACGCAAAACACTCACCACAAACCAACACTACACAGTGCACACACCTGACACAGACTCACACACTTGACCACACACACACTCCACAGTGCAAACACCACACACAGACACACACCAAACACCAAACATACACTGCACTGTGAACACGACTAACCCAAACACATACCACTCCCCCTACACACACACTACACAATGCACACACCTCACACAGACACAGAAGATTCACCACGCACACACTTCATAGTGCAACAATATCACACAAACACACACCACTCACCACACACACTGCGCATTGTAGAAATTTACACAGACACGTCACTCAACACACAGTCTTCACAGTGCACACACCTCACACAGACACTATAGAGCACCGTTTCCAAGAACAGTCAGTATAGAGCACTCTATTCTAAAACAATCACTATAGAATACCTACCTAACAAATGTCGCCATAGGGCACCACACCGAACAACAGTCACTATAGAGCATGCTACTCAACAACAGTCACTATAGAGCACCCTCCCCTACAACAGTCACAATAGAGCAATGTACTTAACATCAGTTACCATAGAGGACCACACCAAACAACAGTCATTATACAGCACCCTATCAAAAAACAGTTAGTATAAAACACCATACACAATAGTTGGGTTATTGGGTAATGGGTTCAATAGTGACTTATGCTTGGTAGGGTTCTCTATCGTGACTGTTGTTGCATAGGTTGCTTTATAGTGACTTTCGTTGGGTAGGTGCTCTATAGTGACTGCTGCTGGGTTACGTGCTGTATAGTGACAGTTGTTGAGCAGGTTCTCTATAGTGACAGTTGCTCAGCAGGGGGCTCTACAGTGACTGTTGTTGGATAGGTGGTGTATAGTGAGTGTTGTTGGTTGGGGTTTTCTATAATGACTGTTGTTGGTTAGAGTGCTCTATAAGTGACTCTTGTTGGGTGGAGTTCTATATAGTGACTGGTTTCTAGAGTTCTCTATAGTGACTGTTGTAGGGTAGAATGCCCTATAGTGACTCTTGTTAAATAGGGTGCTCTATAGTGATGGTTCTTGGTTAGGTTCTCTATACTGACTGTTGTTGGATACGGTACTCTGTAGTAACTGTTGTAGGGTAGAGTGTTCTATAGTGACTGTTGTTGGGTAGAATGCTCTTTAGTGACTATTGTTGGGTAAGGCGCTCTATAGTGACTGTTGGTTAGGTTTTCAATAGTGATGGTTTCTGAGTAGGGTTCTCTATAGTGACTGTTGCTGGGTAGCTGACATATAGTGACGATTCTTGGTTAGTGTGCTATAAATGACTGTTTTTGTGTAGAGTGCTCTATAGGTGACTGTTGTGGTCTGGACTTCTCTATAGTGACTGTTCTTATGTAGAGTTCTCTATAGTGACTGTTGTTGGGTAACTTCTGTACAGTGACTATTGTTAAGTAGGATACTCTATACTGACTGTTGTTGAGTAGTTGCTTTATATTGACTGTTGTTGGGTGGAGTGCCCTATAGTGACTGTTGTTGGGCAAAGGACTCTATAGGGACTGCTGTTTTGCAGGCACTCTATAGTGACTGCTTTTGTGTAGGTCTCTCTATAGTAACTTTTTTTGGTAGGGTGATTTAAAGTGACTGTTGTTGGTTGGAGTGCTCTATAGTTCCTGTTGTTAAGTAAGGTGCTCTATAGTGACTGTTTTGGGGTAGTCTGCTCTATGGTGACTGTTGCTGGGTAGAGGGGTCTCTAGTGGCTGCTGTTGGGTGGTTTGCTCTATAGTGACTCTTGCTGAATAATGAGCTTTATAGTTAATGTTGTTGGGTAGGTGCTTTATACTGACTTTTGCTGAGTAGAATGTTCTAAGGTGACAGTTGCAATGTGGTCCAGTATAGTGACACTTGTGTGGGGTGTGTATAGGTGATTGTTTGTGGGTGGAATGCTCTATAGTGACTGTTATGTATGGGGCTCTATAGTGACTCTTTTTGGGTATTTGCTCTATAGTGACTGTTGTTGGGTAAAGTGCTCTATAGTGACTATTGCTGGATGTGGTGCTGAGTACTGACTATTCTTGGGTAGAGTGCTTCATAGTAACTGTTGTTTGGTAGGTGTTCTATCATGACTATTCCATGGTAGAACGCTTTATACTGACCATTGTTGTGTCGAGTAATCTACAGTGCCTGTTTTTGGGTAGAGGGCTCCACAGTGCCTGTTGTTGGTTAGGTGGTCTGCTGTGACTGTTTTTGAGTAGGGTGCTATATACTTACTGGTGTTAGGTAGAATGCTCTACGCTGACTTTTCTTGGGTAGGGTGCTCTATAGTGACTATTGTTGGGTAGAGTGCAACATAATGATTGTTGTTTAGTAGAGGGCTCTACAGTGACAGTTGTTGGGGAGGTGCTCTAGAGCAACTGTTATTAAGTAGGGTACTTTATAATTATGGTTTTGATTAGAGTGTTCTATACTGACTGTTATTTGGTAGGATGCTCTACAGTGACTGTTGTTGGGTACAGTGCTCTATAGTGACTATTGGTGGGTCGGTGCTTTGTAGTGACTGTTGTTGAAGAGAATGCTCTATACTGACTTTGTTGGATACGGTGCTCTATAGTGACTGTTGTTAGGTACAGTGCTCTATGGTCACTGTCGTTGGGTTGGTGGTTTATAGTGATTGTTATTCAGTAGGGGCTTTACAGAGACTGTTGTTAGGTAGGTGCTTTGTAGTGACTTTTGTCGAGTACGTGGTTTATAGTGACTGATCCTGGGTAGCATGCTATACATTGATGGTGGTTGGGTAGGTCCTCTATACTGACTGTTGTTGGGTAGGTGGTCTATAGTGACTGTTGCTAGTTAGGGTGCTCTATAGTCACTTTTGTTAGGTAGAGTGCTGTATAGTTGACTGTCGTTGGGTGGAGTCCTTTATAGTATCTGCTGGATAAGGTGCTTCATAGTGACTGCTTTTGGGTTGTGTGCTCTATAGTGACTTTCACTGGGTAGGGTGGTTTTTAGTGACTGCTTTTGGGTTCAGTGCTCTATATTGACTCTTGCTGGATGGGGAGCTCCATGGTGACTGTTGTTTTGTAGGTGCTCTATAGTGACTGTTCCTGTGTAGGGTATTCTAAGGTGACAGTTGTGGGGCTGGTGCTTTATAGTGGCTCTTGTTGAGTAGGGTGCTCTATAGGTGATTGTTGTTGGGTGGAGTGTTCTATAGTGACTGGTATGTTGGGGGCTCTATATTAACTGTTGTTTGATAGGTGCTCTATAGTTACTGTTGTGGGTACAGTGCTTTGTAGTGACTCTTGCTGGGTACGGTGCTGTGTAGTGACGGTTCTTGGGTAGAGTGCTGTATAGTGATGTTGATGGGTACAGTGTATAAATAGTGACTGTTGATGGGTAGGATGCCCTAGAGTAAATTTTGTTGGGTAGAGTGTTCTACAGTGACTGTTACTGGGTAGGATGCTCTATAGTGGCTGTTGCTGAGTAGCATAATCCATAGTGACTGTTCTTGGGTATGGTGCTTTATCGTGACTCTTGTTGTGTAGGGTGCTGTATACTGACTATTGTTGCCTAGGTGCTCTTTAGTGACGGTTGCTTGGTAAGTTGCTCTATAGTCACTGTTGTTCAGTGTGGAGGTCTATTTCTCTGTGGTTGGGTAGAGTGCTCTGTAAGTGGCTCTTGTTGTTTGTAGTGCTCTATAGAGATTTTTTTGTATGAAGTGCTTTACAGTAACTGTTGTCGGGTAGAGGGCTCTACAGTGACTATTGTTGGGTATGTTGCTCTATACTGACTGTTTTTCTGTAGGTGATCTATAGTGACTGTTGTTGGGTAGAGTGCAGTATAGTGACTGTTTCTGGGTACGGTGCTCTATAGTGACTGTTGTTTCGCAGGGTGCTCTCTACTGACTGTTGTTGGGTACAGGGCTCTACAGTGGCTGCTGTTGGGTAGGGTGTTTTACAGTGACGGTTTTTGCTAGAGTGTTTTATAGTGACTGTTGTTGGAAGGGTGCTCTATAGGGACTGTTGTTGGGTAAGGCGCTCTTTTCTGACTTTTGTTGGCTCCAGCTCTCTACAGTGACTGTTGTTGGCTGGGCGCCCTATACTGAGTGTTGTTGTGTAGGTGCTCTACAATGACTCTTGTTGGGTAGGTGCACTATGCTGACTGTTTATGGGTAGGGTTCTCTACATGGACTTTTGTTGAGTGGAGTGTTCTATAGTGGCCATTATTGGGTGGAGTGCTTTGTAGTTAGTGTTGCTGGGTAGATGTTCTATAGTTTCTGTTTCGGGGTTGAGGGCTCTAGATTTTGACTGTTGTTAAGTAGAAGGCTCTATAGTGACTGTTGTTGTGTAGAGTGCTCTATTGTGACTGTTGCTTGATAGGGTGCTCTATAGTGACTGTTGCCTGGTAGGGTGCTTCATAGTGACTCTTGTAGCTTATGGTGCTCTATAGCAATTGTTCCTGGGTAGGGTGCACAATGATGACTGTTGTTGGGTGGGGTGCTCTACAGTGACTGCTGCTAGGTAGAGTGCTCCATAGTAACTGTTCTTGAGTAGGTAATCTATAATGACTGTTGTTGTTTGGGGTGCTCTAATGTGACTGTTGCTAGGTAGAGTTTTCAATAGTGACTGTTCTTAAGTATGTACTCTATAGTGAGTTTTGCTGGGTGGGTTGCTCTATAGTGACTGTTGCTGGGTAGAGTGCTCTATAGTGACTGTTCTTGAGTAGGTACTCTACACTGACTCTTGTTGGGTGGGGTTCTCTATAGTGACTGTTGTATGTAGGTTCTCTATAGTGACTGTTTTTGGGTAGTGTGCTCTATAGTCACTGTTGAATAGGTGCTCTATAGTGCCTGTTGTTGTGTAGGTGCTCTATAGTGACTGTAGTTGGTAGTGTACTGTATAGTGACTGTTGTTATGAAGGGTGCTCTATAGTGATTGGTGTTTAGTAGGGTGCTCTACAGTGACTGTTGTTGGGTCGAGTGCTCTCTAGTGACTGCTGTTGTGTAGGGTCTCCATAGTGACTATTGTTGGGTAGAGAGCTTTATAGTGACATTATTTGGTAGGGTGTTCTACAATGACTGTGGTTGGGTAAATTTCTCTATAGTGACTGTTGATGGGTAGAAAGGTCTATACAAACTTTTGTTAAAAAGGTGCTCTATACAGACTGTTGTTGGGTAGCAAGCTTTATACTTACTGTTGTTGGGTAGGTGCTTCATAGTCACTCTTGTAGCATAGGTGATCTATGGTGACTGTTGTCTTGTAGGTGCTCTATATTGACTGTTGTTGGGTATGTGCTCTATGCTGACACTTTTTTGTTAAGGTGCTGTATAGTAACTGTGGTTCGGTAGTGTGTGCTCTACTGACTGTTCTTGGGTGTAGTGCTCTATAGTGTCTGTTGTTGGCTGGGGTGCTCAATACTGAATGTTTCTGGGTAGGCTGCTTTATAGTGACTGTTGTTGAATAGACTGCTCTATAGTGACTGCTTCTGGGTATGGTGCTCTATAGTCACTATTTCTGGGTAGGCTGCTCTATAGTAACTATTGTTGGGTAGAGTTGTCTATAGTGACTGTTGCTGGGTAGAGGGTTCTACAGTGACTGTTTTGGGTAGGTCCTCTAGATAATGACTCTTATTGGGTGGGGTGTTCTAGAGTAACATTTGTTGGGTTGAGTGCTCTGCAATGACTGTTGATGTATAGGATGCTTTATACTGATTGTTGCCGTGTAGCGTGCTCTTTAGTTACAGTTGTTGGGTAGCGGGCTTTATACTGACTGTTTTTGAGTGGAGTGCTCTAGAGTGACTATTGTTGAATAGGTGCTTTTTAATGACTGTTGCTGGGTAGGGTGCTCTAGTGACTGTTTCTGGGTGGGGTGCTTTATATTGACTGTTGATGGGTAGGGTGCTCTATAGTGACTGTTGTTAGGTAGGGTGCTCTGTATTGTCTGTTGTTGGGTGGGGTGCTCTATACTGACTATTGTTGAATAAAGTATAAGTGACTGTTTTGGGGTAGAGTGTTCTACAGTAACTGTTGTCGGGGAGGTTGCTCTATACTGATTGTTGTTAAGTAGGAGATCTATGGTTACTGTTTTTGGGTAGGGTGCTCTATAGTGACTGTCGTTGGGTATGTGCTCTGTAGTGACTATTCAGTAGTGTGCACCATAGTGACTGTTCTTGAATGGAGTGCTCTATAGTCTGTTGTTGTGTAAGGTGCTCAATACTGACTGTTGCTGGGTAGGGTGCTTTATAGTTACTGTTTTTGGGTAGGGTGCTCTAGATAGTGACTGTTGTTGGGTAGGTGCTCTATAGAGATTGATGTTTGGAAGGGTTCTTTATATCGACTGTTGTTAAGTATGGTGCTTTACGGTTACTGCTGTTGTGTGGGGTTCTCTATAGTGATTGTTGTTGTGTAGAGTGCTCTATAAGTGACTGTTATTGGGTGTAATTTTCTATAGTGACTATTTGGTACAGTGCTCTATAGTGACTCTTGGGTGGAGTGCTCTGTCGGGTAGGGGGCTCTAAATATTGACTGTTATTGTGTTGGGTGCTTAATAGTGACAGTTATTGTGTAGAGTGCTTTATAGTGACTGTTTCTGGGTTTGGTGCTCTATAGTGACAGTTATTGTGTTGTGCTACATAGTGACTATTGGTGAAAAAGTGCTCTATAGTGACTGTTGCTGGGTAGCGTGCTCTATAGTGACAGTTTTTGAGTATGGTGTTTTATACTGAGTGTTGTTGGGTAGGTGTTTTAGAGTGTCTGTGGTTGGGTAGGTGTTCTATGTGACTGCTGTTGGGTTTAGTACTCTATAGTGACTGTTGTAGGATATGCTGCTCCATAGTAATTGTTTTCGGGTAGAGTGCTCTATATTGACTGTTTTTGTGTAGGGTGTTCTATAGTGACTGTTGTTGGGTATAGCGCTCTATAGTGACTGTTGTTGGGTATTTGCTCTATACAGATTATTGTTCTGTAGGGTGCTCTGATACTGATTTTGTTGGGTAGGAGCTCCATAGTGTCTTTTGTTGCGTAAGTGATCTATAGTGACAGTTATTGAGTAGATGATCTTCAGTGACTGATGTTGGGTAGAGAGCTCTATAGTGACGGTTGCTGCGTAGGGTACTCAATAGTCACTGTTAATGGGTAGGGTGCTCTATACTGACTGTTGTTGGGTTCAGTCCTCTATAGTTACTGTTGTTGGGTAGGGTGCTCTGTAGTAATTGTTGTTGGGTAAAGTGTTGTATACTGACTGTTGCTGGGTAGTGTGCTGTATAGTGGCTGTGGTGGGTGGGGTGCTCTACGGTGACTGTTGCTTGGTAGACTGCTCTATAGTGAGTGATGTTGGGTACGTGCTTTACACTTACTGTTTCTAAGTAGGGTGCTCTAGAGTAGCTGTTGTTGGGTTGGTGCTCTATAGTGACTGTCATGGTGTAGCTTGCTCTATAGTGAGTGTTGTGTACAGTGCTCTATAGAGACTGTTGCTGGGTAGAAAGCTTTATAGTGACTATTGTCGTGTAGAGAGCTCTATAGGTTTCTGTTGTTGGGTGCAGTTCTCTAACATTACTGTTGTTGTGTAGAATGCTCTATAGTGACTGTTGCGGTGTATGGTGCTCAATAGTGACTCTTGTATGATGGGGTGTTCTATAGTGACTGCTGCTGGTTAGAGTGCTTTATAGTGACACTTGTGGGGTAGGTGCTCTATTTTGACTGTTGTTGGTAGGGTTCTCTATATTGAGTGTTGTTGGGTATGGTTATCTATAGTGACTGTTGATATGTTGGGTATTCTACAGTGACTTTTGCTATATGTAGTACTCTATAGTGACTGTTGCTGGGTGGGTGCTCTACAGTGACTGTTTTTCGGTAGTGTGTTCCATAGTGACTGTTGTTGGGTATAGTGCTTTATACAGACTGTTCTTGTGTAGGGGTTCTATAGTAACTTTTGTTGGGTAGAGTGCTTTATAGTGAAAGTTGTTGGGTAATGAAAGTTGTAGAGGGCTCTACAGTGACTGTTTTTGGGAAGGGTGCTTCATAGTGACTGTTGTTGGATAGAGGGCTCTATGTTTACTCTTGTTGGGTAGGTGCTCTATAGATAATTCTGTTGGGTAGTGTGCTGTATAGTGACTGTTGTTGTGTAGGGGTCCCTATAGGGACTGTTGTTGGGTTGGGTGCTCTTAGTGACTGTTTTTCAGTAGATGCTCTATAGTGACTGCTTTTGGGTAGGGCGCACTATAGTGACTGTTGTTAATCGGGGTTCTCATAGGGACTTTTGTTGGATGCAGTACTCTACAGTAACTCTTGTTAGATAGAGTGCTTTATAGTGAATGTGGATGGTTAGGAGATCTATGGTGACTGTTGTTGGGTAGGTGCTGAATACTGACTTTTGTTGGATAGAAGGTTTATAGTGACTGTTTTTGGTAGGGTGCTTTATAGTGACTGTTATTGAGTTGGGTGCTTTATACTGACTGTTATGGGGTATGGGCCTTCAGATGCTGACTGTTATTGTGAAGGGTGCTGTATATTGGCTGTTGTTGGGTTCAGTGCTTTATAGTGATGGTTGTTGGATTTGTGATCTATGGTGACAGTCGTTGGGTGGGATGCTCTATAGGGAATGTTGTTGGGTATGCTGCTCTATAGTGACAACTGCAGGGTGGGGTGCTCTATAGAGACTGTTGCTGGGTAGAGTGCTTTATACAGACTGTTGATCCATAGGGTGCTCTGTACTTACTGTTACTGGGTACCGTGCTCTATAGTGACTGTTGTTGGGTGTGTGCTTTGTAGTTTCTGTTGTTGGTTATGGTGCTCTATAGTAACTGTTGTTTGGTAGTGTGCACTATAGTGACTGACCTTGGGTGGAGTGCTCTATAGTGCCTGTTGATGGTTGGGGTGCTCAATACTGACTGTTGCTAAGTAGACTGCTCTATAGTGACTGTTGTTGGGTCGGTGATCTATCGTGATTGTTGTTTGGTAGGGTGCTGTATGGTGACTGTTGTTGAGTAGGGTGCTCTCTGCTCACTGCTCTTGTGTGGGGTTCTTTATAGTGACTGTTATTGGGTAGGGTGCTCTATAAATCATTGTTGTTAGGTGGAGTGTTCTATAGTGACTATTTTGTAGAGTGATGTTTAGTGACTGTTGTTTAGTGGAGTGTTCTGTCATGACTGTTGTTGCGTAGGGTGCTGTATAATGACTGTTGATTGGTAGGGGGCTCTAGATACTGACTGTTATTGTGTAGGGTGCTCTGTAGTGCCTCTTGTTGGGTAGAGTGCTCTATAGTGACTGTTTTCGGGAACAGGGCATTTTAGTGACTGTTGTAGGGTACAGTGCTTTATAGTGACTGTTGTTGGGTAGGGTAGTCCAGAGTAACTGTTGCTTGGTAGAATGCTGTAGAGTGACTCTTGTTGGGTAGAGTGCTCTATAGTTACTGTTGCTCCACAAGGTGCTCTATACTGACTGTTGCTGAGAATAGTTCTCTATAGTGACTTGTTCCGTGTGTGCTCTATTGTGACTGTTGTTGATTAAGGTGCCACATAGTAACTGTTGTTCAGTAGTATGTGCTATAGTGACTGTTATTGGGTTCAATGCTCTATATTGTCTATTGTTAGGTTGGGTGCTCAATATTGACTGTTGCTTTGTATGGGGCTCTATAGTGATTGTTTTTGGGTATAGTGTTCTAGATAGTGACTGTTGTTTTGTAGGTGCTCTATCATAATTGTTGTTTGGTATGGTGCTCTATAGCGACTGTTGTTGAGTAGGATGCTCTATTCTGACTGCTGTTGTTTCGGGTTTTAATAATGAATCTTGTTGGGTAGAGTGCTCTATAAGTGACTGTTGTTGGGTACAGTGTTCTTTAGTGACTATTTTGTAGAACGCTCTACAGTGACTCTTGTTGAATGGAGTGCTCTGCAGTGACTGTTTTTGTGTAGGGTGCTCTATAGTGATTTCTTTTGTGTAGGGGGTTCTAAATACTGACTTATTGTTTAGGGTGCTCTATACGGCCTTTTGTTGTGTAGAGTGCTCTATAGTGACTGTTTTTGGGTGAAGGGCTTTTTAGTGACTGTTATCAGGTGCAGTTCTCTATAGTTACTGTTGTGGGTAGGTTACTCTATAGTGACTGTTGTTGGGTAGGTGCTCTATAATGACGGTTGGTAG
Source organism: Leontopithecus rosalia (assembly GCA_028533165.1). Lineage (NCBI taxonomy): Eukaryota > Metazoa > Chordata > Mammalia > Primates > Cebidae > Leontopithecus > Leontopithecus rosalia. The sequence continues at coordinate 26,568,269 of CM052665.1, forward strand.
CTTCTCTACCGTGACTATTATTGTGTTGGGTTCTCTCTAGTGACTGTTTTTGGGTGTAGGGCTTTTTAGTGACTGTTATTGGGTGCACTTCTCTATAGTGACTTATGGGTAGGTTACTCTATAGTGACTGTTATTGGGTAGGTGCTCTATAATGACTGTTGGTTGGTAGCTTCTCTACCGTGACTGTTGTTGTGTAGGGTGATCTATAGTGACTGTTGTTGGCAGGGTGCTCCATAGTGACTGTTGTTGTGTAGGATGCTCTATAGTGACTGTATTGTGTAGGGTGCTTTATAGTGCCTTTTTTGGGTAGAGTGCTCTATAGTGACTGTTCTTGGTAAAGGTGTTCTACAGTGACTGTGGTTTGGTAGAGTGCTCTATAGTGACTGTTGTTGGGTAGAGTGCTCTATAGTGACTGTTGAAAAATAGAGGGCTCTATAGTGACTGCTGATAGGTAGGGGCCGTATAGTGACTGCTGTTGAATAGTGTGCTTTATAGTGACGTTGTTCTATAGTGATTGTTGAGTAGAGTGCTCTATGGTGACTTTTCTTGAGTAGGTACTCTATAGTGATGGTTGTTGGGTGGGGTTCTCTATAGTGACTGTTGTTGGGTAGGATGCTCTATAGTTACTGTTGTTAAGTGGAGTGCTCTATACTAACTTTTGTTGGGTAGGGTCCTCAGTGACTGTTTTTGGGTAGAGTGCTTCATAGTGACTGTTATTGGGTAGGGTGCTCTATAGTGAATCTTGTTGGGTAGAGTGCTCTATAGTGACTGTTGTTGAGTAGAGAGCTCTGTAGTGAATGTTGCTTGGTAGTTGCTCTATAGTGACTGTTGTCGGAAGGTTGCTCTATACTGCCTTTTGTTGTGTACGTGATCTATAGTGACTGTCGTTGTCTAGGGTGCTCTATAGTGACTGTTGTTGGGTACAGGTTCTATAGTGACTCTTTTTAGGTAATGCACTCTATAATACCTGTTATTCGGTAGTTTGTGATATAGTGATCTTTCCTGGGTGGAGTGATCTATAGTGTCTGTTGTAGGGTGTGGTGCTCAATGCTGACTGTTGCTGGATAGGGTGTTCTATAGTGACTGTTTTTGAGTAGAGCCCCTAGATAGGGACATTTTTAGGGTAGGTGCTCTATAGTGATTGTTGTTTGGTAGGATGTGCTATAGCAAATGTTGTTGAGTAGGGTGCTTTATAGTGACTGCTATTGTGTGGAGTTCTCTATAGTGACTGCTGTTGATTGGAGTGCTCTGTAGTGACTGTTTTTGGGTAGAGTGCTTTATAGTAACTGTTGATTGGTAGCAGGCTCTAGATACTGACTGTTATTGTGTAGTGTGCTCTATAGTGAGTCTTGTTCGGTAGAGTGCTATACAGTCACTATTTTTCTGGACAAATCTCTATAGTGACTGTTGTTGGGTAAGTGGTGCTCTATAGTGACTTTTGTTGGATAGGGTGCTCTATAGTGACTATTATTGGGTGGGGTGCTCTATGGTGATTATTGGTCGGTAGAGTGCTTTATATCTGACTGTTGTTGGGTGGAATGCTCTATAGAGACTGTTGTTATGTAGAGTGCTCTATAGTGACTGCTGTTGGGTAGAGTGCTTTACAGTGACTTGTTGGGAAGCTTGCTCTATACTGACTGTTGTGCAGTAGGTGATCTATAATGAATGTTGTTGGGTATGGTGCTCTATAGTGACCGTTTTTGGGTACGATGCTCTACTTTGTTATTGGGTAAAGTGCTCAATAGTGACTTTTGTTGGTTAGGTGCCCTATACTGACTGTTGTTGGGTAGATGCCCTATACTGACTGTTATTGGGTAGGTGCTATATGGTAACTGTTGTTTAGGGTGCTCTGTAGTAACTGCTGTTGGGTAAGGTGCTTTATAGAGATTGTTTTTGGGTAGGCTGCTCTATAGGAAATTTTGTTTGGTGGAGTGCTTTATAGTGTCTGTTGTTAATTAGAGTGCTCATAGGTAACGGTTGTTGGGTGGAGTGTTCTATAGTAACTATTCCATAGAGTGCGCTATTGTGACTTCTGTTGGGCAGATTGAGATATAGTGAACGTTATTGAGTAGGTGCTCAATATTGACTGTTGTTGAGTAGGGTGCACTATAGTGACTGTTGTTGGGTAGGTGCTCTATAGTGACTGTTGCTGGGTATCGGACTGTATTGTGACTGGTGTTTTGTAGGGTACAGTATAGTCACTTTTGTTGTTTAGGGTGCTCTATGGGGACTGTTGTTTGGTAGGGTGCTCTATAGGGACTTTTGTTGGGTATGGTGCTCTATAGTGACTGTTGCAGTGTAGGGTAATCTACAGTGACTATTGCTGAGTTGTGTGCTCTTTGGTGACTTCTGTTGGGTAGGTGCTGTATAGTGACTGTTTTTGGGTGGGATGCTCTACATTGACTGTTTTTGGAAAAGTGCTCTATAGTGTCTCTTGATGGGTAGGTTACTCTATAGTGACTGTTCTTGGGTGGCGTGCTTAATAGTGACTGGTTTTGGGAATGTGTTCTATAGTGACTGTTTTAGGGTAAAATGTTCTAAAGCGTCTGTTGTTGGGTATGGTGCACTTTAGTGACTGTTGCTGGGTGGGATTTTCTCTAGTGTCTGTTGTTGGCTAGAGGGCTCTACAGTGACTGGTGTTGGGTAGGCCTTCTTCAGTGACTGTTGTTGAGTTGGGTACTATAAAGTACCTATGCAACAAGAGACACTATATAGCACCTTTTCTAACAACAGTCACTATAAAGAACCTATTCAACAACAGTCACTATAGAGCACTGAAAACAACAGTCCGTATAAAACATGCCATCCAACAAAAGTCAGTATAAAGCACCCTGCCCAGCAACAGTAACTATAGAGCACCCTACCCAGCCACAATGACTATAGAGCACTCTACCAGAAAACAGTCACTATAGAGTATACTACCCATCAAAAGTCACTATAGAGCACCTACCCAACAACAGGCAGTATAGAACCTATGCAACAACTGTTACTATGGAGCACTCGACCCAGCAACAGTCAATATAGAGTACCAATGCAACAACAGTCAGTATATAGAACTCTACCCAGAAAGTGTCAGTATAGAGCACTCCACCCAACATCAGTCGCTATAGAGGAATCTACACAACAACAGTCAATATGGAGTACCTTACCCAACAACAGTCACTAAAAAGCACTCTGCCCAAAAACAGTCAGTATAGAACACCCTACCAACATCAGTCAGTGTATAGGACCCCATTAACAACAGTACTTATACAACACCTACCCAAAAACAGTCACTATAGAACACCCCACAAAGCAGAGTCATTATAGAGCACTCTACCCACCACGAGTCAATATAGAGAACCCCACCCAACAACAGTCACCTATAGAGCACTCTACCCAACCACAGTAAGTCTAGAGCACTCTACACAACAACAGAAACTATAAAACACTCTACAGAATACCCACTATAGAGCACATCACCCAACAGTCACCTATAGCCCACTCTACCCAACAACAGTCACTATAGAGCACCCTACCTAGCAACAGTCACAAAAGAGCACATACCCAACTTCAGTCACGTTTGTGCACTCTACCTAGCAATGGTCACTATAGATTACCCCACCCAAAATAGACACTAAAGAGCACCCTGCCGAGCAACAGTCACTATAAAGCTTCTAACCAACAGTAGTCACTATAGAGCACCTACCCAACAACAGTCACTATGGGGCACTCTACCCTACAACAGTTATTATAGAGCAGATTAACCATCAACAGTCACTAAGTGTACCCTTTCCAACAAAAGTCACTGTATAGCACCTACCCAACCACAGTAACTATAGAGCACCATACCCATCAAAAGTCAGTGTGGAGCACTCTTCCCAACAAGAGTCACTATAAAGCACTCTACACAACAACAGTTACTATAAAGAACTCCACACAACAAAATTCACCTATACAGCACTCTACCCAACAACAGTCATTATAGTGCATTCCACACAACAACAGTCACTGTAGAGCACCTACCCAAAAACAGTCAGTATAAGCACTCTATACAGCAACTGTCATTACAGAGCACCTTCCCAACAATGGTTACTATAGAGTACTTTACCCAGCAACAGTCATTATAAAGCATCTCACCCAACAACATTCACTATACAGCACCCTTCCCAGCAAGAGTCACTATAGACCACCCTACCCAGCACCAGTCACTATACAGCACTCTACTCAACATCAATCACTGTAGAGCACCATACCCAACAACTTACTATAGAGCACTTACCCAACCACAGACTGTATAGAGCACCTATGCCAAAACAGTTACTACGCAGCACTTTACCCAACAACAGTCACTACAGAGCACCCTACCCAACTAGGGTCAGTATAGAGCACCTACCCAAAAACTGTCTCTATAGAGCTGTCTGCAAAAATATACTGTACATTACTCTACCTGACAAGAGCAACTGTAGAGCCCTCCACCCAAAAACAGTTGATGTAGAACACCATACCCAACAACAGTCTTTATGTAGCACCCTACCAAACAATAGTCAGCATAGAGCACTCTACCCAACAATCGTCACTATAGAGCAAACTACCAAGCATCAGTCACTGTAGAGCACCTACACAAAATCCGTCAGTTTAGAGCACCCCAACAACAACTGTAACTATCAGCACCTACACAAAAAGAGTCACTATAGAGCATCCTTTGCAGCAAGAGTCAATATAGAGCATGTACCCAAAAACAGTCACTACAGAGCACTGTACCCCACAACAGTCACTCTAGAGAACCACACCGAGAAACAGTCACTATAGAGCACCTAACCAACAGTCACTATGGAACAACCTATAGAGCAAAAGTCAGTATAAAACACCCTACCCAACAGTCACTATGGAACAGTCTATCCAACAAGAGTCAATATGAAGAACTCTACACAAGAATAGTCACTATAGAGCACCCTACCCAACAACAGTCAGCTTAGAGCACTTCACCCAATAGCAGTCACTGTAAAGAACCCTACCCAACAACTGTCCCTATAGAGCATCTACCCAACAATAATCACTATGGAGCACCTATGCAACAATAATCACTATAGAGCACCTACCCAAAAACTCACTATAGAGCATTTTACTCAACAACAGTCACTTTAGAGCACCTATCCAACAACAGTAACTATAAAGCCCTCTACAAAAAAACAGTCACTGTATAGTATGCTACCGAACAACATTCTCAATAGAGCACTGTACTTAAGAAACGTCACTATTCAGCACTCTACCAAACAACAGTCAGTATAGAGCACTTTACCCAACAACGGTCACTACAGAGCACCCTACACAACAAGAGTCATTTTCTGGAGCACTGTACCTAACATCAGTTACTATAGAGCCCTTCAATCAAGAAGTTGCTATAGGGCACCTTACCGAACAACAGTGCTTATGCAGCATGTTACCAAACAACAGTCAGTATAGAGCACTCTACCCAAAATCCGTCACTATAGAGCACCCTACCCAGCAAAAATCACAATAGAGCACCTACAAAAATCCGTCAGTTTAGAGCACCCCACAAACAACAGTAACTAGAAAATCTACCCACAAAAAGTCACTATACAGCACCCTACCCAAAAACACTCATGATAGAGCATGCAGCCCACAACAGTCACTATAGAGCACACTTCCCAGCAACAGTCAATATGAAGCACTCTATTTAGCACCAGTCACTATAGAGGACGCCATCCAAAAACAGTCACTATAGAGCACTCTACCTAGAAAAATTAACTATAGAGGACCCCACCCAACAACAGTCACTATATAGCACTCTACTCAGCAACAGGTACCAGAGAGCACCCTACGTAGCAACAGTCAGTATAGAAAAACTACAAAACAACCGTCAGTTTTGAGGACCCTATCAACAACAGTCACTCTACAGATCCGACCCAAAATCAGTCAGTATAGAGTACCCTATCCTGCAACAGTCACTATAAAGCACATATGCAAACACAGTCACTATAAAGCACTCTACTCTGTAACCGTAACTGCACAGCACCCCACCCAAAAACAGTCATTATAGATTACCCTACCCAGCAACAGTCACTATAGACAACCCTACTCAATAACAGTCACTATAGAGCACTCGACCAAACATTAGTTAATATAGAGAATTCTACCCACCAACAATCACTATAAAGCACCCTACACAACAACAGTCACTATAAAGAAATCCAACCGAAAGCAGCCACCATAGAATACACTGCCCAACAACAGTCACTATGGAGCACCTATTAAACAACAATCACTATACGGAACCCACCCAAACAACAGTCAGTATAGAGCACCTACCCAACAAGAGTCACTATAAAGCAACCTACCCAGAAAGAGTTTCTATAAAGCACCTACCCAACAACAGTTACTATAGAGGATTCTAAACAACCAACGGTCACTATAGAACACCCTTCACAGCAAGTGTCTACAGAGCAACCAACCAAGCAACAGTCACTATAGAACAGTCTACCCAGCATCATTAATGATAGAGGACCCTACCTATCAACAGTAATTATAGAGCACCCTATGAAACAAGAGGCACCATAGAGCATGCACTGAAAAACAGTCGCTATAGAGTACCATACAAAACAACAGTCACTATAAAGCACCTACATAACAACAGTCACTGTAGAGCCCTCTACTCAGCAACAGTCACTATAGAGCACTCTACACAACAATAGTCACTGTAGAGCACCTTACACAAGAACAGTCACTATAGAGCACACACCCAACCCAACAACAGTAATTATAGAGCCCCTACCCAACAACAGTCAGTATAGAGCACCCTACCCAACAGCAGTCACTATAGAGAACCTACAAAACAACAGTCACTATAGAGTACCTACCCAACAACATTCACTCTAGAGCACTCTACAGAACAACAGTCACTATGGGGTACCGTATCAAACAAAACTCATGATAGAGCACCCTTCCCAACAACACTCACTATAGAGTACGTATCCAACAACAGTCAGTATAGAGCACCTACACAAAGCACTAAATATAGAGCACCTACTCAACAACAGTAACTATGAGCACCCTACCAAACAACAGTCACGATAGAGCACATACTGAACAACATTCACTATAGAGAACCCCACAAAAACAGTCACTATTGACTACCTTCCAAATAACATTCACTATAGAGCACCCTACCCAACAACTGTTACTGTACAGCACTGTTGTCAGCAACAGTCACTGTAGAGCACCCAACCCAGCAACAATCACTATCCAGCCCTCTATCCAACAACAGTTAATATAGAGTATTCTACCCATAAACAGTCACTATGGAGCACCTACCTAACAATAGTCACTAAAGTTCATTCTACCCATTAACACTATAGAGCACTCTAGCCAACAACAGTCACTATTCACTACCTACCCCAAAACAGTCACTATAGAGCACCCTATATTGCAACAGTCACTATAGAGCACCTCCCCAACAACAGTCACTATAGAGTACAGTACAATGCAAAAGTCACTGTAGAGCACCTACCCAACAATACTCACTATCAAGCACTCTAACCAAAAACAGTCACTATAGAGAATCCTACGCAACAACACTCACAATAAAGCAACGTACCTGGAAAGAGTCACAATAGAGCACCCTATGCATCAACAATCACTATAGAGCACTCTACCCAACATCAGTCACTATTAATAACTCTACCTAGAAACAATCACTATAGAACACCCTACACAACAACAGTCACTATAGAGAACTCCAACAAACAACAGTTACTATTGAGTACACTACAGAACAACAGTAACTATAGAGCACCTACCCAACAACTGTCACAATAGAGCACCCACCCAACAACAGTCAGTATTGAGCACCATAATAAACAATGGTTTGTATAGAGCACATACAGAACCGAAGTCACTATTGGACACCCTACCCAGCAACAGTAACCATAGAGCACCTTTAAAACAAGAGCAACTATAGAGTACTTTACACAGAAATTCTCAGTATAGAGCACTCTACAAAAGAACAGTCAGTATAGAGCACAATACCCAGCAACAGTCATTATAGAGAACCCTACGCAACAACAGTTACTATGAAGCACTGCACCCTAAAACAGTCATTATATAGAACCATACTTAACAGTAACTATAGGGCACCAACCCAAGAACAGTCAGTATAAGGCACTCTACCCAAAAGCAGTCAGTGTAGAGTAAATACCCAACTACGGACAGTGTAGAGCCCTGTAGTCAGCAATAGTCACTATACAGCACTCTACTCAACAACAGTCACTATAGTGTACCTTTCCCAGGAACAGTCACTATAGTGCACCCTATCTAACAACAGTCACCACAGAGCACCTACCCAAAAACTGTCGATATAGAGCACCCTACCCAACCAGAGTAAATATGGAGGATCCTACCAAACCATCGACCCTGTAAAGCACCCTACAAAACAGTCATAATTGAGCACCATATGCAATAACAGTCATTATAGAGCACCTGCCCAAAACGTCACTATAGAGAACCTACACCACAGCAGTCACTATAGAGCACCTACCCAACAACAGTCACTATAGAGCACTCTTCCGAACAACAGTTACTATAGAGCAGCATACCCAACAACAGTCACAATGAGCACCCGACCCAAAAACAGTCACTATAGATCACCTACATTACAACAGTCACTATAGAGAACTCCATCCAACAACAATCACTCATAGAGCACTGTACCCACAAAATGTCACTATAGAGCAACCCACCCAACAACAGTCACTATAGAGCACTCTACCCAGCAACAGTCACTAGAGAGCACACTATTCAGCAACATTCACTATAAATCACCCTAGCAAACAAGTCACTGTAGATCCCTTTACCCAACAACAGGCTGTATAGAGCACTTTACACAATAGTCGCTATAAAGCATCCTACCCAAAAACAGTCAGTATACAGCACAGTACCCATCACCAGGGACTATAGAGCACTCTACTCAACAGTAGTCACGGAACAACACATATGCAACAACAGTCACTGTAAAGCCCTCTACCCAACAACAGTCACTTTTGAGCACTGTACACAAGAGTCACTATTTAAAGCAGTCCACTTAACTACATTCAGCCTAGAACACCTACCCAAAAATAATTACTATAGAGCACTCTACACAACAACACTCACTATAGAGCACCATACCCAACCAACGCTAACTATGGATTGCCATACCCAAAAACAGTTAGTATAGAGCACCTACCAAACAACATTCCCTATAGAGCACCCTACCCTACAACAGTCATAGAGCCTTCTACACAACAGTTAGTATAAAGCACTCCACCCAACAGCAGTCACCTATAGAGCACTCTTGCCAACAGCAGTCACTATAGAGCACCATACCCAAAAACAGTTTCTATAGAGCACCGTACCCAGCAACAGTCACTATTTAGCACCACACCCAACAGCAGTTATTGTAGAGTACCTACCCAAAAACAGTAACTATAGGGCACTTTACCCAACAACAGTCACCATAGAGTACATTAAACAAGAACACGCACTTTGGAGCACTGAACCAACAAGCATCACTATAGAGCACCATACTCAACCACAGTCACCATGGAGCACCTATGAAAAAAAGTCTTTATAGAGCACCTATCAAACAGCAGTCACTATAGAGAACCTAACCAACAACAATCACTGTAATGCACCTACCCAAAAACAGTCACTATAGAGCACTCTACCCATCAACAGACACTATACAGCATTCTATTCAACAATAGTCCCTATAGAGCACCAAAGCAAAAACAGTCACTATAGAGCACTATATTCAACAACAGTCACTATACAGCAACCTATTAAAAAACAGTCACTGTAGAACACTACCCACAACAGTCAGTATAGAACAATCTACGCAAAACAGTCATGATAGAACACCCTAACCATCAACAGTCACTGTAGAGCACCTACCCAACAACAGTCACTGTTGATCCCTGTACCCAACAAAAATCACTATAGAGGACTCTACTCAACAGTAGTTTCTATAGAGCACCATACCCAAGAATAGTCAGTATGCAGCATTGTACCCAACAACAGTTTTTAAAGAGCACCCCATAACAACAGTCACTGTAAATCACCTACCTGACAACAGTCACTGTAGATCCCTCTAACCAACAACAGTCACTACAGAGCACTCTACCTACAACAGTCACTATAGAGCACCTTACCCAAAAACAGTCGCACTCTAGAGCACTTTACCAACAACACTCACTATAGAGCACTACACCAATCAACAGTCACTAGAGCAACCAATTCAACAACAGTCACTGTGGAGCACCTAACCAATAACAGTCACTATTTAAAAACACCAGCCAACAACTGTCGCTATAAAGCTCCTACAAAATAACAGTTACTATAGAGCACTCTATTTAAGAACGGTCACTACAAAATTTTATTCCCAGAAAGAGTCACTATAGAGCACAGTACCCAACAATAATTATTATAGAGCACATACCCAACAACAGTCACTATAGAGCACCCTACGCATCAACAGTCACTATACAGCACTCTACCCAACAACCGTCACTATAGAACCCTATTTAGAAGAGTGACTACAGAGAACTCCACCCATCAACAATCACCTATAGAGCACCCCACCAACATGAGTCACTATAGAGCACCTACCCCACAACTGTCACTATAGAACACCATACTTAGCAGCAGTCAGTATAGAGCACCTACGCAACAGTCACTATAAAGCACCATATTCAGCAACAGTCAGTATAGAGCACCCCACCCAACAACAGTCACTATCAACGACCCTACCCAGCAACAGTCACAATAGAGCACACTACTGAAAGACAGTCACTAGAGAAGACTTTACTTAGCAACAATCACTAGAGAGCACTCTACTCAACAACAGTCAGTATAGAGCACCCTACACAGAAACACCTACTATAAAGGACTCTACCAAAAAATAATCAATATAGAACACCCTACCCAATAACAGTCATGATAGAGCATGATATGCAACAAAAATCACTGTAGAAAACCCTACCCAAAAGCAGTCAATATAGAGCACTTTATTCAAAAACAATCACTACAGAGCACCCTATGAAGCAACACTCAGTATAGAGCACTCTACGCAGGGACAGCCAGTATAGAGCACCCTACCCAAAAACAGTCATTGTAGAGCACGCTTCCCGACAACAATCACTGTAGAACACCCTAGTCAAAAAAAGTCAATATGGAGCACTCCAGCCAACAATGGTCACTACAGAGCACTCTACCGAACAGCACACACTATAGAGCACCTCCCCAATAACAGTCACTATAGAGCACCCAACTGAACAATAATCACTATGGAGCACCTACCCAACAACCATCTTTTCAGAGCACATGACACAACAGTCAATATAGAGTACCTTCCCAACAGTAATCACTATAGAGCACTATACCAAACAATGATAACTATAGAGCACCCTGCACAACAGTGATTATACAGCACTCCACTAAACAACAGTTACCAATAGAACACTGTACCCAACATCATTACTATGGAGCACTCTATTCAAAAACAGGCACTGTAGAACACTCCACCCAGGAACAGTAACTATAGAAAACACTATCAAACAACAGTCACTATAAAGCAGCTACCCAAAAAGAGTCACCATAGAGCACTTACCCAAAAGCGGTCACAATAGCTCCCTGTACAATAAAATTTTTACAATAGAGCACTCTCTCCAACAACAGTCACTGTAGAGCACTCTGTCCAAGAACAGTCAGAATAAAGCACTCTACCCAAAAGCAATCACTATAAAGCACTCTACCTAGCAACAGTCACTATAGAGTACTCTACCCAACAACAGTCACTATAGATTATTCTACCCATCAAGAATCACGATAGGGCACATACTCAACAGGAGTCACTATACAGCACCCCAGCCAAAAACAGTCACTAGAGCACCTACGCAACAGTAGTAACTAAGAAGCAACCTATGCAGCAACATTTACTGTAGAGCACCTTACCCAGCAACAGTCAGTATAGAGCACCCTACCCAACAACAGTCACTATAGAGCACCCTACCACCAAGGGTCACTATAGAGAACTCTACCTAGCAACAGTCATTATAGAGCACTGTACCCAACAACATTCACTATAGAGAAGCCTACCCAAAAACAGTCACTATAAAGCACTCCACCCAAAAACAGTCAACTATAGAGCCCTCTACCCAACAACAGTCTGTATAGACCACTCTATCCAACAACATTAACTATAGAGCAATCTACACAACAACAGCCACTGTTAGGTACTCCACATAAACAGTCACCTATAGAGCTCTGTACCAAACAACAGTCATTATAGAGCACCCCAACTAACAACAGTCACTGTAGAGCACCTTCCCAAAAACAGCCACTATGGAGCACCTTACCCAGCAACAGTCACTACAGAGCACGCACCCAACATCAGTCCCTATAGAGCACTTTACACTGCAATGGTCACTATAGAACACCCCACCCTCCAGACCAATAAAGAGCATACTACCTAGCAACAGTCACTATAGAGAAGCTAACCAAAAAATGTCACTATAGAGCACTCTACCCAACCACAGTCAGTATAGAGTACCCTACTAAACAACAGTCACTTTAGAGTAACCTACCCAAAAACAGTCACTATAGAAAATATACCCAGCAATCTCTATAAAGCACTCTACAAACAACAGTCAACATATATCACTCTATACAATAGTCACACCAAAATACTCGACCCTACAAAAATCATGTATAGAGCACTTGAACCAACAACAGTCACTATCGAGCATTCCACCAAACAACAGTCGCTATAGAGCTTTCTACCAAACAACAGTTACTATGGAAAACCCTACAAAACAACAGTTAATTTAGGGCACCCCACCCAAAAACAGTCACCTATGGAGCCCTCTACCCAACAACAGTCACTGTAGAGCACCCTACCCGCAACAGTCACTATGGAGCATGTACCCTACAATAGTCTTTATAAAGCAGTCTACCCAGCAACACTCACTATAGAACACCCTATCTCGTCACAATTACTATAAAGCACCTACCCAGTAACCGTCAATTTAGAGCACCCAACCAACAACAGTCACTCTACAACAGCTAACCAAAAACAGTCACTGTAGAGAACCCTACACAGCAACAGTCATAGAGAGAACCCTGTGAAACGACAGTCACTATTCAGCACTGTACCCAGTAACATTCACTATAGAGCATCCTACATTGCTAGCATCACTATAGAGCACTTTACTAAACAATAGTCACTATAGAGCACCATATCCACCAACAGTCATTATAGAGCACTCTACCCAACAGCAGTCACTATGGAGCACCTACCCAACAACCATCACTATAAAGCACCCAACCCAACAGCAGTCACCATAGAGCACATACCCAAGAACAGTGACTATAAAGCACCTACCAAACAACAGTCTCTTTAGAGGACCCTACCAAACAAAAGTCAATATAGAAAACCTACCCAGAAACAGTGTAGAGCCATCTACTCAATAAAAGTCACTACACAGCACTCCACCCAACAACAATCACTATTACAGCACCTTACCCAAGAACAGTTACAGCAGATCACACTACCCAACAACACTCAGTAAAGAGCACTTAGGCAACAACAGTCACTATAGAGCACCTAGCAAAATCTGTCACTATAGGGCACATACCCAACAACAGTCACTGTAGAGCACTTCACACAACAACAAACACAGAGGCACAAAACACCACACAGACATTCCATAGTGCAGACACCTCACAGAGGCACACCACTCACAAACATACGCTGCACAGTGAACACACCTCACAAGGACACATGACAGTGACTACACAAACAGACTCCACAGTGCACACACCTCACACAGGCACACACCACACACCACACAAATACACACAAACTGCACAGTGCACACAACTCACACAAACACACACCACTCACAACACACGCACTACACAGTGCACACACCTCACAGAGACACACACCGCTCACCAAACACACAATTTATAGTGCAGACACCTCATAAGAAAACACTGCGGACACAGCATACAGTGAGCACACCAAAGAGAGACGCAGGACACCCACCACACACACAGTGCAGACAAATGACACAGGCACACCACTCACCACAAACACACACTCCACAGTGCTCACACCTGACACAAACCCCTCTCACCACACAAACGCACTCTACCATGGGCACACCGCACACAGACACACACGACACACCAAAGAGACACACTGGACTGTTCACACACCTAACCCAAACACACACCACTAACCATACAGACACACTACACAGTGCACCCATCTCACACAGACACACAAGATTTACCACACACATACCACTCACCACACACACTACACTGTGCTCTCACCTCACACAGACACACACCACTCACCGCACACACAGTCCAAAGTGAAGACACTTTACACAGACACACACCACTCAACAAACATAAACTCCACAGTGCACACACCTCAAATAGACACACAGCACTAAAGACACACACACCATCCACAGTGTGCACACCTCACACCGACACACACCACAGAATCAAAAAACTCCACACATATTCCACAGTAGACATACCTCAGACACACACCACTGATCACACAAAACCTTTTCAACAGTCACCTCACAGAGACACACAGCCCCCAATACAGAAATTTCACACACACTCACCACAATGCACACACAGCACAGATACACACAACAATCTCCTCACACAATATCCACAATGCAGGCACCTGACACTCACACACCAGTCACCACACACACTAAACACATGCACTTAGTGCACCCATTTTACACAGACACACCACTCACCACACACACACTCCACATTGCACACACATCACACAAACACACAGAATTCTCCACACTCAAAGAATTCACACTGCACACACCTCATACAGACACACACCACTCACAACACACACAATCTACAGTGAGGACACCTCATAAGGAAAAACTACTGACCACACACATTACACAGTGAAAACACTTAACAGAATAACAGAACACTCACCACAAATTCATTCCAATGTGAAGACAACTCACACAGGCAAACCACTTACAACAAACACACACTCCACAGTGGACACACCTGACATAGACACACATCTCTGACCACACACACTCTACAGTGCACAAACTGCACACACACAACACACACAACAGAAACACACACTGCACTGTGTCCACACCTATTTCAAACACAGACCACTCAACATATACACACACTACAGAGTACACACACCTCACACAGACACACAGTATTCACCACACACACTCCACAGTACACAAACTTCACACAGACACACACCGCTCCCCACACACACTCTGCACAGTGCAAAAACGTCACACAGACACAAGTCACTCTCAACACACACTTTTCACAGTGCATACACCTCACACAGACACATGCCACTCACCACACCCACACAGTCCACAGTGCACACACCTCACAGGGACACACACTTATAAGCACACATACACTCCACTGTGCCCACAGTTCATGCAGAGACACAACACTTAGCATGCACACACTCTACAGAGTGCACACATCTCACACAGACACACCACGCAACACACACACTCCAGAGCTGAGACACATAGCAGAGACACATACCACTTACCACACACACTGCACACTCATATTCCACTGTGTATATATCCCACACAGACACACACCACTCATCACATGCATAATACAAAGTGCACAAACCTCACACAGGCACACACCACTAACCACACACACTCCACAGTCCAGACATCTCACACAGACACACACCAGTCACCTCACACACTCCACACACATACTCCAGAGTGCACACACCTTAAACAAACAAGCACCACTCACAAGTTAAAGAGTGCACACAACTCAGACAGAAACATCACCCACCACATACATAACACTCCACAGTGCCCACATTTCACACAGACTCACGACACACAAATTTTACAGTAAACACATCTCACACAGACAGAAGATTGACAACAAACAGTACAGAGTAAACACACCTCATACAGTCACACCACATTCACCACACACATAACACTCAACAGTGCACACATTTCACACAGATACACAAGTCACCAAACACACACTCCACAGTTCACACAACTCACACAGACACACAGCAGTCACCAAACACACTCCATAGTGCACACATCTCACACACACCACATACGACACACACAAACCACATTGAAGAAAGCTCATACAGACACATGACTGACCACACACACTGCACAGTAAATGCATTTAACACACACAACAGTCACTGCACACACATTCCGCAGTGCAGACACCTAACACAGACTCAACACTTACCACAATCACACAGTGCACTGTGAACACCCCTCACAAAGACACACACCACTGACCACACACACTCCACAGTGCACACGCTTCACACCAACACACATCACTAACCACATAAAGACACACAAACTGCACAGTGCACACACCTCAAACAAACACACAGCACTCATCATACACACACACCACACAGTTCACACACCTCACACAGACACACACCACTCACCAAACACAGAATCCACAGTGCAGACACAAAACACACATACCACTTACCCAGCCCTCTACACAGTGCACTCACCTCATACAGACACACACCACTCACCACACACACTCCACACACACTCCAATGGGCACACACCTCAAACAGACACACATTGCTTTATTCACACACTTCACGCACACACTCCAAGTAACACAAACCTCACAAAGACACAAAACTCAAGACACACTCTCCAAAGTGCACAGACTTCACACAGGCACAAACCACTCATCACACACATTCCACAGTGCACACACATTGCATATACAAGCAACTCAATACATACAAAGCCTCTGAAATTTACACACTTTACACAGAGTCAAACCATGCACTCCACACACTCCAAACACAATTCACAGTGCATATACCTCAGACATAAGCCACTCACCACACTCACACACACTCCAGAGTACACACATCTCACAGAGAAACACAGCATGAACCTCACAAACTCCACAAGCACACACCACAATGCACACACATCATACAGACAAACACCAATCACCTGACACATTATCCACAATGCAGACATGTCACACTGTCACATACCAGTCACGATGCAAACTCAACACACACACTCAGTGTACACATGTCACCAGTAAGCACACACATTCCAAAATGCACACACCTTACACAAATACACTCTGTAGATCACACACACTGCATAGTGCAGACACCTCACATAGACACACAGCACATACCATGCCCAAAGACTACACAGTGTACACACCTGATACAGACACTCAGCACTCACTGTACACACACACTCCACAGTGCACAAACCTCAAACAGACACACACTACTCACATAAGAAACACTCTACAGTGAAGACACCTCAGACAGACACAAGACTGACCACACACTACAACCTAAACACACCTCACACTGACACACAACACTCAGCACACACATTCCACAGTGCAGACACCTCACACAGGCACACGGCCCACCCAAAACATACACTACATTGTGTGCACACCTCACAAAGACATATACCACTGACCACACACACATCTCAGTGCACAAACCTCACATAGAAACACACCACTCACCACACAAACACAAACTGCATAGTGTTCAAACCTCACACAAATACACACCACTTATCTTAAACACACTACACAATGTATGCACCACACACAGACAATACTCACCAAACACAGAGTCCACCAAGCAGACACCTAACACAGACATACCACTCACCACACACTATACAGTGCACACAAATCTCACAAACACAGACCACTCATCACACAAAAACTTTACAGTGCACACACCTCACACAGACACACACCACTCATTGCACAGAATCTCCAAAACACACACCTCAGAGACTCACAGCACGCACCACACAAATTTCTCACACACACCTTAAATGCACACACATCACAAAAACACATATCAATCACCTCATAACCTATCCACAATGCAAGCACCTCACAGTTACACACCAGTCACCACACACACTCAACAAACACACTAAGTGCACCAATTTCAGACAGACACCACTTACCACACGCACATCACAGTGACCAGACCTTACACACACACTGCAGAACACACACACTCCACAGAGCACACAACTCACACAGAAACACACAACTCACCACACACCACACTGCACACTCCTCACACAGATGCACACCACTCATAACACACACATTCCACAGTGAAGACAACTCATAAAATAACACTACTGACCACACACTTTACACAGTGAACACACCTAACAGAGACACAGACTACTCACCACACACATATTCCACATTGTAGACACCTCACAAAGGCGCAGGACACACGACAAACACACTCCACAGTGCACACACCTGAGACACACACATCTGACAACACACACTCCACAGTGCACACACCACACACAAACACACAACACACAACACGCAAACACACATACTACACTTTGCACACACCTAACCCAAACACACACCACTCAGCATGCACACACACACTACACAGTGCACACACCTCTTGCACACATACAAGATTAACCACACACACTCTTTAAAGTGCACACACCTCTCACAGACCTACACCACTGACTGCACACACACACTCCCCAGTGCACACACCTCACAGGGACACACATCAATCAGCACACTCACACTCCACCATACACACAAATTACAAAGACACACACCAATCACCAAACACACAATTGACAGTGCAGACACCAAATGCAGACACACCGCTTACCACATGCACAGTGCACTCACCTCACACAGACACACACCACGCATCACACAACAGAGTGCAGACACCTAGCACAGACACACCCCACTTAGTACACACACTGCACATTCACACTCCACTGTGCATACATCTCACACAAACACACACCACTCATCACATGCATACTACACAGTACACACACCTCACAGAGTTACACACCACTCACCACACACACTACACAGTGCAGACACCTCAGAAAGACACACACCAGTCATCACACACACTCCACACACATAGTCCACACTGCATACACCTTAAAAAGACATGCACCACTCACATATTAGAGTGCACACAACTCACACAGACACACTCCTCACCAAACACATAACACTCCACAGTGCGCACATTTCCCAAAGACACACAGTACTCATGAAACACAAACTTTCCAGTGAAAACACCACACACAGACACAAGACTGACCACACACACTACCCAGTAAACCTACTTCACACAAACACACAATATTAACCACACACATTCTGCAGTGCACACGCGTCACAAGGGCACACACCACTCACCGAACACATACTCTACAGTTCACACAACTCTCACAGACACATAGCAGTCACCACACACACCCATTCTATAGTTCACACAGCTCACACACTCACCACTCATGACACACACACTACACATTGAGAAATCCTCATACAGACACACGAGTTACCACATATACTACACAGTAAATGCATTTCACACAGACACACAACACTCACCACACTCACATTTTGCAGTGCAGACACCTCACACAGGCACACTACTCACAACAAACACACACTAAACAGTGAACACACCTCAGAGAGACACAAAACACTGACCACAGACGAACACTCAACAGTGCACACACCTTATACAGATGCACACCACTCACCTCACAAACACACACAAACTGCACAGTGCACACACCTCACACAAACACACACCACTCAGCATACACACTACACAGTGCACACACCTCACACAGACACACACTACTAGTGAAACACACAATCCTCAGTCCAGACACCAAACACTAACAAACCACTTTTCACAAACACTACGGAGTGCACTCACCTCACAGATACACACCTCCCACTCACACACTTCACACAAAAACACACCACTCACCATGCACATTCCACATATAATCCACTGTGCATACACCTCACACACACACAACTTAATACACACACTTTATGCACACACTCCACATAGCACAAACCTCACACAAACACAAAACTCAACACACACACACTATTTACAGTCCACAGACCTCACACAGACACACACCTCTTGTCATACACATTACACAGTGCACACACCTCACACATACACACAGCTCATCACACACACAATTCACAGTGCACACACCTTACACAAAGACACAGCATGCACTCCACACACTCCACACATAATCCACAGTGCACATACCGCAGACATACACCACTCACCACACACATCCTCCAGAATACACACACCTGACAGACACGAAAGCACACAACACACACACTATGAAAACGCACAGCACAATTTCCACATATCACACAGACAAACACCAATTACCTGACACCTTATTCACAATGTAGACACCTCACACTGTCACACACAAGTCCCCACAAACCCTCAACACGCACACTCAGTGCACACATTTCACAAAGTCACACACCACTCAGCACACACACTGCACAGTGAACACAGCTCACACAAACCCACTGTAGAACACACACTACTCAGTGCACACACCTCACTCAAACCCACCGAACTCATTATACCCACACCACAGTGCACACAGCTCGGACAGGCAAACACCACTCACCATATACACACACTTCACAGTACACACAGCTCAAACACTACTCATAACACACAGTTTACAGTGAAGACACCCCACGCAGATACAATACTGACCACACACACTACTTAGTAAACACACCTCAAGTATAAACACAACACTCACCACACACATGTCAAAGTGCAGCCACCTCAAAGAAGCACATGACTCACCAGAAACACACACTGAACAGTGTGATAACCTCACAAAGACCCACACCACTGAACACACACTCCTCAGTGCAAACACTGCACACAGACACACAAAACACACCACACGAACACACACACTGCACTGTGCACACACGTATTCCAAACACACACCACTCAACATAAACGAGGCTGCACAGTGCGCAAACCTCACACAGACACACACCACTCACTTCGCACACTCTGCACAGTGCAAATGCCTCACACAAACAGAAGTCACTCACTAAACACACTCCTCACAGTGTTTGAAGGCACACTACACACAACACACACACTTTAAAGTAAAAACACCTCACACAGACACAAGACTGACCACACAAACTACATAATAAACGTACTTCACACAGACACACAACACTCACCAGACACAAATTTTATAGTGGACACACCTCACATGGGCACAAACCACTCACCAAGAAAACACTCCAAGTTTATACAACTCCCACAGACTCACAGCAGACACCACACACACTCCATAGTGCACACACCTCACACACACACCACTCATGACACACCCACTCAACGTTGAAGAAACCTCATAGAGACACACGAATGACCACACACACTACACGGTATACATTTCACACAGACACACAACACTCACCACGCACACATTCCGCAATGAGGACACCTCACACAGTTACAACAATCACCAAAAACACACACAGCACAGTAAACACACCTCAGAAAGTAACTATAGAGAACCCTACCAAAAACAGTCACTAAAGTGCACTTCACACAACAGTCACTATAGAGGAGCAACACAACAGTCACTATAGAGCACCCTACCCAGTAACAGTCAGTATAGAAAACTCCACCCAACAACAATCACTATAGAGCACCCTACCAAAAACAGTCCCTACAAAGCACCAACCCAACAACGTTTATTATAGAGCACCCCACACAATAACAGTCACTATAGAGCACCTACAAAACAACAGTCTCTATAGAGCACCCTACCCAACAACAGCCACTATAGAGAACTCTGCCCAACAACAATCACTATAGAGCACCTACCCAGCAACAGTCACTATGTAGAACCCTACCAAACAACATCGCTATAGAGAACCCCACCCAACCACAGTCATTATAGAGCACCTTACTTAGCAAGTCTCTATAGAGCATGGTACTCACCAACAGTGACTATAGAGCACCATACCCAACAGCAGTCACTAGAGAGCACTCTACACAACAACAGTCACTAAAAAACCTTATACCAAGCAACTGTCTCGTTAGAACACCCTACCCAACAACAGCCAGTATAGAGCACTTTACCCAACAACATTCATTATACAGCACCTATCCTACAACTGACACTATAGAGCACCAATTTTTCAAAAGACACTATAAAGCACCCTACCAGTAAAAGTTACTATAGAGTATCCTATGCAACAAGAGTCACTATAGAGCACTACACCCAAAAACAGTCACTATACAGGACCTACCCATCAACAGACACTATAGAGCACCCTACCCAAACAACAGACACTATCGAGCACCCTATCCAGAAACAGTCACTATAGTTAACCCTATGCAACAACAGTCATTATAGAGCACTGTACACAACAACAATCACTATGAAGCACTCCAACCAACAACAGTCACCTATAGAGCACTCTACCCAACATCAGTCACTATAGAGCACCACACCAAACAAGAGTCAGTATAGAGCACCTACAAAACAATAGTCACTATAGAGCATTTTACCCAGCAGCAGTCACTATAGAGCACTCTACACAACATCAGTCAGTATAGAGCAGTCTACTCCATAATTCACTATAGAGCACATACAAACAACAGTCAGTATAGAACACCTTACACAGCAACAGTCGCTCTAAAGCACCTACTCAAAACTGTCACTGTAGAATACTCTACACAGCAACAGTCACTATAGAGCATGCCACTAAACAACAGTCACTATAAACCACCTACCCAAAAACAGTCAGTATAGAGCACCCTAACCAACAACAGTCAGTATGCAGCACCTATTCAACAACAGTCACTATAGAGCACTCTACACAACAACAGTCACTACCGAGTACCAACCCAGCAAAAGTGACTGTCTAGAGCACTCTCTTGAGCAACAGTAACTGTAGAACACCATACCCAAACACAGTCAGTATATGCCACCCTGCTCAACAACAGTCAGTATAGAGCACCCTACTGAAAAGCAGTCACTGTAGAGAACTTTACCCAAAAAGAGTCACTATAGAGCACCTTACCCAAGAACAGGCTCTAGAGAGCACCCTACTCAATGACAGTCACTATAGAGCACCCTAGCAAACAACACTCAGTATAGTACACTGTACACAACAACAGTCACTATGGAGCACGCTCTCGAAAAACAGTCACAATAGAGCACACTACACTATTGTATAGCGAGTGTTACTGGGTATGGTGCTCTATATGACAAGTGCTAGGGAGGGTGCTCTATAGTGACTGTTGTGTAGGGTGCTTTATAGTGACATTTATTGTATAGGTGCTCTATAATGAATTTCCTTTGTAGCATGCTCTATATTGACTGTTATTGGTAGGGTACTCTATAGTGACTGCTGTTAAGTAAGATGCTCCATAGTGACTGTTGCTGGGTAGGGTGCTCTATAGTGACTGTTGCTGATTGAAATGCTCCATGGATACTGGTACTGGGTGGAGTTCCCTATACTGACTGTTTTTTGGTACACAATCTATATTGACTGTTGTTGGGTGGGGTGGTCTATACTGACAGATGTTGGGTAGGGTGTTCTATCAAGACTGTTGTTCGGTAAGTACTCTACCGTGACACTTGTTGGGTGATGTGCTTGATAGTGACTGTTGTTGGGTAGGGTGCTCTTTAGTGAGTTTTATTAAGTAGGTGCTCTGTAGTGATTGTTTTCAGGTAGCATGCTCTACAGTGACTGTTTTTGGGTATGGTGCTGTATAATGACAGTTGTTGTGTAGAGTGCTCTCTAGTGACTCTTGTTGATTAGGTGCTCTATATTATCTGTTGTTGGGTAGGAAACTCTATAAAGACTGTTGTTAATAGGGTGTTCTATACTGACTGTTATTGTGTTGCATGCTCTACACTGACTGCTTCTGGGTAGGGTGCTCTATTGTAACTTTTGGTGGGTGGGTTGTTATATGGTGACTCTTGATGGGTATATTGTTCTATTGTGACTGTGTTTTGGGAGGTACTTTATAGTGACTGTTGTTGGGTCGGGTGCTCTATAGTAATTGTTGGATAGGTGCTGTATAGTGACTGTTTTTGGATAGGGTGCTTTATACTAATTCTTTTTGGGTAGGGTGCTCTATACTGACTGTTGTCGACTGAAATGCTGTATATTGACTGTGGTTGGGTAAGGTTTTTGACAGTTACTGTTGTTGGGTAGCATCCTCTATAGTTACTGTGGTTGGGTATAGTGCTCTATACTAACTGATTTTTGGTAGAGTGCTCTATAATGAGTGTCGCAGGGTAGGGTGCTCTATTGTGACTGTTTTTGGCAGGAGTTCTCTATGTTGATTGTTTGTGGGTAGGGTGCTCTACAGTGAGTGTTCTTGGTTGGTGTGCCCTACCGGGGCTGTTGTTTGGTGGAACGTTCTATAGTGACTGTTGCTGGGTCTCCTACTCTATAGTGACTGTTTTTGGGTGGGGTGCTCCGTGGTGACTGTTGCTGACTAGAGTATTCTACACTGACGGTTGTTGGCTAGGTGCTCTATAGTGACGGTTACCCTGTGTAGAATCCTTATTGTGACTGTTGTTGGATATGTGTTCTATAGTGACTGTTGTTTGTTGGGGTGCTCTATAAAGACTGTTGTTGGTTAGAGTGCTCTATAGGTGACTTTTGTGGGGTGGAGTTCTCTATAGTTACTGTTGTTTTGTAGAGTTTTCTGTACTGACTGTTGTTGGGTAGATGCCTTAGAATGACCATTGTAGGTTGGGTGCTCTATAGTGACCGTTGCTGGGTACAGTGCTCTATAGTAACTGTTGTTGGTTAGAGTGTTCTATAGTGACTTTTGTATGGTAGGTGGTCTATAGTGGCTAATGTTGGGTGGGGTACTCTATAGTGACTGTTGTTGGGTAGGGTGCTCTATAGTGACTGTTGTGTAGCATGCTCTCTAGTGACTTTTGTTGTGTAGGATGGTCTATAGTGACTGATATTAGGTGGAGTGCTCTATAGTGACTGTTGTTGGGTAGGGTGCTCTATAGTGACTATTCCTGGGTAGAGTGTTCTATAGTGACTTTTCTTCAGTATACTGCTCTATTGCCACTGTTTTCGGGTAGAGTGCTCTATAGTGACCATGGTTGGTTAGAGGGCTCTATAGTGACTGCTGTTGTGTAGGTGCTCTCTAGTTGCTCTTGTTTGGTAGGATGCTATGTCGTGACTGTTGGTTTTGGTGCTCTATAGTGACTATTGTTGGGTAGCATGCTATATAATGACTGTCGTTTGTTAGGGTGCTCTATAGTGACTGTTGTTGGTTAGAGTGCTCTATAGGTGACTGTTGTGCTGTTGAGTTCTTTATAGTGACTTTTGTTGTGTAGAGTGCTCTATAGTGACTTTTGTTGTGCAGAGTGCTCTATAGAGACTGTTGTTGGATTGGGCGCTCTATAGTGACTGTTGTTGGATAGGTGGTTTATAGTGTCTGTTGTTGAATTGGGTCGTCTATAATGACTGTTGTTGGGTACAATTCTCAAAAGTAACTTTTAGGTGGATGCTGTATACAGACTCTTTTTGGGTTGGTGATCTATACTGAATGTTGTTCAGTAGGTGCTCCAAGGTGAGTGTTGTTGGGCAGGTGCTCTATAACGACTGTTGATGGGTAGAATGCACAATAGTAACTGTTGTTAAGTAGCTGGTGTATAGTGAATTTGTTGGTTGGGTGCTCCATAGTGACTGTTTCTGTGTAGAGTGCTCTACAGGTAACTGTTGTGGGGTGGATTTCTCTTTACTGTTGTTGTGTAGAGTGCTCTATAGAGACTGTTGTTGGTAGGTGCTCTATAGCGAGTATTATTGTGTACAATACTCGATGCTGACAGTTGTTTGGTAGGTGCTCTATAGTGACTGTTGTAGGATAGGTGCTCCATAGTGACTTTTGCTGGATATGGTCATCTATAGTAATTATTGTTGGAAAAAGGGCTCTATAGTGACTGTTTCAGGGTAGGGGTCTCTATGGTGACTGTTGTTGAGTAGGTGCTCTATGGTGATTGTTCTTGAGTGGGGTGCTCTGTAGTGACTGTTGTTGGGTAGAGTGCTCTATGGGTGATTTTTGTTGAGTGGAGTGCTTTATGGTGGTATTTTATTGTGTAGAGTGCTCTATACTGTCTCTTGTTGGGTACTGTGCTGTATAATAATGATTGTTGCATAGAGTGCTTTCCAGTGAATGTTTTTGTGTAGGTGCTCTACAGTGACTGTTGTTGGGATGGAAACTCTATAGAGACAGTTGTTAATAGGCTTCTCTATACTGACTGTTGTGTTGTGTACTGTACAGTGCCTGCTTCTGAATTCTGTATTTAGACTGTTGGTGGGTGGGTTGTTCCATAGTGACTGTTGTTGTGTTGCGTACTGCACAGTGACTGCTTCTGGGTACTGTGCTCTATTTTTACTGTTGGTGGGTAGGTTGTTCTGTAGTGACTGTGCTGAGTACAGTGCTCTATTGTGACTGTTGTTTGGTAGGCACTTTATAGTGACTGTTCTTGGGTCAGGTGCTCTATAGTGATTGTTGTTTGGTAGGTGCTCTATACCAACTGTGGTTGGGTACGGTGCTCCACAGTGACTGCTGTTGTGTAGGTTGATATATAGTGACTGTTTTTGTGTATGTGCTCTATAGTGAGTGTTTTTTGGTAGGGTGCTATATAGCGACTGCTGTTGCCTGAAATGCTGTATATTGACTGTTGTTCAGTAGAATGTTCTACAGTGACTGTTGTTGGGTTGCGTTCTCTATAGCGACTGTTGTTGGGTATGTGCTCTATACTGACTGTTTTTGGGTAGATTGCTCTATAATGAGTGTCGCTTTTTAAGGTGCTCTACAGTGATGGCTGATGGCCAGAGTTCTTTATATTGATTGTTTTTGGGTAGGGTGCTCTCAGTGACAGTTGTTGGGTAGTGTGTTTTATAGTGACTGTTGCTCGGTTAGGTGCTCTATAGTGACTGTTCTTCGGTAGCATGCTCTATAGTGAGTGTTGCTACCTAGGGTGCTCTATAGTGACTGTTGTTGGGTAGAGTGCTCTGTAGTGACATTTGCTGGTTTGGTGCTCTATACTGACTGTTGTTGGGTAGGCGTTCTATAGTGTCACTTGTTGGGGAGGTGCTCTATACTGACTGTTGCTGGGTAGGTGCTCTATAGTGACTGTTGCACTGTAGGGGCTCTATAGTGACTGTTGCTGGGTAGAATGCTGTATAATGACTGTTGTTGCATAGGGGACTTTATAGTGACTTTTGTTGGGTAGGTGTTTTATAGTGACTGTAGCTGGGTATCAAGTTCTATAGTGACTGTTGTTGAGTGGGGTGCCCTATGCTGACTGTTGCTGGACAGATTACTCTGCAGTGACGGTTGTTGCATAGGTACTGTATATTGATGGTTTCTTGGATGGTTTCTTCTCTATAGTGACTGTTGTTATATAGGAGGCCTACAGTGACTGTTGTTGGTTGGGGTGCTCTATATTGACATTTGTTGTTTATAGTGCTCTATAAAAGACTGTTGTGGAGTAGAGTTCTCCAAAGTGACTGCTGTTGTGTAGAGTATTCTACAGTGATTGCTGTTGAATAGTGTCCTCTGTAGTGACTGTTTTTGGGTAGGGTGCTGTGTAGTGACTGTTTTTGGGTAGGTGCTCTACAGTGATTTTTGTTGGGTAGGGTGCTCTTTAGAAAATGTTGGGTATGGTGCTCTATAGCAACTGTTCTTGTGTACTGTGCTCTATGGTGACTGTTATTGGTTTTCTGTCCTATAGTGACTGTTGTTGACTTGCTGAACTAGAGTGAATGTTGTTTGGTAAGTGCTGTATAGTGACTGTTGTTGGGCAGGTGCTCTACAGTGACTGTTGTTAGAAAGTGCGCTCTATAGTGACTGTTATTTGCATGGTTCTCCATAGTGACTGTTGTTAATTATGGTGCTCTATAGTGACTGTTGCTGAGGAGGGTGCACTATACTGTTGCAAAATGGGGTGCTCTATACTAACTGTAGTTGTGTAGGTGCTCTATAGTGACTGTGGTTGAGTAGGGTCGTGTATATTGACTGTGGTTCGGTAGGGTATTCCATAGTGACTGTTGTGTAAAGTGCTGCACAGTGTGTGTTGTCAGGTAGCGTGCTCTATAGTGACTGTTGTTGGGTACGGGGCTCTATACTGAGTAATCTTGGATAGGGTGTACTTTACTGACTGTTTTTGGGTAAGGAGCTCTATACTGAGTAATCTTGGATAGGGTGTACTTTACTGACTGTTGTTGGGTAGAGTGCTCTATAGTTACTGTTGTGTGGAGTGCTCCATAGTGTCTATTGCTAGGTAGCATGCTCTATAGTGATTGAGGTTTGGTAAGGTTCTCTATACTGACTAATCTTGGATAGGGTGTACTATACTGACTGTTGTTATGTAGAGTGCTCTATAGTGATTGTTATTGTGTAGAAGGCTCTGCAATGACTCTTGTTAGGTAGGTGCTCTATAGATACTGTTGTTGGGTAGGGTGCTCTATAGTCAATGTTGTTGAGTGGAGAGCCCTATAGTGACTGTTGTTGAGTAGTGTGCTCTATTGTGACTATTGCTGGGAGGTTGCTCATAGGGACTGTTGGTGGGTATAGTTCCCTATGGTGACTTTTGTTGTGTAGGGTGCTGTATAGTGATTGTTGTTAGGTAGGGTGCTCAATAGTGACTGTTTTTGGGTAGGATGCTCTATACTGACTGTTGTTGGGTTGAATGCTTTATAGTGTTTGTTGTTGGGTACAGTGCTATATACTGATTGTTGCTGCACAGGATGCTCTCTAGTGACTGTTATTTGATTGATTCTCTATAGTGACTGTTGTTGGGTAGGTGGTCTATAGTGACTGTTTGGTAGGGTGCTCTATTGTGACTGTTCCTGGGAATGCTGCTTTAGAGCGACTCTTGTTTGATAGGTGGTGTATACTGAATGTTGTTAGTGGGGTGCTCTATAGTGACTGTTGTTCGGTAGGTGCTGTACAGTGACTGTTGATGGGTATGTACTCTATACTGACTTGTTTGTAGGGTGCTCTATAGTGACGGTTGTTAAGCAGAATCCTCTATAATAACTGTTGCTGGGTAGGGTGCTCTATAGTGATTGTAGCTTGGTGTAGTGCTTCATTGTGACCCTTGCTAAGTAGAGTACTCTATACTGACTGTGGTTGCATAGTTACTCTTTAGTGACTGTTGTTGAGTAGGTCCTCTTCACTGAGTGTTGTTGGGTAGGGTGCTTTATAGTGATGGTGTTGGGTATGGTGCTGTACAGTGACTGTTGTTGGGTAGGTGCTCTATAGTGACTGTTGTTGGGTAGGGTGCAAAATAGAGACTTTAGGGTATGGTATTTTATAATAACTGTTTTTGCATAGAGTGCTCTATGGTGAATGTTGTTGGGTATGTGCCCTATAGTGACTTTTTTTTGGTTGGTACAGTATTGTGAATGTTGTTTGGTAGGTGCTCTATAGTAACTGTTGTTGGTCAGGTGCTCTATAGTAACTGTTGTTGGTCAGGTGCTCTATGGTGACTGCTTTTAGGTAGGGTGCTCTATAGTGACTGCTGTTTGTAGGGTTCTCTAAAGTAACTGTTGTTATGTAGGATGTTCTATAGTGACGGTTTCTGGAGAACATGCACTATATTGACTGTTGCTAAATAAAGTGCTTTATAGTAGCATTTGTTGGATAGGTGCTCTATAGTGTCTGATGTTGGGTAGAGTGCCATATACTGACTGTTGCTAGGCAGGGTGCTCTCTAGTGACTGTTGTTTGGTATGTGCTCTAGAGTTACTGTTGTAGGGTAGGGTGCTCTAAAATGGCTGTTGCTGCATAGGGAGCTCTATAGTGACTGTTGTTAGGTGGAGTGCTCCATAGTGACTGTTTTGTAGGGTGCTCTATAGAGACTGTTGGGTACGGTGATCTATAGTAACTGTTCTTGTGTAGAGTGCTCTATGGTGATTGTTTTTGGGTTTGTGCCCTATAGTGACTGTTGCTGGGTTGGTGCACTATAGTGAATGTTGTTTGGTAGGTGCTCTATAGTGACTCTTGTGGGCAGGGTACTCTATTGTGACTCTTGTTGTGTGGAGTGCTCTATAGTGTCTGTTGTTATAGCATGCTCTATATTGATTGTTGTTGGGTAACGTGCTCTATACTGACTAATCTTGAATAGGATGTACTACACTGAGTGTTTTTAACTAGAGTGCTCTATAGTGACTGTTATTGGGTAGGGCACTCTGTAGTGACTCTTGTTAAGTAGGTGCTTTATAGAGACTGTTGTTGGGTAGGGTGCTCTATAGTGACTGTTTATGGGTGGAGTGCCCTATACTGACTGTTTTTAGGGTAGGGTGCTCTATAGTGACTATTGCTGGGTAGGGTGCTGTATAGTGACTGTTGGTGGGTAGAGTTCTCTATAATGACTTTTGTTGTGTAGGGTGCTGTATACTGACTGGTGTTAGGTAGGTTACTAAATGGTGACTGTTTTTGGGTGAGATGCTCTACACTGACTGTTGTTGGGTTGAATGCTCTATAATGAATGTTGTTGGGTACAGTGTTATATTGTGGTTGTTGCTGTGCAGGGTGCTCTCTAGTGACTGTTGCTTGGTATGTTCTCTATAGTGATTGTTATTTGGTAGGTGTTCTATAGTGACTGTTTTTGGGTAGGGTGCTCTATAGTGACTGTTGCTCGGTAGAATGCTTTATAGTGACTCCTTTTGGATAGGTGGTGTATTGTGAATGTTTTAGGTGTGGTGCTCTATACTGAATCTGTTGGGTGGAATGCTGTCTAGTGACTGTTGTTTGGTAGGTGCTCTATAGTGACTGTTGATGAGCAGGTACTCTATACTGACTGTTGTTGTTTAGGTGCTCTATTGTGACTGTGGTTAAGCAGGGTGCTGTATACATGCTGTTGCTAGGTAGGGTGCTCTATAATGATTGTTGCTTGGTGAAGTGCTCTATAGTGACCCTTGCTGAGTAGAGTACTCTATATTGACTGTGGTTTCATAGGTAATCTAGAGCTACTATTGTTGCGTGTGGTGCTCTATAATGACTGTTGTTGTATAAGTGCTCTACACTGATTGTTGTTAGATAGGGTTCTCTATAGTGACTGTTGTTGGGTATGGTGCGGTTTAATGACTGTTGTTGGGTAGGTTCTCTATCGTGACTGTTGTTGGGTATGGTGCAAAATAGAGACTGTTGAGTATGGTGCTTTATAGAAACTGTTGTTGTGTACAGTGGTCCATGGTGACTATTGTTTGGTATGTGCTCTATACTGACTGTTGTTGGGTTGGTGCACTATAGTGAATGTTATTTGGTAGGTGCTCTATACTGACTGTTATTACTTTGTGTGCTGTATAGTGACTGCTGTTTGTAGGGTTTTCTATAGTGCCTGTTGTTAAGTAGGGTGCTGTATAATGATGGTTGCTGGGGAGGGTGCACTATAGTGACTGTTGCTAAATTGGGTGCTATATAGTAACTATTGTTGGGTACGTGCTCTGTTGTGACTGATGTTGAATATAGTGTTATATAGTGACTGTTTCTGGACTGGGTGCTCTCTAGTGACTGTATTTTGGTAGGTGCCCTATAGTGACTGTTGTTTGGTAGGGTGCTCTAAAATGGTTGTTGCTAAGTACGGAGCTCTATAGTGACTGTTCTTCGGTGGAGTGATCTATAATGACTGTTGTTGGGTAGGGTGCTCTATAGTGACTGTTGTGTGGGGTGCTGTGTAGTGACTGTTGTTTGTTGAGGTGCTCTATTGTGACTGTTGTTTGGTAGGGTGCTATTTATTGACTGTTGTTGGGTAGGGTGCTATATAGTGACTATTGTTGAATAGATCTTCTGTACTGACTGTTGCTGTGTAGGGTGCTCCATAGTGCCTGTTGCTGGGTAAGTGCTCCATAGTGAGTGATGTCGTGTTGGAGCTCCATAGTGACTCTTTTTGGTCAGGTGCTCAACACTGACTCTTGTTGAGTAGGGTGTTCTATACTTACTCTTTTTTGGTAGAGTGCTCCATGGTGTCTGTTGTTGGGCAGAGTGCCCTACAGTGACTGATTTCAAGGAGGCTGATTTATACTGATTGTTGTTGGGTAGGTAATCTATAGTGATTGTTTTTTGTTAAGTTGATCTATAGTAAATGATTTTCGGTACTGTGTGCTATAGTGAGTTTTCTTGGGTGGAGTGCTCTATACTGTCTGTTGTTGTGTGGAGTGCTCAATACTGACTGTTGCTAAGTATGGTGCTTTATTGTGACTGTTTTTGGGTAGAGTGCTCTAGATAGTGCCTGTTTTGGTTTGGGTGTTCTATAGTGACGGTTGTTTGCTGGGTGCTCTATAGCAACTGTTGTTGATTAGGGTGCTCTGTAGTGACTGCTGTTCTGTGGGGTTCTCTCTAGTTACTGTTGTTGTGTAGAGTAATCCATAAATGACTGTTGTTGGGTAAAATATTCCATTATGCCTATTTTGTAGAGGGCTCTATAGTGACTGTTGTTGGGTGTACTGCTCTATAGTGACTTTTGTTAAGCTGGGTGCTCTATAGTGACTGTTGTTTGTTAGAGTGCTGTATAGGTGACTCTTGTTGGATGGAGTGTTCTACAGTGACTATTTTGCAGAGTGCTCTATAGTGACTGCTGTTGGGTACAGTGCTCTATAGTGACTGCATTTGCATAGGGTGCTCTATACTGACTGTTGCTGCATAATGTGCTCTATAGTGACTGTTGTTGGGTAGGGTGCTCTAGAGTGACTATTGTTGAATAGGTGCTCTGTACTGACTATTGCTGGGTATGGTGCTCTGTAGGTACTGTTATTGTGTGGGGTGCTCTATGGTGACTGATGTGTAGAGTGCTCTTTAGTGACGGTTGCTGGGTAGAGTGCTCCACAGGGAGTTTGTAGGTAGCTTGCTCTATACTGCCTGTTGTTCGATAGGTGATCTATAGTGACTGTTGTTGGGTATGGTACTCTATAGTGACTGTTATATGGTAGGTACCCTATAGAGTCTGTTGTTGGGTAAGTGCTCTATAATAACAGTTGTTTGGTAGGTGCTCTATAGTGACTGTTGTTGGTTAGGTGGCTCTATAGTAACCACTGTTGGGTAGGGTGCGCTGTAGTGAATGTTGTTGGGTGGAATGTTCTATAGTGTCTGTTGTTAGGTGGGTTGCTCAATACTGACTGTTGCAGGGGGTCTACTCTATATTGACGGTTGTTTGTTAGAGTGCTCTATAGGTGACTCCTGTTGGGTGGAGTGTTCTATAGTGACTATTGTGTAGAGTGCTCTATAGTGACTGTTGTTGGGCACAGTGCTCTATAGTGACTGTGTCTGCATATGGTGCTCTATAGTGACTGTTGCTGGGTAGCATGCTCCATAGTGACTGTTTTTGGACAGGGTGCTCTATAGTTACTGTTGTTTGGTAAAGTGCTCAACAGTGACTATTATTCAATAGGTGCTCTGTACTGACTGTTGCAGAGTAGGGTGCTTTATAGTAACTGTTGTTGGGTGGGGTGCTCTATGGTGACTGTTGTGTAGAGTGCTCTTTAGTGACTGTTGTTTGATAGAGTGCTGTAAAGTAACGTGTTGCATAGCTTGCTCTATACTGACTGTAGTTCAGTAGGTAATCTATAATGACAGTTGTTGGATATGGTGCTCTATAGTTACTGTTATTGTGTTGGTACAGTATACTGCCTGTTGTGGGGTAGGTGCTCTATAATGACAGGTGTTGGGAAGGTTCACTATAATGACTGTTGTTGGTTATGGTGCTCTATAGTAACTGCTGTTGGGTAGAAAGCACTATAGTTAATGTTGGGTGGAGTGCTCTATAGTGTCTGTTGTTAGATGTGTTGCTCAATACTGACTGTTGCAAGGTGGGGTGCTCTATATGACTGTTGTTGGGTAGGTACTCCATAGAGACTGTTTTTAACTAGGGTGCTCTATATTGACCATTGCTGGATGGGGTTCTTTATAGTGGCTTTTTTGGGTAGGTGGCGTATAGTGACTGTTTTTAGGTGGGGTGCTCTATGGTGACTCTGGTTGGTGGAATGCTCTATCGTGACTGTTGTTGGGTAGGTGCTTTGTAGTGACAGTTGATGGGTAGGTACTCCATACTGACTGTTGTTGGTAGGGTGCTCTATAGTGACTGTTGTTAAATAGGGTGCTCTATTCAAACTATTACTGAGTAGGGTGCTCTACAGTGATTGTTGCTTGGTGAAGTGTTCTATAATGAAACTTGCTGAGTAGAGTACTCTATAGTTACTGTGGTTGGGTAGGTACTCTATAGTTCCTCCTGTTGGTTGGGGTGCTCTATAGTGACTATTGTGTAGGTGCTCTAAAGTGAGTGTTGTTGTGTAGGGTGCTTTATACTAACTGTTGTTGGGTATGGTTCTATAGTGACTGTTTTTGAGTGGAGTGGAGTGTTCTATACTGACTGTTGTTAAGTAGAGTGCTATACAGTGACTGACGTTGAGTATTGTGCTCTAAAAGGGCTCTTGCTGGGTATGGAGCTCTTTAGTGACTGTTGTTTCGTGGAGTGCTCTATAGTGACTGTTTTTGGGTATGGTGCACTCTTGTGACTGGTTTTCGGTGGGGTGCTGTATAGTGACTTGTTTTTTGGAGTGCTCTATACTGACTGTTGTTGCATAGGCACTCTACAGTGACTGTCGTTGAGTATTGTGCTCTAAAAGGGCTCTTGCTGGGTATGGAGCTCTTTAGTGACTTGTTTCATGGAGTGCTCTATAGTGACTGCTTTTGGGTAGGGTGCACTCTTGTGATTGTTTTTCAGTGGGGTGCTGTATAGTGACTGTTGTTTTTTGGAGTGCTCTATAATGACTGTTGTTGCATAGGCACTCTACAGTGACTGTTGTTGGTAGAGTGCTATATAGTGAGTGTTGCTTAGGAGGGTACTCTGTACTGACTGTTGCTAAGTATGGTGCTCTATAGTGAATGTTGCTGTGTGAAGTGCTCTACAGTGACTCCTTCTGAGTGCAGTGCTGTATACTCACTGTTGCTGGGTAGGTAATTTATTGTGACTGTTTTTCGGTTGGATGCTGCATACTGACTGGTATTGGGTATGGTCCTCCATACTGACTGCTTTTGGGTACTGTGCTCTATAGTGATTGTTGGCTGGTGGGGTGTTCTATAGTGACTATTGTTGTGTAGAGTGTTCTATAGGTTTCTGTTGCTGGGTGGAGTTCTCAATAATGACTCTTGCTGTGTAGAGTGTTTTATAGTTACTGTTCTTAAGTAGAGTGCTCTATAGTGACTCTTGCTGGGTTGGATACTCTATGGTGACTGTTGTTGGGTAAAGAGCTCTAAAGTGACTGTTGCTTTATAGTGCACTCTAAGGTGCTTTATAGTGACTGTTGTTAAGAGCTCTATAGTGACAGTTGTTTGGTAGGGTGCTCTTTAGTGACTGTTATTGAGTAGCTGCTCTTTAGTGACTGTGGTTAAGTAGGGTGCTTCATAGTGACTATTGTTTGATAGAGTACTCTAAAGTGACTGCTACTGTTTAGGGTGTTCTACAGTGACTGTTATTGGTTAGGTGCTGTATAGTGACTGTTGTTACGTGGGGTGCTCTATGGTGACTGTTGCTGGGGAAAGTGGTCTATAGTGACGGTTGGTAAATGGGCTGCTCTATAGTAACTGTTGTTGGGTAGGTGCCCTTTAGTGACTGTTGCTGTGTAGGCTGCTCTACAGTGACTGTTGTTAGGTAGGGTGCTCTTAGTGACTGTTGTTGGGAAGGTGCTCTGCAGTGGCTATGGTTAGGTAGGGTGTTCTATAGTGACTGTTGTTGGGTACAGTGCTCTATAGTGACTGTTGTTGGGTAGGGTACTCTATAGTGACTGTTGTTAAGTAGGGTGTACTATAGTGACTGTTACTGGGTTTGGTGCTTTATAGTGACTGTTGTTGAGTAGGGTGCTCTGTAGTGAATGTAGTTTATTATGTACTCTATAGTGACTGTTTCTGAGATTAGTGCTCTGTACTGATTGTTGTTGTGTAGGTGCTACATATTGACTGTTGCCAGGTAGAGTGCTATATACTGAGTTGTTGGGTAAATGCTCTATTCTGTCTGTTGTTGGGCAGGGTGCTCTATACTGACTGTTGTTTGTTGTGGTGCTCCATAGTGACTGTTGTTGGGTTCATGAGCTATAGTTACTGTTGTTGGGTTCTTACTCTATAGTGACGTTTTTGGTAGAGTGCTACAAAGCGACTGATGTTAAACAGAGTGCTCTATTATGACTGCTGCTGGGTAGATTGTTCTATAGTGATTTTTGCTGTGTAAAGTGCTCTACAGTGACTATTGCTGAGTACAGTGCTCTATAGTGACTGTTGCTGGGTAGGTATTTTATTATGATTGTTATTGGGTAGAATACTCCAGGCAGACTGTTGTTGGGTAGGGTTTTCTATGTTGACTCTTGTTGGATATTGTGCTCTATAATTACTGTTGCTGGGTAGGGTGCTCTCCAGTGACTGTTCTTGTGTGGAGTGCTCTAGAGTGAGTGTTGTTGGGTACAGTGCTCTATAGTCACTGTTGCTGGGTAGGGTGCTTTATAGTGACTTTAGTTTGGTAGGTGCTCCATATGACTGTTTTTTGGTAGAATTTTCTATACTGACTGTTGCTGGGTAGGGTGCTTTATAGTGACTGTATTTTGGTAGGCACTTTATCATTATTTTTGTTTGGTTGGGTTCTCTATAGTGACTATTGTTGGTATCGTGCTCTACATTAACTGTTGTTGGGTAGAGTGCTCTATAGTGACTATTGTTGGGTAGGTGCTCTATAGTGAGAGTTGTTGGGTAGGTGTTCTATAGTGACTATTTTTGGTAAGCTTTTTATAGGCACAGTTGTTGGGTAGGTGCTTCATAGTGACTGCTGTTGGGTAGTCTGCTCTGTACGGAATGTTGTGTTGTAGGGAGCTTTAAAGTGACTGTGGTTGCGTAGGTGCTCTATAGTGACTGTTGTTCGGTAAAGTGCACTATAGTGACTGTTTTTGGGCAAAGTGCGCTATAGTGACTGTTGCTTTCTATGGTGTTCTATTGTGTCTGTTGCTGTGTAGGTTGCTCTATATTGACTGTTATATGTAGGGTGCTTTATAGTGACTGTTGTTGTGTAAGTGCTCCATACTGACTCTTGTTGGGTAGGGTTCTTTATAGTGACTGTTTGGAGTGTTCTATAGTGACTTTTGTTGTGTAAAGTAATCTATAATGACAGTTTTGGATAGAGTGTTCTATAGGAGACAGTTTTCGGTGGTGTGTTCTCTACTGACTACTGTTGGCTACAGTGCTCTATAAAGAACTGTTGTTTGGTGCAGTGGTGTATAGTGACTTTTGTTGTGTAGAGGGTTCTCTAATGACTGTTGTTGTGTAGAAAGCTCTACAGTAACTATTTTTGGGTAGAGTGCTCCATAGTGATTGTTGTGGTGTAGCATGATTTATCATGACTGTTGTTGGGTGGGGTGCACAATTTTGACTGTTGCTGAATGAGATGCTTTATAGTGACTATTGTTAGGTTGAGTGCTCTAGATAGTGACTGTTGCTCTGTAGGTGCTCCGTAGTGACTGCTGTTGGTTAGGCGCTCTACTGTGACTGTTGTTGGGTAGGGTGCTCAATAGTGACTGTTTTTGGGTAGGGTGCTCTATATTGACTTGTTGCATGGGGTGCTCTGTAGTGACGATTGATGGGTAGAGTGCTCTATAAGTGACTGATGTTTGGTGGAGTGCTCTATAGTGACTGTTGCTGTGTGTAGTGCTCTACAGTTAATGTTGTTGGGTAGAGTGCTCTACACTGCCTGTTGTTGGGGAAGTTGCTCTATACTGACTGTTGTTGGGTAGGGTGCTCTATAGTTACTGTTGTAGGGTATGGGCTCTATAGTGACTGTTGTTCGTTAAGGGGCTCTACAGTAATTTTTGTTTGATAGTGTGTGCTATAGTGACAGTTCTTGTGTGGAGTGCTCTATAGTGTGTGTTGTTGGGTGGGGTGCTCAATGCTAACTGTTGTAAGGTAGGGTGATCTATAATGACTCTTTTGGTAGAGTGCTCTAAATAGTGACTGTTGTTGCCTAGGTGCTCTATAGTGATTGTTTTTTAACAGAGTGTACTACAGCGACTGTTTTTGAGTAGGGTGCTCTGTAGTCATTGCTGTTGTATGGGATTCTCTAAAGTGACTGTTGTTTAGTGGAGTGTTTTATAGTGACTATTTTGTAGAGTACGCTATAGTGACTGTTGTTGGGTGTACTGCTCTGTAGGGACTGTTGTTTGGTTAAGTGCACTGTAGTGCCTGTTATTTGGTAGGGGGCTCTAGATACTGACTTTTCCTTGTAGTGTCCTCTATAGTGACTCTTGTTGGGTAGAGTGCTCAATAGTGACTCTTTTTTGGGTAGAGGTCTTTATAGTGACTGTAGTTGAGTAGGTGCTCTAAAGTGACTGCTCTTGGGTAGGTGCTTTATAATGACTCTTGGTAGGTGCAGTGCTCTATAGTGACTGTTGTTGGATGGGGTGCTCTAGAGTGACTGTTGGTGGGCAGGGTGCTCTAGAGTGACTGTTGTTGGGTAGAGTGCTCTATAGTGACTGTTTCTGCATAGGTGTTCTATAGTGACTGTTGCTCTGTAGCATGCTATATAGTGACTGTTGTTTGCTAGGGTTCTCTCTAGTGACTGTTTTACGTAAGATGCTCTATAGTGACTATTGTTGAATAGGTGCTCTGTACTAACTGTTGCTGGGTAGGGTGCTCTATTGTGACTGTTGTTGGTTTGAGTGCTCTATAGTTAGTGTTGCTGCGTAGATGACCTATACTGATTGTTGTTTAGGAGGTGAAGTATAATGACTGTTTTTGGGTAGTGCTCTATAGTGACTGTTGTTGGTTAGGGTGCTCTATCGTAACTGCTGTTGGGGAGAGTGTGCTATAGTGAATGTTGTTTGGTGGAGTGCTATATACTGTCTGTTGTTTGGTGGGGTTCTCAATACTGACTGTTGCTAAATGAGGTTCTCTATACTCACTGCTGTTGGGTAGAGTGCTCTAGATATTGACTGTTGTTTGGTAGGTGCTCTATTGTAATTGTTGTTTGATATCGTGCTCTATATTGATTGTTGTTGTGTAGGTTACTCTATAGTGACTGTTGTTGCATGGGTTGCTTTATAGTGACCTGTTGTTGTGTGTTACAAAGCTCTATAGATGACGAGCGTTGTGTGGGGTGTTATATAATGACTATTGTGTAGAGTGCTCTATAGTTACTGTTGCTGGGTAGCAGGTTCTACTGTGACTGCTGTTTGGTAGGGTGCTCTATAGTGACTGTTCCTGGGAAGAGAATTCTATTGTGACTGTTGCTGGGGAGAGGGCTGTATACTGACTGTTGCATGGGGTGCTTGATACTGACTATTATTTGTACATGCTCTATAATAACTGTTGTTTAGTAAGGTGCTCAATACTGATTGTTGCTGTGTAGTGTTTTCTATAGTGACTGTTGGTGGGTGAAGTGCTTTATACTGACTATTGCTAGGTAAAGTGTTATAAAGTGACAGTTTTTTTGGTAGGTACTTTATACTGACTGTTGTTGAGTGAGATGCTCTATAGAGACTTTTGTTCAATAGGGTGCTCCATAGGGACTGTTGTTGGGTAGAGTGCTCCACAGTGACTGTTTTTGTGTAGGGTGTTCTATAGTGAATGTTTTTAAATAGGGTGATTTATTGTGAATTTTGTTGGGTACGGTGTTATATAGTGATTGTTGAGTAGAATGCTCTATAGTGACTTGTTGTGCAGGAGCTGTATATTGATTCTTGTCGGGTTAGTTGTTCAATAGTGACTCTTTATGGGTACGGTGCTTTATATTGACTGTTGCTGGGTAGATTACTCTATACTGACTGTTGTCGGGTAGGTACTCTAAAATGACTGTTGGTGGGTAGCTTCTTTATTGTGACAGTTGTTTGGTAGGTGCTTTATAGTGTCTGTAGTTGGGTAAGTGCTCTATAGTGACTGTTGTTTGATAGGGTGCTCTATAGTGACTGCTGTTGGGTAGGGTGCACTATGGCGACTTTTGTTGGGTGGAGTGCTCTATTGGGGCTGTTGTTGGGTAGAGTGCTCTACGATGACTGTTTTTGTGTAGGTGTTTTATAGTGATTGTTGTTG
The DNA here is from genome assembly GCA_028533165.1 of Leontopithecus rosalia. NCBI lineage: Eukaryota > Metazoa > Chordata > Mammalia > Primates > Cebidae > Leontopithecus > Leontopithecus rosalia. The sequence continues at coordinate 26,608,367 of CM052665.1, forward strand.
GTAGAGGACTCTAAGACGACTGTTTTCACTAGGCGATCTATTGTGACTGTTTTAGGGTCGGTGGTATATAATGACTGTTGTTGGGTGGAATGCTTTATAGTGACCTTTGTTGGGTAGGGTGCTGTATAGTGACTGTTGCTGGGTACGGTGCTATAGAGTGACTATTGTTGGTAGAGTGCTCTATAGTTACTCTTTTTTTAAAAAAAAATTTTATTGCATTTTAGATTTTGGGGTACATGTGCAGAACATGCAAGATAGTTGCATAGGTACACACGTGGCAGTGTGTTTTGCTGCCTTCTGCCCCCTCACCCATATTTGGCATTTCTCCCCATGCCATTCCTCCCCTCCACCCCCCCTGCTGTCCCTCCCCTATTTCCCCCAATAGACCTCAGTGTGTGGTGCTCCCTTCCCTATGTCCATGTGTTCCCATTGTACATCACCCGCCTATGAGTGAGTATATACGGTGTTTCCTTTTCTGTTCTTGTGTCAATTTGCTGAGAATGGTGTTCTCCAGATTCACCCACGTCCCTACAAAGGACACAAACTCATCATTTTTGATTGCTGCATAATATTCCATGGTGTAAATGTGCCACATTTTTCCGGTCCAGTCTATCATCGATGGGCATTTCGGTTGGTTCCAGGTCTTTCCTATTGTAAACAGTGCTGCAATGAACATTCGTGTGCATGTGTCCTTATAGTAGAACGATTTATAGTCCTTTGGATATATACTCAGTAATGGGATTGCTGGGTCAAATGGAATTTCTATTTCTTGGTCCTTGAGAAGTCGCCACACTGTCTTCCACAATGGTTGAACTAATTTACACTCCCACCAGCCGTATAAAAGTGTTCCTATTTCTCCGCATCCTCTCCAGCATCTGTTGTCTCCAGATTTTTTAATGAACGCCATTCTAACTGGCGTGAGAAGGTATCTCAATGTGGTTTTGATTTGCATCTCTCTAATGACCAGTGATGATGAGCATTTTTTCATATGTTTGTTGGCCTCTTGTATGTCTTCTTTTGTAAAGTGTCT
>CM052665.1:26609896-26628896 GCA_028533165.1 Leontopithecus rosalia
ACTCAGCCTCTGAATGAGGGGTCTTATGAAATAGACTCCTGACTATACCACAGGTGTGTATTATTCACTGATGTTCTGAATGTGTGCCCAAAGGAAATTGACACCTGGCCACTCCAAGGTGGGCATTCCTTACTGATGCTCTGAATGAATGGACATATGAAAGAGACTCCAAATTTGTCTCCAGGTATACATTATTCAATAAGGCTCTGAAGGAGGAGACATACGGAATTTATTCCTTACAATTCCGCATGTGTTAATTTTTCTGTTAGACTCAGAAAGGGGATTGATAGAAACTAGACTCCTCAGGATTCCAAGGCGTACATAATTCAGCGAGTCTCATAATGGATGTTCATATTGAAGTATTGGATGTGAGATTGAAATAATCAACCAAGACAAAAGTATGTCAAATTGCAGGGTCTTTATTGCCAGCGACCACGGAGGACTCACATCTCTCCAACCTGTGGTCTCAAAATTAGGGGAAGCAGGGTATTTAAGCTGAAAAACCACATAGTGGATGCAAGGCAAGCAACTGTACAGAGGCTTATTTTGGTAACTATTGATAAGCAAGGACCAGACAGTTTATTCTTTACAGCAATCTAGCAGTTTTGTTTACAGAAGCCAAGGTCAGCAGTGATTGCAAGGAGAATGTGACAGTACAACTTACTTTTGGAAAAAAAAAACGGCTTTGTCTTATAAAATGGTGTTCCTCTGGTTCTAATTGTAGGCCCGCTATAGCACATTCCCTCTGTTCTTTTAACATGTATTAAATCTTTAATAGTTTTTCTCTTTTTGGATCCGTTTTCAATTAAGGAAGTAACATACCCTCCAGTGGATTTTTTAGTAAGGACCCACCGGTATTAGGTTGGAATCAAGGGGGGGTCTTCTCCGAGTGGCTACACTAGGCATCAGGGGGACAAGGAAGGTTACTGCGAGGAGCGCGAAAGTCTCAGCTTTACGTGGTCTGCTGAAGCTGAGGTCACTCTCCATTGTGCGTTCGTTGGGGCAATCTTGACATGTGAGTGGTGGATCCAGGCAGTCAGTCAGTCCATCTTGATTGCTGTGGGGGTGACCAGGATCACGGTGTATGGTCCTTTCCAGCGAGGAGTTACGCCAGAGGCGGTGAATCTCTACCAGGACTTTGTCCCCGGGCTGAAAGGGGTGTACTGGCTGGTCAGTAAGGTCCACTGGGGTGAGTTGAGTTCCACTGATGAGCGAGTGAACCTGGGACTGACCAGACTGGAGTGCTTGCAAGGACTTAAGGAGTGTGTAGTTATGGACTTCAGCATATATGGTGTCTGCAAGTTTTGGGAGTAAGGGAGGGGGCCTTCCAAACATAATTTCAAAAGGAGTGAAGCCTTTTTTATGAGAGAACATCGGGTATGGAGGAGAACAAAAGGATGCAGGTTGACCCTGTTTTCACCAATCTCTAGAATAAATTTTGTTAAAGTCTCCTTTATGGTCTGGTTTATCCTTTCAACCTTCCCTGAACTCTGGGGTCGATAGGCACAGTGTAATTTCCAGAATATGCCCAGGGCCTTGGCTAGACCCTGAGAAACCTCTGCTGTAAATGCAGGACCATTATCTAATCCAAGTGTCAGGGGCAAGACGAACTGAGGAACCAGGTCCCATAACAGTCTTTCTGCTACTACCAGTGTAGTTTCTGACCTAGTGGGAAAAGCCTCGACCCACGCAGAGAAAGTATCTACAAACACAAGGAGGTAGTTATAGCCTCATACTGGGGGCTTTATTTCGGTAGAATCTACCTCCCAGTGTTCCTTTGGGCTAGGACCCCTAAGTCTTAACCCTGTCTGACTAGACCTACTGCCTCCTGGATTTACCCTGGCACACACATCACATTGAGTAGTAGTTTTTCTAACAATTTCATGTGAATGTGGAATGTAGTATCTGGCCCTCATGTATGGAAAAGTATCTGGCCCTCATGTATAGAAAAGCCCCAAAGTCATGTATGGGCTTTTCTAGCTCGCTGTCAGGTAGCAACGTGGCGGGGTTTAGAACTGTGGTTTTTGAAAACTTTATGCAGGGCTGGTCCAAAAGTAAGGCCTGGTATTGGACTATGCAGCCATTAGACATCCATTTTTCCAGAGTTCCACAGAGTAATGACTTCACCGTGTGGGGTGACACTAAGTTTAACTCCTGCCCCAAAGTCAGCTTGTCTCCCTCTTTGACTAATAGGGCTGTAGCTGCCACTGACCTCAAACAATCCAGCCACACAGAGGCTATGGGATCAAGTCTTTTTGAAAGGTAGACAACTGGCCGGGACCATGGTCCCAATGTCTGGGTGAGCACCCCCTTAGCGACTCACTGTTTTTCATGTACGAATAGCTGGAAGAGCATAGAGATGTCAGGCAAGACCAAGGCCGTGTCCGTGGTCAAGTCTTCTTTTAGCCTGTCAAAAGCCTGCTGTTCCATTACTGTCCAAGTCAATGGCTGGTCCCTGTGAGTTAACTCGGGTTTTCTGGAGAGCTGCTTTCACTGCCTTAGTAACTCCCTTATCTTGTTTGTCCCCTAAGGTGTCCCTATTGTTAAAGACTTTTTGGGTGATCTACAAAAACTGAGTTAGATTCATTCCCTGGAGCCCCTCTAATTTTTGCAATTTTCTTTTGATGTCTGTAGCAGACTGGGAAACGAAAGCCAAATTGATGGCCCGCTGATTCTCCAGGGCCTCAGGGTCAATAGGGGTGTAGATGCAATAGGCGCCCTGTAGGCGCTCAATGAAAGCGGCTGGGAACTCCTGTGGACCCTGGGTCATGGTCCCTACCTTGGAGAGGTTTGTGGGTTTTCAGGCTGTCCCCCAACCTCCTCTAACAAGTACCATTGAAAATTGTTCAAAGCCTGCATGCCTGCTGGGGTGTTTGGGTCCCATTGGGGGCTGGTGGAAGGAAAAATTGCATTAATTTGTTCCTGGTGATCTTCTGATGATCCTCCCCCCATCCCAATTATTGCTTTATGGACTTCTTGTCTAATTCTGCTTCTCTCCTCTGTGGTGAACAAGACCAGGAGTAGCTGCTGGCAATCGCCCCAGGTAGGATGGTGGGTTTGTAAAACTGACCCCAGGAGTCCTGTGAGTGCCTGGGGCTTTTTGGAAAACAAAGGACGTTGAGCCTTCCAGTTATACATATCACTATAGAAAAAATGGATATGAACAAGGAAGGGGCGGCCCCTGTGGGAGGTGCCTCACAGAGGGGCAGTACCTTTGGCGGTGTGGGCCCCTCTTCGAGTGTGGAGAGGGGACAAGGGTTGATTATTAGTACTATCAGAAGAGGGATGTCAGGACCCCGTTCCCAAGGGTCGAGAATATGGTGAAGGCCACTCTTGGTCCTCGGCAGTGGCTGGAAGAACAGCCGGTACCGAGGGGCTTTTCTTTGGGCTTGCCAGCATAACCTGAAATCCAGCGTGCTTTATGCATTTCTCCAGCCAAGGAGGAAGGTGATGGATCAATTTCAGCCATTGATCAATGTATGTAAATTGATCGGCATGGCCTGGGGATGCTGTCATCTTGTTCCAGACAGCTTGAGTGATCTTGGGGTCGTATGTCCCCGTTTCTGGCCAGCCTACCCCAAAGGCCAGCTACTCTAACTCACAGAGGGTCCGAAGCCTCTGTGGAGTTAGTGTAACACCATGTTGGCCAGAGAACCTGTTTTAAAATTTGTTGTCATGCATAGGGGTGTGCATAATCGGGACAATGACGAGCCCATTTGGTTTTTCTTTCAGTTTCTGAATTTTCCTCTAAGAGATTTCACTAATTTAAGACTGGCTTCACTGAGGAGTTGAACCAACAACCTTGTAGTTGCGGGCCCCACCCCTTAACTACTCTTCTAACAAGTCCTTTGCACTGCAAAGATTTAGAAAACTGTTCTTAAAGCCAGATTTTAGATGCAAATACTGTAACCTGAGGCAGTGTGGCCTGACTGAAAGCCGGGTGGGGCTGGCAGCCTGCAGAGAAAGGAAAAAAAAAAAACGCTTTTTTGTGTCAGTTTAATAACTGAGCTCTAAGCCACTGGGCCGGCTTCCAGTTCCCTGCCCCTGCAGCTTTTGGTTACCTTGACACAGGGGCCCTGAAAAGCATTAAATTCCTGTCTCTCTGTCTCTCTCTTTCTGTTTCTCTTTTCTGTCTCTTTCCTTCTTGCCCTCTCTCCTCTTTCCTTCCCTGTTTACTTTCTTTTTCTCTTTTTTCCCTACTTTCTCTCTCTCTTCTTTCCCTACTTTCTCTCCCTCTCTCTCCTTCCTTCCCCTACTTTCTTGTCTTCTCCCATCTTTTCTTTTATCTACTTTCTCTTTCTCTATTCTACTTTCTTGTTCTCCCTCCTCTCTCTCCTCCCCTGTTTCTGTTGTCTCCTTTTGGTCCCCTTGCTTGCTACTCATGTCTTCCTCTTTCTGTGGTATAGCCAATTTTGGAAAGCCTCAGATCAAATTTTGCCATCTCTAAAGAAGATTTCAGCAGGGCTTCTGCAGCCGGGTTCTGCAAGGACCAGAAAATTGAATTGGTGGGTCTGTCTCTAGTCCTAGTCAAAGGAACAGGGGGTAAGGGTCAGGGTAAGGTGGTGGCCTCTCCCTCCATACATTACAATTTGTCCAATCTGTCTTTAGTGGTTTATGGCACCCGAATTTTTAACAATTGGGATGGTGCCAATAGGCCTCCCTGTGATGCACTGCCGAGCACTGCCCATTACAACATTGGACACTTTCCTGGCAGAAGAGGTAGTTACCAATTTTTCATCCGAGACTGAAAAAGAGCACTGATAGACCCTGTTCTAGGACTCTGTTTCCTATTACCCCAAATAAACTACTTTCTAAGTGTCGAGGGCACAACTGCCTCCCCGACATGGAATCAGACCCAGCACAGGCAAATTAGTCTTTTCCCAGTGGAGGTGGCTCGAAGAATTTACAAGCCACAATGGTCATAACAAGGAAGAGAATAAAGACAACTAGGGTTAAGACCATCTGCCACATGGCAAAGAAAAAAAGAGACGCCTCAGTGATAGAATAAGAAGGTGAGAAAGAAAGAGAAGAGAATAATTTCTGCTGGGGTGTAATCAATAAAATTTCCTGCATCCAGTGGTCTGTCAACCACTGCAAGATATCCCCTACTTCAAGCGAGGATGGCCTGAGCCAGTGTATGTCTGCTAGCAGAAGTCTAATAAAACTGACAAATTTACAGACGAGACAGAATCACATAAAAGACTGACAAAAAGGGTGGGAGTTCCTCAGAAGAGGGACAAATCAGTTGCCTGCCCGGCCACGTTCCTGGAGGAATGTTTCAGGGACATCTTGGCTAAGGTGTACCCGTATAATCCCCGGGCCTGGTCACCTCAGGATGGAAGTCCGAGTAGGACAGCCCTGAGGTGAATAACTGTTATGCCTTATGATGCCCCTGTGGAACCGTGGGTGAAGGCCCACTCAAGATCCGTAGCTTTTCAGCCGTGGAACTACATATATACACATTCACTCTCCCACTCACACAGAGGTTATGGAAAACAACCGAATCCTGACAACCACTATGCCAGCTACCTGATGCTGTTACCCACTATACCAGCTACCAGAAGGCTGCTGTTCACTGCAAGAGCCACCGGAAGGCTGCCACCCACTATGACAGCCACCAGAAGGCTGGCACCCACTATGACAGCCACCAGAAACCTCAAGCGATGTCTTTGTGAGGCTTACCAGGTCAGAGTTGCAATGACTGTTTCCAGTTCCCTGACCCATGCCCCTTGAACTAGTTCCCAGATTCCAGACCAAACTTACCTCTGGAGGCTTTTTCTTAGGACCCTGAAGAATTTTGGGTGATGTCAGCCGTGTGGTGGCATACCCTCCCAGGTGGCACTCTGGGGCCCTGGGACAGCTCAGGGCACGCCTCCCCTAAAGGCCCCCGTGGTAGGAGTGGCCGCTGGGCGAGACTCTGAGATGGGTTTGTCTAGGTGATGGAGGAATAGAAATAATATCTCACTGGGGCCTCCAAATGAAGTATTACATGGGAGATTGAAACAATCAACCAAGACAAGAGTATGTCAAATTGTAGGGTCTTTATTGCCAGCGACCACAAAGGACTCATATCTCTCCAACCCGTGGCCCCGAAATCAGTGGGAGCAGGGTATTTAAGCTGAAAAACCACATTGTGGATGCAGGGCAAGCAACTTTACAGATGCTTATTTTGGTAAGAACTTATAAGCAGAGGCCAGAGAGTTAATTCTTTAGAGCAGGCCAGCAGATTTTTTTTTTACAGAAGCCAAGGTTATCAGTGATTGCAAGGAGAATGGGACAGCACAACTCATTTTTGGAAAAAAAGAGCGCTGTCTGATAAAATGGTATTGCTCTGGTTCTAACACCAGGCCTGCTATAGCACAATATTAAATAGAATCCTGACTATTCCCCACGTGTGTATCATTCAGTGAGGTGCTGAATGAGTGGCCATATGAAACAGACTCCTGAGTACCCAACAGGTGTGCATTGTTCAGTGAGGCTTTGAATGAGAGGGCCTACATAATAGACTCCTGAGTATTTCCTAAATGTGTATTATTCACTGAGGCTCTGAAGGAGTGTTCATATGACATAGCCTCCTGATTAATATCCGGGTTTGCATTATTCAATGAGGCTCTCAATCCGTGGTCATATAAAATATAATCCTATTTCCCAGGTGTGCATCATTCAGTAATTCTCTGATTGGGTGGCCACATGGCATGGACTCTGGCTATTCCCCAGGTATGTATCATTTAGTGAGTTTCTGAATGAGTGACCATATGAAATAGACTCCTGACTATAGCCCGTTGACTATTCCTCAGCTGTGCATTTTCCACTGAGGCACTGGGTGAATGGTCATATCAAATAGACTCCAGATTATTCCCCAGGTGTGCATTATTCAGTGAGTCTCTGAATAAGAGGCTTATGAAATAGACTCCTGAGTATTCCCCAGATATATATGATTCTTCATTGAGGCTCTAAATGAGTGGCCATGTGAAATACACTCCCGACTTTTCCATAGGTGTGTATTATTCAGTGAGGCTCTGAATGAGTGGCCATAGAAAAAATATCCCTGAATACTCCCCAGGCATGCATTTTTAGGTTTGGCTCTGAATGCGTGGCCATACAAAATAGAATTTTGACTTTCCCCCAGGTGTATGTTATTCAGTGAGGCTCTGAATGTGTGGCTATATGAAATAGACTCTGACTACTCTACAGGTATTCCTTTTTCAGTGAATCTCTGAAGGAGAGGCCCTATGTAATAGCGTCCTGAGTATTCCCAATGCATTATTCACTGAGGCTCTGAAAGTTTGGCCATATGAAAAAGTCTCCTGACTAGACAGGTGTGGATTATTTAATGAGGCTTTGAGTTTGTGACCATATGAAATAGACTCCTAATTATTCTCCGGGTGTGTACTATTGACTGAGACTCTTAATAAGTGGGCATATAGACTAGATTACTACCTATTCCAAAGTTGTGCATTACTCACTCAGGCTTTGATTTTGTGGCCACATAAAATAGACTATTGTGTATTCCCCAGGTGTGCATTTTTCACTTAGGCTGTAAATGAGTGGCTATATAAAGTAAATTTCTAACTCTTCACCAGGTGTGTATTACTCAGTGAGGCTCTGCATGAGTGGTCATATGAAATAGGATGCTGACTATCCCCCATGTTTGTATTATTCAGTGAATCTCTGAATGAGTGGCTATATGAAATAGACTGCTGAGTACTGTACATTTGTGCATTATTCACTGAGGCTATGAGAGTGGCCATATGAAAGGGAATCCTTACTATTCCACAGGTGTGTATTATTCACTGAGCCTCTGAATGAGTGGCTGTATGAAATACCCTCCTGGCAACTCCACAGGTGTGCATTATTCAATGAGGCTCTGAATGAGTGTTCATGTAACACAGCCTCCTGATTATTGCCCAGGTGGGCATTATTCAATGAGGCTCTTAATCAATGGTCATATGAAATCGAATTCTATTTCCCAGCTGTGCATCTTTTAGTAATTATCTGATTGAGAGTCCATATGACATAGACTCTGACTATTCCCCAGGTGTGTATCATTCACTGAGTTTCTGAATAAGTGGCCCCATGAAATAGACTTCTGACTATTCCCCAGATGTGTATTACTTACGAAGGGTATGGATGAGTGGCTACACAAAATAGCCTCCTATTTCTCAGGTGTGCATTTTCCACGGAGGCACTGAATGAACCATCATCTCAAATAGACTGCAGACTATTTCGCAGGTGTGCGTTATTCCATGAGACTCTGAATGAGTGGCTACATGAAATAGACTCCTGAGTATTTTCCAGGTATGTATGATTCACTGAGGCTCTGAATGAGTGGCCATGTGAAATACACTCCTGACTTTTCAATAGATGTTTAATATTCAGTGAGGCTCTGAATGAGTGGCCATAGGGAAGAGACTCCTGAATACTATCAGGAGTGCATTTTTAGGTTGGGCTCTAAAAGAGTGGGTTTATCAAATAGAATCCTGACTTTCCCCCAGGTGTGTATTATCCAGCAATGCTCTGAATATGTAGCTATATGAAAGAGACTGACTACTCTACAGGTATTCATTATTCAGTGAAGCTCTGAATGAGAGGCCATATGTAATAGTGTCCTGAGTACTCCTTGGTATGCATTATTCACTGAGGCTCTGAAAGTTTGGCCATATGAAATAGCCTCCTGACTATTCCACAGGTGTGTATTATTTAATGAGGCTTTGAGTTAGTGACCATATGAAATAGATTCCTGACTATTCCTCTGGTGTGTATTATTGACTGAGTCTCTAATTACGTGGACATAAGGAATAGACTCCTCACTATTCCAAAGTTGTGCATTACTCACTCAGGCTTTGATTCTTGTGGCCATAAAAATAGACTAGTGTCTATTACCCCAGTGTGCATTATTCACTGAGGCTCTAAATGAGTGTCTATATGAAGTAGACCCTTACCTCTTCCCCAGGTGTGTATTATTGAATGAGACTCTGAATAAGTGGGCATAAGAAAGAGACTCCTGACTATTCCCAAGGTGTGCAGCATTTGCAGAGACTCTGAATGTGAAGCCATTTGAAGTAGACTCTTGACTATTGATCAGGGTTTAATTATTCACTGAGGACCTGAAGAAGTGGCCATATCAAAGAGATTCCTGCCTATTCTAGGTATATATATTATTCACTGAAACACTGAAAGTGTGGTCATGTGAAATAGACTTCATTTTACTTTACAGGTGTGAGTTATTCATTGATTCTCTAAACGAATCACCATATGAAATAGACTAGTAATTATTCCCTACATGTGCATTATTCAAAGACGTTCTGTATGAGTGTCCATGTGAAATAGACTCCTATTTCCCAGGTGTGCATTATTCACTGAGGCTCTGAATAAGTGGCAATATACAATAGATTCCTGACTATTCCCCAGGTGTGTATTATTCACTCAGCCTCTGAATGAGGAGCCTTATGGAATAGACTTCTGACTATACCTCTTGTGTGTATTATTCACTGATGTTCTGAATGTTTGGTCCAAGCAAGTAGACACCTGGCCACTCCACAGGTGTGCATTCTTTACTGATGCTCTGAATGAATGGCCATATAAGAGAGACTCCAAATTTTTCTCCAGGTATACATAATTCAATGAGACTCTGAAGTTGGGGCCTCCTTCACTCAGGCTGTGAAGGAGTGTTCATATGACATAGCCTCCTGATAAATGTCCAGGTGTGCATCATTCAATGAGGCTCTAAATCAGTGGTTCTATGAAATAGAATTCTTACTCTTTCCCAGGTTTGAATTATTCAGAAATGCTCTGATTGGGTGGCCATATGGCATGGACTCTGACTATTCCCTAGGTGTGTATCATTCAATGAGTTTATTTCATGAGGTCACTCTTTCAGGGCCTCAGTGAATATTACACATTTGGGAAATAGTCAAGAGTCTACTTTGAATTTACTTTCCTGAAATTGCCTTGCATTAGGTGGAATTGCCTTGCCTGGAAATAATGTTCCAGGCCTTGTCTTGCCTTGCATTTTCTGGAATTGACTTTCCAGAAATTACCTTGAATGGAATTGCCTTGCCTTCCATTGCCCTGCTTTTTCTTACGTGGAATTTACTTGCCTGGAATTGCTTTGTCTTGCCTTGCCTTGCCTGAAATTGCATTTTTGCAATTGCCTAGCCTACACTGGCCTTGCCTTGTCTTGCCTTGCCTTGCCTGGAACTGCCTTGCCTGGATTTGCCTTGTCTTGCCTTTTTTTTCCTTTCCTTGCTTTGCCTAGAATTGTCTTGCTTTTTCTTGCCTTGCCTTTTTTTGCCTTGACTTTCTTTGCCTTGCTTTCCTTACCTTGCCTGGTATTGCCTTGCCTGGAATATTTGTTACATTGCGTTGCTTTTCCTAGCCTGGAATTGCCCTGCCTGGGATTATTTTGACTTGGCTTGCCTTACCTTGTCTCCAGTTGCCTTGCCTATAATTGCCTTGCCGTGCCTTTCCCAGAAATGACCTGCCTTGCATTACTTGCCTGAAATTTTTCTGCCTGGAATTGCACTGACTTGCCTTGCTTTGCCTGAAATAGCCTTGCCATTCCTTGTCTAAAATTGACTTTCCCGGAATTGTCTTGCATTGCCTTGTCTTTCCTTGCGTGGTATTGCCTTGCCTGGAATTGTGTTGCCTGAAATTGTCTTGCCTGGAATTGCCTTGTCTTTCCTTGCATTGCCTAGCCTTGCCTGAAATTGCCTTGCTTAAAATTGACTATCATTTTTGCCTTGCCTTGCCTTTCCATGACTAAAATTGACTTCTGAAATTGCATTGCTTTGCCTAAAAGAGTCTTGTCTGGAATTGCCCTGCCTTGCCTTCCCTAGAATAGCCTTGCATGGATTTGCCTTGTCTTATCTTGCCTTGATTGGAGTTGTCTTGTTTTAAATTTTTTGTTTTGCATTTCCTCACCTGGAATTGCCTTACCCATAATTGTTTTGCCTTGTGTTGCCTTACTTTGCCTTGGCTTGAATTGCCTCGCCTTACACAGACTTGCCTTGCCTGGAATTGTCTTGCCTACAATTGCATTCCCTTGCCTTACTTTACCTTCCCTGGGATTGCCTTGCCTCAAAGTAACTTTTATTTCCTTATCTGGAATTACGTTTTCTGGAATTGCCTTGCCTTGTCTTGCCTTGCCTTGCCCTGCCTTGTCTTGCCTTGCCTTGCCCTGCCTTGCCTTGCCTTGCCTGGAATTGCCTTGCCTTGCCTGAAATGGTCTTGTCTGTAATTGCATTTCCTGCAAATGTCTTTTCTGGAATTGCCTTGCCTTGACTTATCTGGAGCTGCCTTGCCTTTTCTTGCCTGAAATTGACTTTCCCGCAATTGCCTTGCATTGCCTTGCCTTTTCTTGCATGGGATTGCCTTGCCTAAAATTGTCTTGACTGAAATTGCCTTTACTTGACTTGGGCTACCTTGCCTTGCCTCGCCAGCTATTGCCTAGCCTGGAATTGCCTTGCGTTGCCTTGCCTGAAATTTTCTGCCAGGAATTGCCTCTTTTTGCCTTACCTTGCCTTGCCTTGCGTTGCCTTTCATGCCTAAAATTGACTTTCCAGAAATTGCCTTGTGTTTTCTTGTCTTACCTGAAAAAACCTTGCCTATAATTGCCCTACATTACCTTGCCCTGCCTTGCCTGGAATTACCTTGCCAAGAATTGTGCTGAATTCCCTTCCCTTGCCTTGCCTAGAATTTCCTTGCCTGGAATTGCCTTGCCTTGACTTGCCTGGAATTTCTTTTCTTGGAATTCCCTTGCATTGCATTTCCTTTCCTTGCCTTGTTTTTGCTTGCCTGGAATTGCCCTGCCTTGCCTTCCCTGGAATAGCCTGTCCTGGAATTGACTTCTCTTGCCTTGCCTTTACTGGAGTTGCCTTGTTTTAAATTGCCTTGCCTTGCCTTTCCGTGCCTAGAATTGCTTTGCCTAGAATTGCCTATTCTTGCCTTGCTTGAAATTGCCTTGTCAGAAATTGCCATGTGTTGTCTTGCCCGGAATTGCCTTGCCTATAATTGCCTTGCCTTACCTTGCCTTGAAATGCCTAAAATTGCCCTACCTAAAATTGCCCTGCCATGCCTTGCCTTGTCTGGAATTGCCTTGACTTATTTGGACTTGCCTGGAATTGCCTTTCCTGGAATTGCCTTACCTTGCCTTGCCTTGCCTGGAATTGCCTAACCTGAAATTTCCTTGCTTTGCCTTGCCTGGAGTTGCCTTGCCTTGCCTGTATTTTCCTTTCCTGGAATCGCTCTGCCTGGTGTTTCGTGGAATTGCATTGCTTGGAACTGCCTTGTATTGCAGTGCCTTGCCTGAAATTGCCTTTCCTGCAATTGTCATCCTGGAATTGCCTTGCCTTGCCTTGCCTTGCCTAGAACTGCCTTGTGCGAATTTGTTTTGTCTTGCCTTGACTTGTCTTGTCTTGTCTTGCCTTGCCTTGCCTTGCCTTTCCTGTAATTCGCTTGCTTAGAAATGCATTGCATTGCCTGACCTTGCCTTCCCTGAAATTGCCTTGCCTCCAATTGCCTTTATTTGCCTAGCCTGGAATTACCTTGTCTGGAATTCCCTTGGGTTTTCTTGCATTGCCTTGCCTGGAATTGTTTTGTGTTGCCTTGCCTGGAATTGCCCTTTCTGCAATTGCCTTGCCTGGTATTGCCTTGCCTTGCCTTGCCTCAATTTGCCTTGGCTTTCCTTGTCTGGAATTACCTTTCCTGAAATTGCATTGCATTACCTTGACTTTTTTTGCATGCGATTGCTTGCCTGGAATTTTCCTCCTTGGAATTGCCTTGGCTTGCTTTGGGCTGCCTTGCCTGGCCTTGCCTGTTATTGCCTACACCGGAATTGCCTGACCTTGCCTTGCCTAAAATTGCCTTGCCTGGAATTGCCTCCTTTGGCCTTCCCTTGCCTTGCCTTGCCTTCTGTTGCCTTGCTGTGCCTAAGATTGTATTTCCTGAAATGGCCTTGCTTTGCCTCATAGAGCCTTGCCTAGAATTGCCCTACATTGCCTTACCCTGCCTTGCCTGGAATTGCCTTGCCTAGAATTGTGCTGCCTTCTCTTGCCTTGCCTAGCCTAGAATTTCCTTGCCTGGTTTGCTTTGCCTTACCTGGTTTGCTTTGCCTTGCCTTGCCTGAAATTTTCTTGCTTGGAATTGCCTTGCATTGCACTGTCTTGCCTTGCCTTGCTTAGCCTGGCTTTTCCTTTCCTGAAATTGCCCTGCCTTGCCTTCCCTGGTATAGCTTTTTGTGGAATTGCCTTGTCTTTCTTTGCCTTGAATGTAGTTGTCTTGTTTGGAATTCCCTTGCCTTCCCTTTCCTCACCTGAAATTGCCTTGCCTTGAGTTGCCTTGCCTTGCATTGCCTTACATTGCCTTAACTGGAATTTCTTGCCTCATGTTGCCTTTTCTTGCTTAGCTAGAATTGCCTTGCCTGGAATTGTCTTTCTCTGCCTTTTCTTGCCTTGCCTGGAATCACCTTTCCAGAAATTGCTGAGCCTGAAATTGCCCTGCCTTGTCTTGCTGAAAATTGCCCTGCCTTGAATTGCCTTACCTTGCATTGCCTTGCCTTGCCCAGAATTGCATTGGCTAGAATTCCATTGCCTTGCCTTATCTTGCTGTAACTGGAATTGCCTTTCCTTGCCTTGCCTGGAAATACTTTCTCTGGAATTGCCTTTCCTTGCCTTGCCTGAAATTGCCTTGCTTGGAATTTCCATTACTTGTTGAAAATTTTTTGTATTGCCTTGCCTTGCCTAGTCTGGAATTGCCCTATCTGAAATTGCCTTGAATTGTCTTTCCTTGCCTTGCATAAAATTGCTGTGCCTAGAACTGACTTGGATTGCATTGCCTTGTCTGGAATTGCCCTGCCTTGTCTTACATTACCTGAAATTGCCCTGCCTTGTTTTACCTGTCCTGGAATTTCCTTCCCTTCCCTTGCCTTGCAGTGCGTAAAGTTGACTTTCCTGAAATTGCCTTGCATTGCCTTGCCTTGTCTGAATGACCCTTGCCTGGAATTGCCCTACATAATTTCTCCTGCCTTGGCTGAAATTGCTTTGCTTAGAATTACCCTGCCTTGCCTTATCTTTCCTTGTGTTGCCTTGCCTTTCATTGCCTTGCCTTGCCTTGCTGTGCCTGGAACTATTTTGCTTGGAATTGCCTTGCATTGCCTTGCCTTATCTTGCCTGAAGTTGCCTTGCCTGGAATGTCCTTGCCTTGCCTCACATTGCCTGGAATTGCCTTACCTGTAATAGCCTTGCATTGGTTGGAATTGCCTTGCCTTGTGTTGTCTTGCCTTGCCTGGAATTGCTTTGCCTTGCCTTGTCTGAAGTTTCCTTCGCTGGAATTGAATTGCTTGCCTTACCTGGAATTGAGTTGCCTGGGATTGCCTTTCCCTGCCTTCTCTTCCCTTAATTTTCCAAGAATTGCCTTTCTGGCAATTGCCTTCTCTGAAATTTCCCCTCCTTACATTTCCTGGAGTTGTCTTCCTGGAAATTGCCTTGCCTTGCCTTACGTACACTTTCCTTGCCTGGAATTGCCTTTCTCTACCTTGTCTTGCCTTGCCTTGCCTGGAATTGCCTTTCCTGCAATAGCCTTCCTAGAATTGCATTGCCTTGCCTTGCCTTCCCTTTCCTTGCCTTGCCTGGAATTGCCTTGCCTGGCATTGCCTTGTCTTGGCTTGCCTTGCCTTGCCTTGCCTAGAATTCCGTTTCCTGTAATTGCCTTGCCTGGAATTGGCTTGCTTTGCCTTGCCTGAAATTGATTTGCATTCCCTTGCTTTTTTGCCTAGAATTGTCCTGCCTTGCCTTCCCTGGAATAGCCTTGCATGGAATAACTTGTCATGCCTTGCCTTGACTGGAATTGCCTTGCTTCAAATTTTTTTGCGTTACGTTTTCATGCCTTAAATTGACTTGCTTAAAATTGCCTTGCCTTGTGTTTACTTGCCTTGCCTTGACTGGAATCGCCTTGCCTGGAAAAATCTTTCCCAGCCTTGTCTTGCCTTGCCTTTTCTGGAATTCCCTTCCCAGAAATTGCCTTGCCTGGAGTTGCCTTGCCTAGAATTTCCTTGCCTTCCCTTGTCTGAAATTGCCCTGACTGGAGTTGCCCTGCTCTGCCTTGCCTTGCCTGAAATTCCTTTGCCTGTAATTGCCCTGCCTTGTTTTCCTTGCGTGGGATTGTCTTGTTTTGCCTTGCCTTGTCTGGAATTGCCTTGCTTAGAATTGCATTTCTTTATCTTACCTTGCCTTACCTGGAATTTCCTTTCCTTGCCTTGCCTGGAATTACCTTGTCTGGAGTTATCTTGCTTTTAATTACCTTAAATTGCCTTGCCTCAAATCGTCTGGCGTGGAATTGCCTTTTTTTTGCCTTTCCTTGCCTTGCTTCAAATTGCCTTGCTTGGAATTTGCTGCCTTGCCTTGCCTTGCCTTAAATTGCTTTGCCTGGAATTTCCCTGCTTTGGCTTGCCTTTTATTTTTACCTCGAATTACCTTGCATGGAATTGGCCTGCCTTGTCTTGTTTTGCCTTGCCTGGAACTTCCTTGCCTGAAATTTCCATGCCTTGCCTTGCCTGGAATTGCCTTGCCTAGAATTGTCCTGCCTTGCCTGGGTTTCCCTTGTCTGGAATTGAATTGCCTGAAATTGCCTTGCTTGAAATTTCTATGCCTTACTGAAAATTTTTCTGCATTGCCTTGCCTTGTCTAGCCTGGAATTGCGTTGACTGGAATTGCCTTGTCTGGAATTGCCTTGCCTTGGCTTGCATTGCCATGCCAGGAACTCTCTTGCTTAGAATTGACTTACCTTGTCTTGCCTTGTGTGGCATTGCCCTGTTTGGAATTGCCCTGCCTTCCCTTGCGTTGCCTGAAATTGCCCTGCCTGGGATTGCTCTTTGTTGACTTGCCTTTCTTGGAATTACCTTGAGTTGACTTCCCTTGCCGTGCCTAAAATTGACTTTCCTGAAATTGCCTTGCATTGCCTTGCCTTGCTTAAAAAAGCCTTGCCTGGAATTTCCCTACATACCCTTGCCCTGCCTTGCCTTGCATTGCCTTATTTTTTCTTGCCTTGCCTTGCCTAGAATTGCCTTTCCTGGAGTTGCCTTGCCTGCAATTGTCTTGACTTGCCTTCCCTAGAATTGCTTTGCCTGAAATTGCCTTGCTTTTCTTTGCCTGAAATTGCCCTGCCTTTTCTTCCCTGGAATGGCCTTGATTGCAATTGCCTGTCTTGCCTTGCCTTGACTGAAATTGCCTTGCTTTGAATTGCCTTTCCTTGTCTTTTCTCGCCTAGAATGGCCTTGATTGTGTTGCTCTGCCTTGCCTTGCCTTGCATTGTCTAGAATTGCTTTGCCTAGAATTGCCCTGTCTTGCCTTGCCTTGCCTGAAATTGGCCTGATTGCTATTGCTTTGCCTTACCTTGCCTTCCTGGAATTGCCTTGCCTTTCCTTGGCTGCATTTGCCTTGCCTGAAATTTCCTTGCCTAGCCTTGCCTGCAACTTACTTCCCTAGAATTGCCTTGCATTGACTTGCCTTGCCAGAAATATTGTTGCCTGGAATTGCCTTGCCTTGCCTTGCCTTGGCCTGCCAGGAATTGCCTTGACTTCCCTGACCTTGCATGAAATTGCCTTTCCTGGAATTGCTTTGCCTTTTGTTCCCTTGTGTTGTCTGGAATTGACTAGCCTAAACTTGCTTTGCCTAAAATTGCCTTGCCTGGAATTGACAACTCTTGCCTTGCCTTGCCTTGCCGTGCTGTGCCTAAAATTGACTTTCCTTAAACTGCCTTGCCTTGCCTTGACTGGAAATTGCCTTGCCTGGAATTGCGTTACCTTGCCTAAGCTGGGATTGCCTTGCCTGGTATTTTTTTTCTGCCTTGTCTTGCCTTGCCTTTCCTGGTATTTTCTTACCTTGCCTTGACTGAAATTGCCTTGTCTCGAATTGTCTTTCCTTGCCTTGCCTGAAAATACCTTGTCTGGAATTGCCTTGCCTAGAATTGCCTTGCCTTGCATTGCCTTGCTTGCCT
This sequence comes from Leontopithecus rosalia, assembly GCA_028533165.1. Lineage (NCBI taxonomy): Eukaryota > Metazoa > Chordata > Mammalia > Primates > Cebidae > Leontopithecus > Leontopithecus rosalia. Next base: position 26,626,889 of record CM052665.1, read on the forward strand.
TGACTGGAGCTGCCTTGCCTGTAAAGGTGTTACCTTGCCTAAGCTGGAATTGCCTTGCCTGGAATTTGTTTTCCCTGCCTTATATTACCTTACTTTGACTGAAATTGCCTTGCCTTGAATTGCCTTTTCTTGTCTTGCCTGAAAATACCTTGTCTGGAATTGCCTTTCCTTGCCTTTCCTTTTCTTGTGTTGCCTTGCCTTGCCTCAAATTGCCTTGCTTGGAATTGCCTTGCTTTGCATTGCTTTGCCTTGCCTAGAATGTTCTTTCCTTGCCTTGTCTTTTTTCCTTGCCTGGGATTTTCTTACCTGGAAATTTTTTTGCCTTGCGTTGCATTGCATTGCATTTCCTGGAATTTCCTTGCCTGGAATAGACTTGCCTTTTCTTGCCTTGATTGAAATTGCCTTGTCCTGCGTTGTCTTACCTTGCCTGAAATTGACTTGCCTTGCCTTGTCTGGAGTTGCCTTCCCTGGAATTGTTTTGCCTTGCCTCCTTAAAATGGACTTAACTGGGATTGCCTTTCCCTGCCATCTCTTGCCTTAGGTTTTTTGGAGTTCCCTTTCTGGCAATTGCTTAGTCTGGAATTGCCTTGCCTTGCATTTCCTGGAGTTGCCTACCCTGGAATTGCTTTGTTTTGCCTAATGTAAAATTGCCTTTTCTGGAATTGCCTTTCTCTGTATTGTCTTGACTTGCCTGGCCTGGAATTTTTTTTTCTGGCAATTCCCTTAGCCTAGAATTTCATTGCCTTGTCCTGCCTTCTCTTACCTTGCCTTTCTGGAATTGCCTTGCTTGTCATTACCTTGCCTTGCCTTGCCTTACCTTGCCTTAGGTTGCCTTGTTTTGCCTAGAATTTCCTTGCCACGAGCTGCCTTGCCTGGAATTGTCTTGCCTTGCCTGGTATTGTCTTGCCTTTCCTTTCCAGAAATTGGCTTTCTGGGAATTAACTTGCATTGCCTTGCTTTTCCTTGCCTGGAATTGCCCTGCCTTGCCTTCTCTGGAATAGTCTTGTGTGGAATTGCCTTGTCTTGCCTTGCCTTGCTTCGAATTGCCTTGTTTTGCTTTCCCTCGCCTGGAATTGCCTTGCCCATAATTGCCTTGCCTTGCGTTGCCTTGCCTTGCCTTGACTGGAATTGCCTTGCCTGGAATTGTCTTGCATTGTCTTAGCTGAAATTTCCTTGCCTGGAAATACCTTTACTTGCCTTGTCTTCCCTTGCCTTGCCTCGAATTGCCTTTCCATTAATTGCCTTGCCTAGAATTGCCTTACCTTTCACTGCCAGGAATTGCCTTGCCTAGAATTGTATTGCCTTTCCCTGCGTTGTCTGGAATTGCCTAGACTAAAATTGCATCTCCTTGCCTTGCCTGAAATTTCCTTGCTTGGAATTGACTCTCCTTGCCTTGCCTTGCCTTGCCGTCCCTAAAATTGACTTTCATTAGATTGCTTTGCATTGACTTGCTTGTCTAAAAGGGCCTTGCCTGGAGTTGTCCTACATAGCTTTGCTCTGCCTTGCCTGAAATTGTCTTGTCTAGAATTCCGCTGCCTTAATTTGCCTTGCCTAGATTAGTATTGCCTTGCCTAAAATAGCCTTGCCTTGCCTTGCCAGGAATTTCTTTGCTTGGAATTGCCTCGCATTGCACTACCTTGCCTTGCCTTGCTTTTCCTTGCCTGGCATTGCCGTGCCTTGCCTTCACTGGAATAGCCTTGAACGAAATTGCGTTGTCTTGCCTTGCTTGGACTAAAATTGCCTTGTTTTGAATTGCCTTTCCTTACCTTTCCTCGCCTGGAATTGCCCTGCCTAGAATTGCGGTGCCTTGTGTGGTCTTGCCTTACCCTACCTGAAATTTCCTTGCCAGGAATTGCCTTGTTTGGCCTTAGCTGAAATTGCCTTTCCTGGAAATAACTTTTCCTGCCTCACCTTGCCTTGCCTTGCCTGGAATTGCCTTTCCGGCAATTACCTTGCCTGGAATTTTTCTTTTTTGCATTGCTAAGAATTGCCTTGACTGGAATTACCT